>CM053030.1:125125319-125462819 GCA_028564925.1 Lithobates sylvaticus | reverse complement strand
ATGATAGCAGTGGGGGTGGCACGGATCAAAGATACAGAAGCAAGCGCGCCGCACACACAGCCAGAGCCAGGCTTCATTACAAAGAGCGGCGGCCGCCGCTGCTGTTTTTTTTTTTTTTTGCTCCGCTGACACTGCCAAAAGCGGCCCCAGGGCACTGAGAGCAGGCGGCCTACCGGGAAATTTCCCGGTATCCCGGTAGGCCAGTCCGGCACTGCTTTCATAACACCAAGACCAACTTATAACCCTTTTTTTCCAGCTGTAACATTGATAGAGTAATATTAGACAGTGACTGTCTTTTACATGTAACAGAAATTTGTAAATAATTCTGATATGTAATAAAAAAAAAAAAATGAACAAATGAATTAAGCATTATTTATCCAATGTACTGGAGAATGTGTCCCATTTTTAATCAGACCCTTGCTTGTTTTACTTCTTGACTTTCTTGACTTTCTAGCTATTTAGCAGCATCAGTTTTTCCATCTCACTGTCTGTCAAGCCAGCCGAGTATACGGTTTCTTGTGAAACAACTATGAAAGTTGTTGATTTCTTCCCGCTGATTTATACTGTGCAACAGGTCTGACAACCAAAGAATCAATCTTATCATAACTGCTGTACAAAATAATTTTATCATCATCAAAAGAAACATAATCATCCGAATCTAAAAAATCACAAGTCAAATCCATGGAGTTTCAAGATTGTTTTCTAAGAGTTGATCTTACGTTAATTACACTAGCAGGCATATGTTGTTTTCCCCTAGATCCCTTCCCGCTAGTGTTCACAGCATGACACGGGACTAGCGAAGGAACCCCATACTCATTCACATAGGGTGGGGGGCCGGTATCTGGAGCCCCCTTATTAAAGGGGGCTCCCGGATTCCGATAAGCCCCCCCGCCCGCAGACCCCGACAACCAACGGCCAGGGTTGTCGGGAAGAGGCCCTTGTCCTCATCAACATGGGGACAAGGTGCTTTGGGGTGCAAGGTGCTTTGGGGTGGGGGGGCGCAGGGCCCCCTTTTCCCAGGGCCCACCCCATGTTGAGGGCACGCGGCCTGCTACGGCTCAGGAGGGGGGCGCTCGTTCGTCCCCACCCCCTTTCCTGACCGTCCAGGCAGCGTGCTCGGATAAGGGTCTGATATGGATTTGGGCGGACCCCCACGCCTTTTTTTCGGCGTAGGGATTCCTTTTAAATACATACCAGGTGACGGGGCTAGCGGCGGCATTCACTTCCTTCGCTAGTCCCGTCTACCTGGAGTCACGTTCTAAATGAACGGACTTTACGACGGTGTGTCGGCAAGTCCGTTCATTTCAAAAGTCCCGCGGACTTTCGACAAAACTCCGGCGGATTGTCCGCCGGAAAAGTCCGGATGTGTGTGGGCAAGTCCACACGTTCGGGAAGTCCGGCAGACCTCCGCTAAAAAAGTCTGATCGTGTGTACGGGGCTTTATACTTACCTGAGGTCCCTCTCTGTCCAGAGATGTCCACGAGTGTCTCAGCAATCCAAGATTCTCCCTCCTAATTCGCTGACACAGCAATGGTGCCATTTGCTCCCGCTGCTGTCAATCAAAGTCAGCTAGCCAATCAGGGAGATAGGGGGCGGGGCCAGGTCTTGGCTCCATGTCTGAATGGACGGCTCGGGTGCCCCTATAATAAGCTGCTTGCTGTGGGGGCACTGAATAGGAGGGAGAGGCCAGGATCACAAAAGAGGGACACGAGAAGAGGAAGATCCAGGCTGCTCTGTGCGAATCCACTGCAACAGAGCAGGTAAGTAAAACCTGTTTATTATTTTTATAGAAAAAAAAAGACTGTACAATCACTTTAACAGGACCTAAGGAATCTGGGTGGAGGAATTTGTGCTTTTTCCTCTTAAATATCAAGACCACAATTTCAATAGATTTATTAGTAAGCTGTTGATCTATTTAACTGTAAAGTCGATCGACCATGGCCGATTTATTTACAAATTTTTATATTTATATTTACAAATTTAATATTTTAAATATTTATTTACAAATATCTGCACCTTTGTCGGAGACCTAATCCTAATAAAGATTAGTTAGACATTTTCACAAGGTGGTATAGATTTAAGACTTACTTATATTTGACTTATATTTGATTGATATTTACAGTCAAAATTGCATAATTCAATATTTTAATTGGCAACTAATCACTTGTTTGAAATAAATTGTACCTAGATTATTTACAAATCACTATATGCATAGCCCCTGTAACATATATACATCAACAAAGGATACACCTAAAAATCTTGGTGGAATCTGCTGCTGTTTTGGGTTAGGCATACATTTTTTGTATTATAGCATTCTCAGAGGGATCTGAATGCTTTAATAAATTTCCCCATATTTGTGGTTCCTTTCATAACACCAAGACCAACTTATAACCCATTTTCTCCAGCTGTAACATTGATAGAGTAATATCAGACAGTGACTGTCTTTTACATGTAACAGAAATTTGTAAATAATTCTGATATGTAATAAAAAAAAAAATGAACAAATGAATTAAGCATTATTTATCCAATGTACTGGAGAATGTGTCCCATTTTTAATCAGACCCTTGCTTGTTTTACTTCTTGACTTTCTTGACTTTCTAGCTATTTAGCAGCATCAGTTTTTCCATCTCACTGTCTGTCAAGCCAGCCGAGTATACGGTTTCTTGTGAAACAACTATGAAAGTTGTTGATTTCTTCCCGCTGATTTATACTGTGCAACAGGTCTGACAACCAAAGAATCAATCTTATCATAACTGCTGTACAAAATAATTTTATCATCATCAAAAGAAACATAATCATCCGAATCTAAAAAATCACAAGTCAAATCCATGGAGTTTCAAGATTGTTTTCTAAGAGTTGATCTTACGTTAATTACACTAGCAGGCATATGTTGTTTTCCCCTAGATCCCTTCCCGCTAGTGTTCACAGCATGACATGCTAAAACTAAATTTTTCTTTCAGCTTGTCAACATTGACTATTACATTATCAACACTCATTTCACAGTCAGAGAGGTCTTTTCCAGCTCCAAACACAAGCACACGCTCCTCAAACCCTGGGCATATATTCTCAGAAAATACCAATGCAGCTTTTACCCCAGACCTCATCATTTTGTGGTTGCAAGAGCCAACACTTCCCCCCACCCCTTCCCATTTCCTTCTATTTTCACACTGTTAGTTAGGGGGGGGGGGGGCTCTTACCAGCCTCATCAACTTCAATCAAGTCTCTGACCAGAGGATTAGCTTACCTCCCTACGGATCTAGCCACAAGTGTCCAACCTCCAAAAGCTAACCCTCCAGGAACGTACTTACTCCTCTCAGAATCCTGCCATGATATTTCCAATTTATGTTGACTCATTCTTTTCTCTTTTCAAATGTAATCACCAAACACCAGCACAAGATATACAAAAATGTCAAAAACAGATACAAACAACAGAAAAATATTGATATAATAACAGAATGAAACAATCTGAAGATGGATGATGATTCAAACCCAAAAAGAGCTGAAAAACTAAAGACTTCCACTTTTGGTACCAATTGTAGTATGTTCTTACAGGAAATTTTGCTTTTGCTAAATTATAAATCTTAGTAAATACTTTACTTTAGGTCCAGTTAAAATCTGATTTGATACAGAATGTTCTGGGACATAGGACAGAGCTCAGCATTTTCACGGGAGAATATTATGCAAGTGAGCCAACATTCCAGTGCACTGTTAAAGTATAACTGAAGGCAAACTTTTATTTTGAGATGTGGAGAGGGATAAATCATCTGCCAGATTTTTATTGCTGTCTGTATCCCCATTAGGAAATAAAGGGGAATCCCAGTGATTTCCCTCACGTCTCATTGGGGCTATGAGACAGAAAGCGCAGGGAAGACATCAATAAAGTCCATAAGAAAAACATATTGTTTTGATCTCTCCAAATGTTTTAGCCTCCTTACAATATACCGTATTTATCGGCATATCACATGCACAGGCGTATAACATGCCCCCTAATTTTAAGAGGGAAGTTTCAGGAGAAAAACTTTCTACAGAACACAGACCCCCTGCACAGCATACGACCCCCTGCACAGCATACGGCCCCCTTGCACAGTACACGGCCCCCCTGTACAGCACACGGCCCCCCCTGTACAGCACATGGCCCCCCTGTACAGCACACAGAACCCCTGCACAGCACGCAGTCTCCTGGGAGAGCGCTGCCAGCATAATTGAAGAAACATCACTGTCAGCCCCTTCTCATACACCGCTCCTCCTTTGTAACCCTCATTGTAAATCATTATCGTCAGCCCTTTCTCATACAACCTTCCTCCTGTGTCACTCTCAATGTAAATGGAAGCCTGTAATACCTCAATTAACGCCGCTCTCTCATGGACCCGGTCATGTGATCTCCTCCGCAGTTTCATTGATGTTCACATGACCTCTCTCCTCCTCCAATCAAAAGCTACACTCGAGGAGGAGGCGGAGCGGGAGGAGAGCGGCCAGAACGAGCAGCGTTACTTGAGGTATTACAGGCTTCCATTTATATTGAGAGTGACACAGGAGGAACGGTAATACAAATGTGCTGTATAGGATAATTACTAGGTTGATATTTTGACAATTAAAATCAAGGCTAAAAAATACCAACTATCCATTAAAGCAGGCCAATAATATTGTAGTATTAAATTTGCCTTAAAGAAAAAATAATCCCTTACTAGCATTTCACTAAAATAGATCAACCTGGTACATTGCTTCAAATGAATATGGTTACTGTAATTCTTATCAAAAATAAAATGTAATTAGTTCAGCGCTGCCATACTCTGCCAGCGTTCTGTCCATAGTAGATGCCAACACCATTGATTAAATTCATTAGGTGACTAAACTGCCTTTTCAAAGAATGTTGTGTCTTGTCTACTTTTCTCATTCAGTGGCCTAATCACCATGGATGCCCAAAGCAGCCAAAATTGATTAGACCAAATACTACACAGGCTCCCGACCTAATTGCCCGGCAGCGTTCAGTTGCTTAGCAACCAATGCTTCAAGCCACATCCCAAACTCTGCTAACAAAATGTGTACAAGAGTGTATTTAAGTCTCACAGAATGAGCACCACTGTTTCAGAAATATTATATAACATGTACTGTACACATACAGCTTCTTACTAGTCATTTCTAGTGCTATTGTCTATAGAGAATGATCATATAGTGTCCCTTATTTTATGACATTCACATATGAGCAAAAGCTGGCAAGTGATTAATATATCATGCAAAATCTAAGAGAAAATTCCAATGTAATACATACTGTATATACATTGAAAACTGCTTTACTTGGTAACATTAGTGTTGCAAATTCATTGTATTTTGGCATACTAGGGGGTTCTTGATGGCAGATTATGGAAATTCACTTGAGGTCCCATTGCATACTTTTGACTAAAAGCTGGATACATCACCATGAGCAATTGCCTAAAATGAAAACAGGCACAGCTATTTATATCTGGCAAAAATGTAATTAAAAGAGAAGTATGGGGTTTTTATTTTTAAAGAATCATACCTACCAATGTGAAGGCAGCATCGGACCGCTGCCCCCTCTAACACTGAGAACCGAGCAAACTGCACTCCTGTGATCCACAGGAGAAGTACAGCCAAACAAGCTTTGCTTGTACTTCACCTTTAAGTCCAAGCTTTGATTTGTAAAGAAGAAATGTAATGCCTTCCATAACTATTCATCTGTAGATTAATAAACATTTTAATAATAGAGTTTATCTTCTGTTCTAAAATAGCTTTCTAATCAGAAATTCTCGTTGGAAAAAGCTCTGATGGTTTTCCCGTCAGAATTCCGACAGAATTCCGCTCAAACTGTCTTGCCTACACACGGTCACACCAAATTCCAACGGTCAATAACACTGCAACATACAACACATTCGACAGCACTATAAAAGGGAAGTTTAATGCTTCCGAGCATGCGTCAAATTGTTTCCGAGCATGCGTCGGAATTTTGCGTGTCAGAATTGCATACACACGATCTGAATTTCCGATAGAAAGTTTTTCCGTCTGAAAAATTAAGAACAGGCTCTCAATCTAAAGTCCGTCGGAAATGCCGACAGAAAAAGACCAATGGGCATACACACAGTTGGAAAATCCTATGAAAAGCTCCCATCGGACTGTTTCCATCAGAAATTCCGGCCGTGTGTACGCGGCATCAAACTTTATTTTATACAGTGAGGTTGTTTCTTATGGTCATAGTCTATAATTCAAATGTTGCTGTTATTCATTATTTATAAAGGTAGGTCCACGGTTTTATCATTGCGCATATGTGTATTAATAATATAGATCTGTAAAGTTAATGTTTTTCCATGTTTTATCCTGTTTTGTGCCTTGCTGAAGAGTGGTGTTGCCTCAGAAATGCATTGGCTGTTTTTATATGACTTTTTTTTTATCAACAATTAAAATTATCTTGGACTCTTTTATCCAATTTGGGTCTGGCTCTCCTTTATGTCTTTCCATTTTGTGTTTTAAAGCAGGCAGAAATGGGGCTTAAAAAAACTATCCTGCAGAAGCGTATACAAAATGATTTTCAAGTCAAGTGAAATGCTTCAGACCCTCAAACATCACCCGCTTCCTAAAGCCTTGCACGCACTAATAGTTTTTTTCATTCAACCCAGTAGGTTGAACAAAAAAAAACTCACAGCTCTGGTCAGAGACGCTATACTAATGATCCAACGTTAATACAGCGATATCCCCCGCTGAGCTGTTGTATTCTGACAGGGGAACGGCCCCCCGCCAGAACACCAGCCATTAGCTGAGAGTGCTGAACTGGAACTGGGTGGCCGCTGGTTTTCCAGCATGCTCATCTGACAGAAGCCGGCTGTTTGGCTGACATACACACGGCCCATGTGTAATGCCTTAAGACACTCAGCTCCTAACATGTGCAAAGCATTTTTTAAAGGGCGCTTTCACACTACCCCCTGCTGTGCTAAGGCTGCAGCGCTGTGTACCCGTGGTTTTCATATGGGTTAGCTTTGCTTTCCCATAGACTCCTATTACATCTCACAGTTTTGGTGTGCTTTCTGAAAGCACCTCAAAACCACAGGACATAATAGAAGTCTATGGGAATGTGCAGTTAACCCTCACAAAACCTACGGGTACACTGCACTGCGGCCAAAGCACAGTGGATCACTGTGAAGCCTCCCTGAAGCTGTATTGCCACAAAATTAAAATGTACAAAAAAAGATCCCCCTTGTAAAGAAGAGGAGATGTTGCGTTTACCTGTCCCACCACCTGCACCACTGGTACTATAACGAGCACTGTGGTTTCTTCCAGAATCCCCAAAATCCCTACAGGACATAGTAATTAAATAGAGGCCATTGCCACTTTAATATAAATCAGAAGGGTAAAGAGAAGAAGTCAGGAGAAGAGTATGCTGTACCTTATGAAGTGGGCTATGTTGTAAGGCTTAATATTTGTGTGGTTCCATTAGTCCTAATGTTGTTCTGATAGTTACTTCTCAGATTTATTATTAGAAAAGCAAATCATATACAAAGGTTGGAAAAAACTATGGAAACACGGGTAAAAGAACAAAATTGTTACCTAATATGGTTTTGGACTACCTTTGGCATCCAAGAGGGCCTGAATTCTCCTGGGAATTGACAAATATAAGTCTTGGATGGTGGATAATGGAACCTGATACCATTCTTCATGCAAAAATTGTTCCAGTCCTTGTAAAGATGCCGTAAGCGGGATAACGAGCCTGAACCTTGTTCCTCCAAAATTGACCATAGTGGCTCTTTGATATTGAGCCGGCCACTGCGGCACCCAGGGCAGGTGTGAGACTTTGACTGTATGCCCATCAAACCATGATTTGAAATCACCAGCTGTGTGAAATGAGAGCATTATCGTCTTGGTAAATCACGCTGTCGTTTGGAAACAATGTCTGCATAGTTGACCAAAAATGTGTACATAGTCACTGGCAGTGGCTCTACATTTCAAGGTGATGATGGGAATACCAAGATATGGCTGCCAAAACCATGATTGCGCATGATTTACAGTCTTCCAATGATTGACAGTTCACGATTTATGGGTGTTCCACCACTCTTTCCTCTTCTGAGCATTAATACCGGTCACAAGTGGTTTGGCAATTGCCAGGTCACAATCCCATGCAATACCCTTTTGTCTCTTTCAGTCAGTTAACCATGTTATTATTATTATTATTACAGGATTTATATAGCGCCAACAGTTTACGCAGCACTTTACAATATAAAAGGGAGACAATACAGTTATTATACAATAAAATACAAAAGTATTAAGAGGGCCCTGCTCAGAAGAGCTTACAATCTAATAGGGTGGGGTAGGTGGTACAAAAGGTTGTAACTGTGGGGAATGAGCTGATGGAAGTGGTAAAATATTAGTTAGAGACATGATAGGCTTTAAGTCAATATATTTTAAGTCAATATATTTTAAGTCAATATATCCATGGATATATTACTAAAGTATATTTAGGGCAAATATGGATTTTACTGTATATTTTCATGTTGCTAATTTAGTTTTTTTTTTTGCTTTTTCTTCTGTAAATTTCTATGATGAAAACCTTAATAAAAATATATAAAAAAAAATTAAACAAAGCAAAAAAATTACCTGGTCATAGAGGGGGTAAAATCTTCCAGAGGTCAAGTGGTTATAAGAGGTATGGTGAATTGTTAATATTTATTTTAATACCAATAAACAAGGCAGCGGCCATTAATCCAGTTTGGTGTGTCTAGTGTTCTATGTACGGTTTGGAGTTTATGCCACCTACCGTTTCAAGTTACATGGCTTACACTTTCAAAGCAAAACATGTCATCACTTTCACACCTGCAAATCATGTAGTGCT
Source organism: Lithobates sylvaticus (assembly GCA_028564925.1). Classification (NCBI taxonomy): domain Eukaryota; kingdom Metazoa; phylum Chordata; class Amphibia; order Anura; family Ranidae; genus Lithobates; species Lithobates sylvaticus. Next base: position 125,453,986 of record CM053030.1, on the reverse strand, counting down.
TCCATATTTTTGTCCAACCCCTGTACCTAAAATCTGCAACTTTATGTTAATTTTAGCTGCATGATCTATTTTTAATAAACCTTTTTATTTATGCATTGAGTAAGATTGTTTTTCTCCGTCTTGTGTACAATTACCATAAGATTACATTTCACACTACTAGCGAGTGTTGTGACAGCCAGCATTGGCACAGTCATCACCTACACAGGGTATAAATATAGTTATGATGAAACACCACAGATTGCTCGTGCAATGAGTAACACACATGTCACTGGCAGATTAATAGTTGTAGGACACCGTACAATAAACATTGTTAACTGTTCTGACTTAAGTTGTACTTTGTGTCATATCCAGCAAGGGATTTACCCGATCCTTACAGGTGCTCTGTTGTAAACACATTATTTTTACTAGCAGACAGACTCATTTGTTTAATCTGGCAGAGTGTGATGCTGAGAGACATAACTGTAAACTATTAAAATAAACGCACATGTTGAGCCAAAGAAGAGAGCACATTGCAAATTGTCAGTTGCAAACTAATCTGTTTTCATCCAATTTTCATGACATGGGATTGCTAACGTCTACCCAGAAGCAGATGGCGTGTGTCATACCAGGAAAACAAAACAAGTTTGGGAAAGCTAAAGCTTGGAGAAACTTAATATTAACATTTATATTTTAACATGCTTGGGGAACTAAGTAATGCAAATGCAGATAATACAAAAATGGAACAAAGACATTTTTATTTTTATTTTTTTAATCTATGTAGCTGTAATATCTAAACTGCAGTACAACAAGCTGATCCTTGTAGCAGCAGCTGGGCCAGGCATTAAAAAACCCCAACTTAATGAAGGAGGACTCATCATTTTCATGTACGTGCCAATGTAGTCTTTTTAGTTGGTCCTACTGGCACAAGTTTCAAAGCCTAGAACATTTATAAATAACCAAATTCACAAAATATAATAGAACAGCTGGACTAAAGGTAAAAAGCTGTGCCAGGCAAAAAAATAAAGGCAAAAAGTAGTGAGGAAGACCAAATTGCATGACAAGCAACCAAGAAATCTGGGGAATCAATATACTCAATGCAAATGCAAAAATGGCCACCAATATATGATCGCCGATTGTGATTGATCAATGATTTTGTGAATTCTTAACTTGGTGTCCTCCAGTAATCTGAAAATAAGCAAAAACTTCTAATCAGAAAGAAACTGAGCTCTGGATCTCTTTTACCATGTTCTGGACTTTGCTTAAAGACTGCTGAAAATATCTTACTAATTCACAGACTTTGGTAGATCCCTGGAATATGTGTATCTATGGTCTGAAAATAAAGCCCCTTTCACAGAATAATACAATATAATTGTCAGTGTTTCCCAATTCCATGATCCTATTTCTTTAATTTTCAATTGTAAATTTACTTGCACTTCTAGTTTCAGTTTACTTCTGGATACTCTTCCAGCAAAATGGTAAAATCATACCGCGTATATACACTATATTACCAAAAGTATTGGGACACTGCCTTTACACGCACATGAACTTTAATGGCATCCCAGTCCTTATCTGTTGGGTTCAATATTGAGTTGGCCAACAATTTGCAGCTATAACAGCTTCAACTCTTCTGGCTATCCACAAGATTTAGGAGTGTGTTTATGGGAATGTTTGACCATTCTTCCAGAAGCGCACTTATGTGGATGAGAAGGCCTGGCTCGCAGTCTCCTCCCAAATTCATCCCAAAGGTGTTCTATCGGGTTCAGGTCAGGACTCGGTACAGGCCAGTCAAGTTCTTCCACCCCAAATTCCCTCATCCATGTCTTTATGGACCTTGCTTTGTACACTAGTCCAAATCATTTGGTGGAGGGGGGGGTTATGGTGTGGGTTTGGTTTTCAGGGGTTGGACGTGGTCCCTTAGTTCCAGTGAAGGGAACTCGTAAGCATACCAAGACATTTTGGACAATTTCATGCTCCCAACTTTGTGGGAACAGTTTGAGGATAGCCCCTTCCTGTTCCAACATGGCTGTGCAAAAAAAAAAAAAAAACACACATGAGCGGTAGTGAGAAACATTCTTTTGCAACATTCTCCCTCTGGGATTCTCTCTTCCCCAACTGTCCCTGGGGGGTGACTGCTCTTGCTCCGAATTTGTTTATCTCAATTTATTTGACACAGGACAAGCGGGCCTGGCCAAGAGCAGAACCTGCCAAAAAGATTGAGACCAGACATAGAATTAGCTCCCACCTTCCCAGCTGGGACAGCACCTAACTGGTTCAACCTAGATTAACAAAAAAACAAGGGTTAAGGGAATAAACACTGAAGGTGTCACAAAGGGCACCAAAAAATCCTCTTCAAATCCTGCTAGTCCAATGTGGACAGTGTCACTCTGGTCAAGACTATGTCATATCATATACAAAAAACCCTGGTGCGTTCCTGTCTAGGCAGGCAGGAACCAGATGACCAAAAGAGTGTCACAATGTGCACGGATTAAGGTAATGTGAAAAAAATGTCATTTATTGTAAATACAAAAAAGAAAAACAATTAATACATGATTCAGCAATCAAACCAATAAAAAATAATTGACATGTGCAGCTGAAGTACCACCTAAAAGTGAAAAGCCCTTGCTGCTCCATAAAAAAACAAAGACAATGAAAACATTTTGAACCTGTGGTATTAAACTTTTTACAGCAAATATATGTATAAGTAATCAAACTGAAAATGTGATGATATCGTTTAAGCCTTGTTCACACTATTGTGGTTTTCATTGCATTAAAATAAAAGTCATGATTTAAATTAATTGGTTTGTGCATATCTTAGAGTATGTTCCTAATTAGTCTTGCTTTTCTCTAGACCACGAGCACTGTGAGAAGCATTTGGTTAACTTTGAGGCACTTGTTTATGTTGCTATACACTGTGATTAAAGCTATTGATTTACTAAATGACAAGGGAAACATCTGTGATAATGAACATAACAAAATTCACAATTTTATAGTTTTGCTGATAGTTTAACATACCAATGTCATCAGAGCAATCCATTAGCACCACAGTCCCGTTGTGTACAACCTAGTTAATGCCTCCATAGCAACTGTATATCTGTCAGTATATGGCTGGTATGCAGAGAATAAAGCCAGATTGCTCACCACTGAACATGAAGACAGGATAAATAAAGAAAAAAGATATAACAGTTTAGCATCTGTTCCTGTAGTTTTGAGAAAGCAAAATTCAGAAAGCAAAAATACTGGGATAAAGGGGGGAAATGTAGTTATAAAGAAAAGACTGTTATATGGTTTGTAATTACAGACAAGTGTTTGGATAACGGAGAGCATTATCATATCCTTGTATCTTATCTAAAGATATAGCGGGCAGTTTGAAAAACAATTCCAATAAACATAATGGAGAACTTGGGGAAGGTTGATGCCTGATAAGCCAGCCATACATGGGTCAACATTTGGCAGGTGCAGCAGAGACTGGACACATTTTGATCCATGTATGAACAGGTTGGTTGTACACAAGTCTATCTATTGATCAACTTGTGTTCAACCAGCCTGTTGGAAAATGTTTTCTCTGACAGCACCACTGGCTATAGCCAGTGGTGCTGATCAGTGTTTTCTGACAGCAGGGAAATCTTCCCGCTGTCCGAATAGACTAGCTCGAGTGTATGAATGGAACAAATGAGTCATTTTCTTTAAAAAGAAAAAAATACTCATGTATGGCCAGCCATACAGAAGTCATTTAAAAAGAATATTTTTTTATCTATGAAAAACCTCCAGTCACTCTAGAGCAGTGGTCTCCAAACTGTGGCCCTGTGCCTGCTTTTATCCAGCCCTCGGAGCACTATTCAATTTGTTGGTTGAACTGGATGGACTTGTGTCTTTTTTCAACCAGATTTATGTAACTATCCACTGAAACCAACAATGGGATATCATCCCCCCCCCCCCATTGACCCAAATAAAGGGGTAAAAGTCCTCCAAATGACACAAACCATGGGGCACAATTCCTCCCAATGACACCAAAGATGGGGCCTTGTTTTTTCCCACTGACATCGGGACCTTTTCTACTCCTAATGGTCACAGTCCAGCCCCCCTAAAGTCTGAGGAATAGTAAACTGGCCACTTGTTTAGAAAGTTTGGAGACCCCTGCTCTAGAGGGACTGGTGTACAATTAAACCATAGGGCTTTTGGTCCTTTAGGAAACATCAAATACATTTATTCTATATCAATAGTGGTAGAGTCATGGGGGTTGATTTACTAATATTGGCATAATAGGCTGTTCATTTTACAAGGGGATTGGGGATTTGCTCCAGAACTTAGAAAATGGGATGAATCTCTGCTGCCTTTCATCATCCAATCACGTGAAAGCAAAAATGCTGTTTTTTTCTTCTTCTTGCACGTCATTTGGTATTCTTTACAAAGTGAAACTTCCCCACATTCACTAAGCTCTGGGGAAAATTCCCTTGCAAAGTGTAACTTCCCTTGCAAGTTAATAACATATTTGCCTTTGGTAAATCAACTCCAAGGACATTTAAATCAACACAACTATCTAAACTCAAATATCCACTGTGCTGCTGTATTCTACTGTAAATATAGATGTATATGACAGATATCTGTAAATGATATGTTTTGGGGTATTGTGCAAGATATATAATATATATATATATATATATAATGTACATACCGTATGTCAAAATATATGCACATCTGTACATATGATGTATTAAGGACTGTTGTAATCTACAGTCAAGGAATAAAATTAATAGTTACCTTTGAGTAGTTGAAGTCACTCTGCTAATTTATTACTTACCCTCAACCTGCCAGTGGGAGATGCTTGTTAGAGTCAATGTTCCTTGCTTCAACAAAGTGGCCAAAGCGCATGAATATTTTCTGCATCAATGTCATTGGAATTAGGCTAGCCACAAATTCTTGCAGTGATGCAAGACTTTGTGGCTAGCCTAATCCCAATGACATTGACGTTGAAAAGTTCCATGCTTTTTGGATCACTTTTAAATTATTTGTAGGTGGTATAACGGTATACCGGACAGCGAGATTTGCTTGATATACAGAGGTTTGGCAAATTTGGTCTGGTTATTTAATTGGCAGAGCTGCCCAGCATTTATAATGTATTTCTTCTATAGCTTTTAGACAGCTGCTAGGAAATTCAGTACAGGTACTTCTGTGTCTTTTGTAAAGATAAAGGAAATGCAAAGTGCATATAACCTGATATTATTATTACTATAAAATATCTCTATTGTTCCAATCTCCCGGAGTATGCTTGCCTCACATAAAAATGTTATGAAGAAACTGAAGCTAAGGGAAGACAAAAACCTATTTTGCATCGGAAGAATGAATGCCCATAAGACATTGAAGTTAGATAGAATGTATTTGCTTCTCATCTGTTTTCATTACTTTTAAGGGCTGTTTAGACTAAATATATGTGTATTGTTTTTGCCTTGGTGTTCCATATTGATATACTGTATCACTTGTTCCATCTTTTATTTGAAGTAATCACTTCAGTTTTAATGATTCTACTGAAAGATGCAGATGCCAAACAAAATAAGCCGTTTCAAGCCCCTGCAGCAATTTCACAAGCTTTGTTTGTTACTGATCTGGACACAGTTCTAGAAATATATGGTTAGCACAAATAAGCATATTGATTTTCACGAATCAAGAGTATTTCCCTGGATTGGACTGATTGACTTGATGCAGAGATCTGTGTTAAGAGGGGTGCTGTCATCGCCATATACAGATGGAAGCATTGTAGGAACTCTATTATTTGAGGGCACTGAGGCTGGAGCAGTGCTATGACTGCAAACAGTCCTAATCACACCACCATAATGGGGTTATTTGTCAGTGCTAAAATATCACCATCATGATCATTCATCATCATCATTAAAATACAGTGCACTTGCTGATTCCACTAGTACTAGCTGGCTGCTTAGGTTCCCCCTGCTGCTTGTCTGCAGAGAAAGACTGGGACATCTCTGTCCTCAGTCCCTTTCTCTGTCTCAAAAGTGAGTCATCAGGGGTCTGTTTAGATCCCTGATATTTCACCAAAGCCCCCAAATTGGGCTCTTAAAAAATAGTAAAAAAAATAAATAAAATAAATTATTGTAAAAAAAAAACATAATAAAAAAAACATAATAGTAAAAAATACAGTTACAGTTGTAAAAAAAGTTATAATAAAAAAAAAAAAAATGAAAAAAAATATATAAAAATAAACTGCTGACACCATGCACTGCTCAACTGACACCAACCTCTGCCCTATTGACATTGTCCATTGCTCTACTGCGCCCCGAGCCCACCCACTTGTGTGACTTTAGCAAATTAATGTTCGTTAATGTCTTCCTGCTTCTCCTTCTGGCCAATCAGGAAGCGGGTCCTGAGACCCAATTGGCCGGGAATCCTAAGACCCAATTGGCCAGGAGGAGAAGCGGCTGCCGGGACTCTGGAGGAGATGCAGGGGGGGGAAGATGCCAAAGCTGCGACCTGGATGGGGCAAGTGCAGGGCTGGAGGGCAATGGGCAAGCGAAACGGTGATCAATTGAGCGACGGGGGGGGGGTGTGAGGGGGCCAGGTTTGTTTGCCGCTCCCCAAAATAAATTTAGTACCAGCAGCCGGTGACTATGCAACCAGCAGCCGGTGACTATGAGTATAGATTTAACAATAAGAAACTTAGACACATGGTGACTAGCTGAAGGATGTGTACCTTAAAAATCGAATTCAACTGTTCTATGCCCATGCATCTACTGAGGTATAAGAAGAACAGAGAAACATATTTTATGATGTACTGAAAGAAACCTATGAAGAAAGTTCCAAAAAGTTTATAAAAATCATACATGGGATAAAACTGCAAAGTAGGGAGAGCCAACTGGAAGAATTAGCAGATATCTAACTACTAATGGTAATGTCAACTAACAACTTCATGCAGTATGCTAATTGGCAGCACTAAGGTCTAGTGCTTGGATAATTTAGTCCTAAACAAGCAACTCAGTGACATGTGAAAAATATTGAGGTATATCGCTATGCTGCTTAAAAAATCCTGCCTAATGTCCAAAACCAGATCCTGATGACAAATTGAGTATTAAGTAGGAATACATTATCCTTATTTAACCTTAGGGCTAGTTGTGACAACATATTTTCTCAGCTATGGAACAATATAGAATTCTGTTTAATTTGGTAAAATGAATTAAGCTGGCTATGGCCAAGGTGCAGAGCTCACTAAAACGGTAAAATAAAAAGTCATTGCCATCTCAAGACAGTATTAACATACAGAGCTCAACCCATTTACATAGTTATATGGTTAAAAAGGACCGTCTACCAATCTGAAAAAATTAGGTACTGCAATAAATGTTAGACTTGTAAGTATGTCTTTTATAATTGTAATGTACTATGTATGCAATCATGGAGTATCAGGAGGAGGCTGCTACTTCCACCCTTTTGCAGCCACCCTCTGATGATGTGCCTCTAGATCTTGCGCAAATGCACATGAAGGTGTAGCTAGCCATCATTTTATTTACTCATACAGTAGCTATGGTATTGGCAAAGTCAGTGTGGAGGTTATGATGCTATGACAACAAGTACACAAGCCATGGTGAGAACAGGTAAATCTTGTGATAGCTCAGAGTTAATGCCTGAACCTTTCTGGGGATATAGGACGTGGATATCCCTGCAGGAGGTTCAAGACGTCATTTTTGCCTTGGTTGGTGAGAAAGGAAGAAATAGGAAAGTGAAAGAGCCTAAAGGTATTTAGAAAAAAAAAAAATGCATGTTCTATTATCAAGGGGGAGGAATGCAATGAGCTACGGTTGAAAAATAGTAATGGTAATCATGTTCAGCCAAAAGACAAAAATTATATACACTAAAAATCTGATCCTCAGAACTATAATCCTGCAGTGGATCTATCCCAATCCTCTGAAAATGTTATAACACTGTATGTAAAGAAAAAGGGTTGTGCTTCAGAATCAACTATGGGATCTACCCATTGTTTGGTGGTTTTTATTGCACGCAATTAACAAACATAAATGGACCCAGCTGGGGAAGTCATAGGAATAAATGAGAATTGCGCTGCCAAGATAGATAAAAATAATGCCTAAATTATTATTTTTATTATTTATATTGAATTGCAATTAGGTCTCATTTGCTACTTTGAATTCATAAAAAGTGTATTAATATGATAATCTGGAATCAAAACAAGTAAACTAGACAAACATTACACTGTGCTTTTAAATGATCACATCAAAGAGTGTTATCTGTAATGTGACTGATCTAGTTTAAATAGAAAAATACAGGAATTTTTTTATTTTTTAGCAATATGTGGACAGGGCAAAATAAATCATAGCTTGTATTTTCTTTCCCTATGGATTTTTTTTTATTCTTGGCCTTCAGTCTACCATAAAACAGATAGCTTAATCAAGTGCGTTTCTGGCCATACAAAATTAAATTGATTATATCCTCTAATGTGGATCTCCATTCATTTCTGGCAGTACAACATGTACAGCATAGGGTACATTAGGAAATGTGTCACTTCTGGTCTTCCAAACCAAATCAGAAACACTCATATAATTACCATCTTAGTCATTTCAGCCAGTTTTTCTATCCATGCTTTTAAGCTAAATATTAACTCTTGTAGACAACGATTTACAGCAAATACAATTTACTTATATCAAGGCAGACAGTTGGGCATTAAACACAAGTTAAACTAAAGGTTTCTGCCAGATATTAATTATCTAATCTCACAGAAACACTGAATGATATTTCAGTTATGAGGGCAATATGGAGGGCCAAATCACAAGGGGCTACTTATTTTCAAAGGCCCCTTCTTAGACCCAAAAGGTGTGGGTGGACCTGGGATCTAACCATCTGAATTACAATCTGATATGCCATCAGATGATGCATACCATTTTTACATGTTTCCACTGCCAGATTGACCAAAAGGTTAACTGTGCATGTGATTTGTCTAGATTTGAATTACAGAATTATAATATGGCATCTATAGTGCAGTGTGGCAAAATAGCGGACTGGTGTGTCACAGAAGCACATTGTGGCAACTGCTTAATCATTACAGCAATACACAATCTATATATTTTTCATGTCATTAAGGGAAAACATGAAGGCACTAAGGTGAAAGAAACCCAACAAGAAGGAATTTCTCTCCCTCTCTGAGTAATAGAACATTGCTTTGACCTGCATATAACACCATGGAGTGGGTCATCACACCCTGCTTTTGTGTCAGATATTCATCACTGGCAATGCCGGATCCAGTAGGCTGAATAAATGTGCATCCAGACTAGTGATGGGTGGTATAATTTTCATACGTCAAGTCAATGTCAAGGATCAAATATCCTGAGCCAGTAGCGGACTGTCCATAGCAGTCACAAAAAAATAAAAAATAAATATATTTTTTTTAAAAGGCCCCTTTAAAAAAAAAAAAATGAAAAAAATGTTCTTGAATTGCACTTTGTTCAGGTTCCAGACACAGTGCACTATGGGAAGCGCCACGGCAATGCAATCACGAGATTGCAGACGAGGCGATTCATTTGCAGACTTATGGCCTGCTTTGCGGCGCATTACAAAGCGCCAAACAGCTTCTGCCTGTAGTATTACTACGGGCGGAGCTTTGTTGTTCAAGTTAAGAGGTTACTTTGTCGGCAGCTCCGTGGAACACACGGCCTGTGCGGAGCTGCCTGTAAGGTAAGTAAGTGAGGCTGCATTTGATGGGGCACAGTGAGGCTGCATATGATGGGGCACAGTGAGGCTGCATTGATGGGGCACAGTGAGGCTGCATTTGATGGGGCACAGTGAGGCTGCATTTGATGGGGCACAGTGAGGCTGCATATGATGGGGCACAGTGAGGCTCCATTTGATGCTGCACATTGGCTGCATTTGATGGGGCACAGTGGCTGCATAGGATGGGCACAGTAGCTGTATTTGATGAGGCACAGTGGCAGCATTTGATGGGCACAGTGGTGGCAATTGATGGGCACAGTGGCGGCAATTGATGGGCACAGTGGCTGCGTTTGATAGCACAGTGGCTGCGATTGATGGTACAGTAAGGCTGCAGTTGATGGGGTCTTTTTCAGAATTTTTCAGTTTGTTTGCGCCCCCCCAAAAATTTTGAGCACCAGCTGCCACTTTCCTGAGCTATATACAGTATATCACTATAAGTTAATTTCTCAGATCATGCTAAAACACACAGTATTCACTGTGCATTCTACGTGGTGATGGCCTATACTGTGCTGATTGAATTTTCATCATACCACTGGCACATTCCAGCATCCAGACAAATAAAGGCCACAGAAAATGGAAATCTCTGCAGTTCATACCAATATATAATACCAATACCGCCATTATCCTAAGGACTGTAGCTGTTCATTGTCCAAAGCCTGGCCAGTGCCCTGTCTGTATGTAAAAAATTCAGCACCAAATGAATAATGGCTCATTCACACTAGCATGCTAAAACATGGTATTTGAGCAGTTTACATTTTTCTTTTTTTTGTAGTTTCACCAAATTACACTTTATTCAACACTATGCACTGCAGGACTGCATTTTTTACAACCAAACATGTATGGTATGAACAAGGCAAACTAAATGGCACTGCATGCAACACACCACACTGCTGTGCGGAGACATGAATGAAGTGTCACTGTGTTCTAGTTCAAGTTCAAAAAAAGATTTAAAAAACAAAACAAAGCAGTGCGATGCTCTAAACCGTGCATTGCTCCACTCCCTGCCAGAGCTGAAGCTGACAGCTGCCCGCACGGTAAAACACTGTTTCATCATGTGGGCTCGTGTAAAGGTAGCCCAATTGCTCATTCATGCTTTAATGCATGAATGCATGTACTACATTGACATGCGTTTTTTAATGCATAATGCATTGTACTGCGTTTTTATGCACATTGACATGTTTTTTCCCCTTATTTCCTCAAACATCACTTTCTTTTCCTTTCCCTCTTTGAGCCCCTTCTCTCTTTCTCACCTCCCCCCCCTCTCTCTGACCCCTTTCTCTCTCACCCCCCCTCTGATCCCTCTCTCACACCCCCCTCTCTCTGATCCCCCCACTCTCTCTCTAACCCCTCTCTCTCCCCCCCTCTCTGACCCCTCTCTCTATCTGACCCCTCTCTCTCACCCCCTTTCTCTGACCCATCTTTTTCTCACCCACCTCTCTGACCCCTCTCTCTCCCTCCTCCCCTCTCTGTGACCTCTCTCTCACCCCCCTTTGACCCCACTCTCTCTCTGACCGCACTCTCTCACCCCCCTCTCTCTCTCCCACCCTCTCTATCTAACGCCTCTCTCTCCCCCTTTCTCTGACCCCTCTTTCTCACACCCCCTCTCTCTGACCCCTGTCTCTCTCACACCCCTCTCTCTGACCCCTCTCTCTCTCTCTCACACACCCCTCTCTCTGACCCCTCTCTCTCCCCTCCCCCCTCACACCCTCTCTCTCATCCCCTCTCTCTATCTCAATCTTTCTCTCTCTCTCGCTCTGACCCCCTCTCTCTCCCGCCTTTCTCTTAACCATCTTTCTCTCTCACCCACCTCTGACCCCTCTCTCTCCCCCTCCCCTCTCTGTGACCCCTCTCTCTCTGACCCCTCTCTCTGACCCCTCTCTCCCTCTCTGACTCCCTCTCTCTCTCTGACTCCTCTCTCTCAGCTCCCTCTATCCATAACCCTCTCTCACTCACCCCCCTCTTTCTCTCCCCTCCCTCTAGCAACTAATCAGTGAGTAATGTTATGCTGTAACCTCTAGCAACCAATCACAATTGCTGCCTGATCTGCTACACTAAACTGAGTTTAGCTGCTATTTTATTGTAAGTTTCAGAGCAGGTGAAGAGCGAAATTGCATGCGGGCGGGCCCCAAAGAAAATTGTTTCCCAGGGTCCAATCAATATTAAAGACGGCCATGGATGAGAGGTGCAGGAAGTGGGAAAGGTAAGTATCTGTGAATATTCACTTTCATTTTTCAGCCATTACAATTTACTACGAATACTTATAATGTGGTGATTAAATCATTTACCCCAAATTTTTTTTACAGGTTTGGTTAATTGCAGTAAAATCATTTTTCACACAAAAGAATCATTTTAATTGAGAATCATGACACAATGAATTTTGTGTGTAGATTTTCAACTTATTTTAACCCTGATCTGTCTATTCTACAGATATATACTGTATGTGACACTGAATCCATGTACCCATATACAGTGGTGTGAAAAAGTGTTTGCCCCCTTCCTCATTTCCTGTTCCTTTGCATGTTTGTCACACTTAAGTGTTTCGGAACATCAAACCAATTTAAACAATAGTCAAGGACAACACAAGTAAACACAAAATGCAATTTGTAAATGAAGGTGTTTATTATTAAAGGTGAAAAAAAATCCAAACCATCATGGCCCTGTGTGAAAAAGTGATTGCCCCCCTTGTTAAACATACTATAACTGTGGTTGTCCACACCTGAGTTCAATTTCTCTAGCCACACCCAGGCCTGATTATTGCCACACCTGTTCACAATCAAGGCATCACTTAAATAGGAGCTGCTTGACACAGTAAGGTCCACCAGAAGATCCTTAAAAGCTACACATCATGCCGAGACCCAAAGAATTCAGGAACAATTGAGAAAGAAAGTAATTGAGATCTATCAGTCTGGAAAGGGTTATAAAGCCATTTCCAAAGCTTTGGGAATCCAGCGAACCACAGTGAGAGCCATTATCCACAAATGGCGAAGACATGGAACAGTGGTGAACCTTCCCAGGAGTGGCCGGCCGCCCAAAATTACCCCAAGAGCGCAGCGACGACTCATCCAAGAGGTCACAAAAGACCCCACAACAACGTCCAAGGAACTGCAGGCCTCACTTGCCTCAGTTAAGGTCAGCGTTCATGCCTCCACCATCAGGAAAAGACTGGGCAAAAATGGCCTGCATGGCAGAGTTCCAAGGAGAAAACCACTGCTGAGCAAAAAGAACATCAAAGCTCGTCTCAATTTCTCCACAACACATCTTGATGATCCCCAAGACTTTTGGAACAACATTCTGTGGACCGATGAGACAAAAGTAGAACTCTTTGGAAGGTGTGTGTCCAAGTATATCTGGCGTAGAAGGAACACTGCATTTCTGAAAAAGAACATTATACCAACAGTAAAATATGGTGGTGGTAGTGTGATGGTCTGGGGCTGTTTTGCTGCTTCAGGACCTGGAAGACTTGCCGTGATAAAAGGAACTATTAATTCTGCTGTCTACCAAGAGATCCTGAAGGAGAATGTCCGACCATCTGTTCGTGTACTCAAGCTGAAACGAACTTGGGTTCTGCAGCAGGACAATGATCCTAAACACACCAGCAAGTCCACCACCGAATGGCTGAAGAAAAACAAAATGAAGACTTTGGAGTGGCCTAGCCAAAGTCCTGACCTGAATCCTATTGAGATGTTGTGGTATGACCTTAAAAAGGCCGTTCATGCTCGAAAACCCTCTAATGTAACTGAATTAGGACAATTCTGCAAAGATGAGTGGGCCAAAATTCCTCCAGGACGCTGTAAAAGCCTCATTGCACGTTATCGCAAACGCTTGGTTGCAGTTGTTGCTGCTAAGGGTGGCCCAACCAGTTATTAGGTTTAGGGGGCAATCACTTTTTCACACAGGGCCATGATGGTTTGGATTTTTTTTCACCTTTAATAATAAACACCTTCATTTACAAATTGCATTTTGTGTTTACTTGTGTTGTCCTTGACTATTGTTTAAATTGGTTTGATGTTCCGAAACACTTAAGTGTGACAAACATGCAAAGGAACAGGACATGAGGAAGGGGGCAAACACTTTTTCACACCACTGTATACTGTATATGTGTCGCTAGTTTTTGTCTGCAGCAAACTCAATTGGTCGCAGTGCTGGGGGTGTATGATTGAGCATGCAACAGAAACAAAACAACAACACCTTATGGCAGTGGCAGTGCAGAATAAAGCCCACCTCCATGCTGCAACATATGACTGCGGCTGGTAGGAAGGGGTTAATTAGAACTTTGGTAATTTTGTAAATAATGCTATACAGATAACTCATAAAATGTAATTATTTTCTCAGTTTTTACAACCTTCATGAAATGCTGAGACCAGAGCTTGAACTGCAGGACACAGCCTACCAGAAGTCGCCAACAGAGTGCCTGATAATTACACTCATATGCCGCGTACACACGAAGGGACAATGGAGTAACCTCTCCATTGACTCCAATGTTCTTATTTTGTAAAAAAAGTTAAAGACAAGTCAAATAAATAAATAAATGCATGGAGTTCTGCATTAAGGTGATTATAACCGTATAAAATACACTCCTCGATACCTATTTTATTTGCACAAAACAGTTAAAGTTATTGGACTAGCTGTTGGTTGTTCCCTTTTTTTTCGTATCTAATTTTAGACTGAGAAGAACAGAACACTCCAAAAGCTTGTTGGAATATGTTATGGGCCGTACACACGATAGGATTTTCCGACAACAAATGTTCGATGTGAGCTTGTTGCTGGAATTTCCGATGTGTGTATGCTCCATCGGACATTTGCTGTCGGAATTTCCAACAACTGTTTGAGAGCAGGTTCTCAAATTTTCCGACAAGACGACTTGCTGTCGGAAATTCTGTGCGTGTGTACACAATTCCGACGCACAAAAGTCCACGCATGCTCGGAATCAAGCAGAAGAGCCGCATTTAAACTTAACTTGGCTATTAAACTTAAATTTTTGTCGGCTCGTCGTACGTTTTGTACGTCACCGCATTTTTGACGTTTGAAATTTCGGACATTTGTGTGACCGTGTTTAGGCAAGACAGTTTGAGCCAACATCCGTCGGAAAAAATCCACGGTTTTGTTGTCGGAATGTCCGATCGTGTGTACATAGCATTAGGGCTCCCTTACACTTGTATCCCCCTGACTGTTCCCCCTTTAGCTACCAAGGCAGTGGACAGGGGTGTTTTCTTTTTTCCATAAATTGGTAATTGCTTTCAGGAGGGCTTCTTAGAGAACCAGGCCTCAGCCTAAAGCTTGGCCTGACAGAAGATGGGCCAGGCTGATCCACCGGTTTTAAAGTTGTAGTAAAGTTACTAATCACAAATCCTGGAATCCCATGTGTTACAGAAAGATATACCGTGCAGTATCTGTGTTTTTTTTTAAATTATGCAGTGAAATACCTTATTTCAGAGCACCGCTGTGTGCTCACATGGCCTCCCGGCGCTCTCCTTCCCCAATCTGAGGACTACAGTGGGAGGGGATGAGATTCCCCATTGACGTCAATTGGGAGGAGAGGAGCAGAGCACACAGTGGCCCCCTAAAATAAGGTATTTTGCTGCATATTTTTTTTAAAACACAGATACTGCACAGTATATATTTCTGTAACAGAGGGAATTCCAAGATTTTTGATTAGTGATTTTACAGTCATAGCGACGGGAGGGGCGGGAAGGAGATGGCTCAAAAGGGAGTGGGAGAGACTGCGGGCTGATGGAGGCACGTAAACTGACCATGGTATCATGGATCAGCAGCCATGATTACTGTGGTCAGTACACTAAAGAGGACAAAGGAACATGCAGGATCAACAAGGTATTTTACAGCATAGAGAGGGACAAATGACACCGCCCAAGCACTACTCTGTATACCCTGCTTTAAAAGAACAGGATCATTTATTTTTTTTAGGGTTACAACCACGTTAAATAAACATCTACATTGTTAGCAGAGGCATTGCTGCACAATACAGGATTATCATCTACAGGGTTTACAGTGCTTGGATTCCCCTCACTCTGCTTCCTCTACACCCTGCTCTTTGATCTCCTTAGCCTCAAAGATGTTTTTGGTTCTGGAAAAAAAAGAAAAAAATGTGAGACTGCAAATTCTTTTTTAATGGTTATTTTACACATACTCCTGAAACTCCAGATAGGGTTTCAGAAATGGATTAGATAAAAATGCCCATATAGAACTTGCCTGCTGGCCCCAGCACAATTATCCTGCTTCTTCTAGAGCAGAAGCTAGTTGTAGTTATGTCATATGCTCACCACATATGCGTTTCCTCAATAGCGTGACTACAAAAAAAAACAATCAATTTAATTTGTTTTCACAGGTTTCTAGCTACTAGAAATACCTATTCTTTAATGTAATTTTAAATTCCAGCTGGGAAAGCTAAAATATATTGTTGTTGACATGTAAGGCCATATGGAGAAATGTACAGAGGATTGTAATGCCAATATCAACAGGTGGGAAGAGATTGCTGACCTTTTCTGACAGAGAACCAACTTCCCGAAATGCATAGGAGGACTGACGGAAAGCACATTTGGACTGTGTTGACACCTTACAGTGGAAGCAAGTACTTCAATTACACAAAATATTTCTCTGTGGTACTGTTGGCTGTAGTTGATGCTGAATACAATTATGTCTGTTGGTGTGGGATCACATGGTAGCAGCAGTGATTCAAGCATATTTTAACGCTTTTTTTTTGGTTTTGTCAGCGCTTAAAGAACAGTCAGCTCCATTTCCTACAAGATAAGCCATGGCTCTGGACTACTAGTCTTTGTGGGAGAAGAGGCCTTCGGCATTGGTGAGCATCTAGTGCTCTCCTATTTTTAGAGATATATATACACGTGTGGAAAACATGATGAATGATAGATAAGATAGGTAAGTGCAGAAGAAACATAGGACCAATAAAGGTTGTTTAAAAAAATAGTTAACTTTTTATTTTTTTACTTCAGACAGAGTGTGCATGTTCCTCAAACAGACGTTAGGGGGAAGCACAACGCCAGGAAGAGGAGGAGGTGTAAATCTAAGAAAGATAATTCAAACCTTTTTAACCTCTTAAGGACCGCCTCCTGCACATTTCCGTCGGCAGAATGGCACGGCTGGGCACAACAACAAACAGGTACGTTGCTCTTTAAGAGCCCGTGGGTCGCTGGCGGCGAGCTCACGACCCAGTCCTGAGCTCAGTGACTGTGGCCGCGGGACCCGCGGACCTGATCGCCGCCGGTATCCTGCGATCGGGTCACAGAGCTGAAGAACGGGGAGAGGTAAGTGTAAACAAACCTCTCCCCATGCTTCCTAGTGAGACTGTCACTGATCGTCTGTTCCCTGTCATAGGGAAAGATGATCAGTGATGTCACACGCCAAGCCACGCCCCCCCCTACAGTAAAAAAAAACAAAAAAAAAACACACAGGTCACACTTAACCCCTCCCCGCCCCCTAGTGGTTAACCCCTCCACTGCCAGTGACATTTTTACAGTAATCAATGCATTTTTAATCGCACTGATTGCTGTATTAATGCCAATGGTCCCAAAAATGTGTCAAAATTGTCTGACGTGTCCGCCATAATGTCGCTGTCACAATAAAATTTGCTGATTGCCGCCATTACTAGCAAAAAAAATTATTAATAAAAATGCCATAAAACTATCCCCTATTTTGTAGACGCTATAACTTTTGCGCAAACCAATCAATAAACGCTTAATGCGATTTTTTTTTAACAAAAATATGTAGAAAACGTATCAGCCTAAACTGAGGAAAGAAAATGTTTTTTTATATATTTTTGGGGGATATTTATTATAGCAAAAAGTAAAAAATATAGCATTTTTTCAAAATTGTAGCTCTATTTTTTACTATTTTAACAAGGCAGGGGGGCCCTGATTTAATAAGCAGACCTTGCATTTTGCCACAATGTCCTCTTTTACTTATTTTTTTTTTATTGCAGTGTGAATGCTCAGTTTGCACTTCCAACTTCTACGTAACGTGCACACAATACATGAGTCATCTCAGTATAACACGGCTGGGAAGACACACTCATTATCATTACATGCCTCACATATTTTTCAAACCCAGCAACATAACTCACATGTGTTACTCAGAGAAAGCAAACTGCATTCATAGATCCTGATTCTGTCATGTATCCTTATAGAGATGTGATATCCCATCAAATATACCCTCAGGGAAATCAATGCGCATCTTATTGTGTTTTTGGAATATACAATAGACAGTGAAAGGATAGGATCAAATAAATATTGATCAGGAAGCAGTTTCAAAGTAGAAAATAAATTACTTGAGGAAAACAAGTAAATATACAGCACTGCATAGATCATGGAAAGTTATGTTTTCCTTTAGATTTATGCTGACCTCAAATTCTATTCTTTTGGCATGTGATCTATATACAGTCTAATTAGAATACCCCTAGATTCATATTATGCTACCCACACCATCAGGCTTTTCTTCCATCTTCTCCCACATGATCTCTCTCTCTGACTGAAGCTACATTTGATGGCCCTTTACAAGAGATCTCTCCCTTTCCTATGGGGAAAAGGGAATGAGCTACCATGATTGACAGATCTTTCCAACACTAACGACACCCTCGGGGCAAAGAATTATTTAGACCTGCGGCACCACATGTAAATATTAGTTTGCCATTGAGCATAAGAGCCCTTTCACACTGACAGCACGGGGATGTCGGCGACGCTTTACTGTAGTTTTAAAGGCGCTTTTTGGTCGTTAGCGGGTCGCTTTTAACCCCGATAGCAGCCGAATAAACGGTGCTTTGCAGGCACTTCAGCGGCGCTGCCCATTAATTTCAACACACCGCTCCTAAAGCACCTTAAAGAAGCTGCTTGCAGGACTTTTTTTGACGTCCTGCCAGCGCAGCGCCCCAGTGTGAAAGCACTCAGGCTTTCACACTGGGATTGCAGATGAGGCATTTTTCAGGTGCTTTACAGGCCTCAATAACGCCTCCAGTGTGAAAGGGATCCAAGTATCAGGTAGTATCAAGGCCTTGATGATTTAGGAGGGTACACCATACATATTATTAAGAATCATTCAAACCCCTGGTACTTACTTACATGTAATAGTACAGTATAGGCACAGAGCAGAGGACACCAGTTATCAACAAGTCATACCTCCTTATAGATAAGGATAAGATTCTGATTTGCTATCTTAAAGTATATGTAAGCCCTTACCTTGTAAAACAACCCATTCAGTTTAAAATAGAAATGAAATGCAAAAACATGTGTGTCTATGTGTATAATTGTATGTATATATATATATATATATATATATATATATATATACACACACACACACACACATTACATACATACACACACACACAAACTATAAATACAGTGGTGTGAAAAAGTGTTTGCCCCCTTCCTCATTTCCTGTTCCTTTGCATGTTTGTCACACTTAAGTGTCGGAACATCAAACCAATTTAAACAATAGTCAACACAAGTAAACACAAAATGCAATTTGTAAATGAAGGTGTTTATTATTAAAGGTGAAAAAAATCCAAACCATCATGGCCCTGTGTGAAAAAGTGATTGCCCCCCTTGTTAAAACATACTATAACTGTGGTTGTCCACACCTGAGTTCAATTTCTCTAGCCACACCCAGGCCTGATTATTGCCACACCTGTTCACAATCAAGGCATCACTTAAATAGGAGCTGCTTGACACAGTAAGGTCCACCAGAAGATCCTTAAAAGCTACACATCATGCCGAGACCCAAAGAAATTCAGGAACAATTGAGAAAGAAAGTAATTGAGATCTATCAGTCTGGAAAGGGTTATAAAGCCATTTCCAAAGCTTTGGGAATCCAGCGAACCACAGTGAGAGCCATTATCCACAAATGGCGAAGACATGGAACAGTGGTGAACCTTCCAGGAGTGGCCGGCCGCCCAAAATTACCCCAAGAGCGCAGCGACGACTCATCCAAGAGGTCACAAAAGACCCCACAACAACGTCCAAGGAACTGCGGGCCTCACTTGCCTCAGTTAAGGTCAGCGTTCATGCCTCCACCATCAGGAAAAGACTGGGCAAAAATGGCCTGCATGGCAGAGTTCCAAGGAGAAAACCACTGCTGAGCAAAAAGAACATCAAAGCTCGTCTCAATTTCTTCACAACACATCTTGATGATCCCCAAGACTTTGGGACAACATTCTGTGGACCGATGAGACAAAAGTGGAACTCTTTGGAAGGTGTGTGTCCAAGTATATCTGGCGTAGAAGGAACACTGCATTTCAGAAAAAGAACATTATACCAACAGTAAAATATGGTGGTGGTAGTGTGATGGTCTGGGGCTGTTTTGCTGCTTCAGGACCTGGAAGACTTGCCGTGATAAAAGGAACTATGAATTCTGCTGTCTACCAAGAGATCCTGAAGGAGAATGTCCGACCATCTGTTCGTGTACTCAAGCTGAAACGAACTTGGGTTCTGCAGCAGGACAATGATCCTAAACACACCAGCAAGTCCACCACCGAATGGCTGAAGAAAAACAAAATTAAGACTTTGGAGTGGCCTAGCCAAAGTCCTGACCTGAATCCTATTGAGATGTTGTGGTATGACCTTAAAAAAGGCCGTTCATGCTCGAAAACCCTCTAATGTAACTGAATTAGGACAATTCTGCAAAGATGAGTGGGCCAAAATTCCTCCAGGACGCTGTAAAAGCCTCATTGCACGTTATCACAAACGCTTGGTTGCAGTTGTTGCTGCTAAGGGTGGCCCAACCAGTTATTAGGTTTAGGGGGCAATCACTTTTTCACACAGGGCCATGATGGTTTGGATTTTTTTTCACCTTTAATAATAAACACCTTCATTTACAAATTGCATTTTGTGTTTACTTGTGTTGTCCTTGACTATTGTTTAAATTGGGTTTGATGTTCCGAAACACTTAAGTGTGACAAACATGCAAAGGAACAGGAAATGAGGAAGGGGGCAAACACTTTTTCACACCACTGTACCTTCCTTCCCCCCTTTTTATAGGTGATCACATACCCTCTGTTTTCAGCTGCATAAGAGCTGGCGGAGGAGAAACAGCAGCGTACTGGTCTTCCCAGGGAATGGTTGTGCGGGGGAGTCAGAACAACCCAGTGTGATCAGTTTTTTTTAAGGAAAGCAGAGGGACTGGCAGGAACACCAGGTATTTCACAAAAGAAAAAATACAAAAACTTTTTCATACCAAAGAAAAAAAAACCCGCTGCTGTAGGTGCATATAACAAGCCTGAATGGAACCTCTCTCAGAGTGCCAGCCCCAGCCTGCCTCAGTGGTAAACTTGAAGAAAAAAATAAATGCCTACACATCCAGAGGTACCGATTGCCTTTTTATTGATCACCGTTGTAACACCAAAGACACCAACATCATTACTAGTAATGATTAAGCACAGGATGAATGTGTAAAACGCATCTACGTGACTCTATGTTGGTGTCTTTGGTGTTGCCACGGTGATCAATAAAAAGGCAATCGGTACCTCTGTTATGGAAAATGTTATTAATGTATGTTGTCAGATGCCCCCCAGTGTCGGTTTTGCTGTAATGCGCTCATGTGAGCGTATTCGCACATAAAGAAGTTGGCGGAAGACCATTGGCTGCGGAAATCTTCCTGTGGACACTACAGACATGTTTGCTGGTTTAAGGAAGTTAATTTGTGCCTCACTGGGAGACTGGCCACTTCCCGGTGACTGCATTGATAGCTTCAAGGGAACATCTCTGTGTACATTGGAACTTTAGCATAACGATATAAATATTATGGCCCACTGAGCCATGGCTTTATATCGTTTGTTGTCAAGCAGTTAGACGGTTTGGACATCACTGCTAGTCTGTTTGAATGTATTCTGTGATTGGTTCTTTTGAAGGAAAACAATTGTCCCTGTATTGTAACACCATTGTATTGTATTGAATTTGTATTGTATGTCCTTATATGGTCATTCGCATCCTGTGTGAATGAGATGAGGTCACAACCTTCTGTGGGAGGGGTTTAGCTGTTGGAGGCAAACCCTTGAGGGTGTGGCCTTGAAGGGATTTGAAATAAAGGAATTCACTGAGCTGGGACAGAGGCAGTGATGCAGACTGTGATGGCTCTTATATGGGACTTAGATGGGAAGCAGCTAGGCTAGAAAGGTGATGTATGGATGCTATGCTGAGATAAGGATAAATGCATGGATGAAGGGGTTTGGGAGGTAATGGAAAATCTGTAGGTAAGACATTATATCATTAAGACAGAAATGGGTATTTATATTAGAAACAGGACAAAATTGGCTGTTTGCTCTGTGGACAGCCGAATTTCGCTGACACCTCTGGATGAGCAGCCATTTCTTTTTTTCTTCTACTTTTTCATACAAGTACATGGTACAGCAGCCACATATCAGGAATATGAAATGTTGGGTTTACATATTTTTGAAGTTTGTGGTAAATCTTGTGTGTTTAACCACTTGCCTAACGCAATAAATATATATACGTTGTGGTCTGCATGTGGTTTACCGGAATATCAGCCATAACCCCAGTAAAGTTTTTTCAGCAGGCAGCCTGCTTTCTCAGGAAACCGGTTTCCTGAGTGGCTTATGAGGCACTGGAGCGGTTTACGAAGCGACAGGACATTACCTAACTCCCCCCTCCCCTCACCAGGGTTTTTCAGGCCAACCGATGATCCGGCGGTGTGGCCGGCTGCTCCCATAGATAATCAAAGAGTTAACACTCTTTCATCGACTTTATGGCCTTGGAAGACCAGAGTGACTTCAGGTCCAGGCTGGAAGCGAAATATGTAAATCCAGGTGTAAGTAAATCAGTCATTGGCATTTGAGCCAATGACTGATTTACTTACACCCGGATTTACATTTCTGACCCAACATCTCCACAAAATCCACACTTCTATCTGGAGACCGAACTTCCAAAACTACATTTTTGTTTTTTGTTCTTGGATGTGGTTTTGTATTGTGTCACTACCATTTTATGGTGTCAGAATTGTTATGCAAGGATGTGTCAGTACCAATCCTATTGATTCCTTATATGCAACTATGTTTTTATATATTTGATTAATAAATCTAATTATTTTTAGACCAGCTATCTATGTACCTTTAAAAGTCCAATCAATTAGTTCTCTCCCCCCTTGAAAGCAATATCGGGACGTTGGCACATTATTACCTTGTGCATTCACAGTGTCACCCTGTGAAAGCACACTTTAATCTAAATGTTTCTTAACTTCTCTGAAAAATGTTTAGGCCCAGATGGCCAACTATCTTCCAGTATGTTTGGCCTCTGTCACAGGCCAGGGTAGATTCTTTGCATTCTGTTAACTTCTGCCACAGGTCAGCTTTCGGATTCATGGGCTTGTTTACATGGGCAGCAGTGCTTAAAGCGGAGTTTCACCCATATAATAGTCACTTTTTGTAGCTGCTGACTCTTAATAATCGGACACTTACCTGTCCCACGGTCCAGTGATGTGGGTGAACAAAGCCCCGCTCCTCTACCCCTCCTCGGCGCCGGCATTGTGACTGTGGGCACCTGGCTGTGGCTTCACAGCCGGACACGCACTGCACATGCGTGAGCTGCGCTGCACACTGTGATTGGCCGGGCAATCTTCTGGGACCTGTAACGTGTCCCAGAAGATTGCACGGAGTGAGGGGGTAGAGGGGCACTTCATTCCGGCTCCGCGGAGCCCCGGGAGAAAGTGGGAGCTAGATGCCCCTAAAAAGAGGGTATCCGCTCCCCCCCCCCCCCCCCCAAAAAACGACATGCCAAATGTGCCATGTCAGGGGGTCAAAAGGTTGTCTGTACTAAAGCGCTGATAAATAATTTAAAAGCCTAAAACCTAATAAAATAAATAAGATTACTAAATGAAATGCTGCTACCATCAAAAAGTGTTCTCACACTTGGAATAGGTGAAAGATATACAAATAGCGTATAAATGGTGTGCAATTCAACCTTATTATGTGAGTATAGATCTTAAAACAATTATTGCCAAAATATCCAATGTGGTCAATAGGGCACAAGTGGTGTAAAAATATATATACACTCCGTAAATACTGTGCTGGAGGTGTATGAGATTAAAAGTATACAGTCCTTGTATACAAATAAAGTGATGTGTGTGTGGTCCTTAATGTGAAAAAAATGACAAACGTGCATAAAAACTGCTGGTTAGCAGGTAACTTCAATTATCTGTGTAAATAGATAAAAAATGAACAATGGTTCATTAATGACAAAAGGGTGATTGGGAAATGTGTCCAGTGATAGAAGGGAATGAAAGATATCTGATGTAGCAAAAAAAGCAGGCTGGAGCGCTCTGATTACAAGATTGTATCCAACACTTATTGTCTGGTGTATGGTACCAATCTAATTGCTACGGTAATCAGATACACCAGGCGATTGGTGTTTAAAGTGAGGTAGTGCGCTGCTGATAAAATTGAAGCAGCTAGTTTAAAACTCCCACTGGTGAAAGTAGTAAAGCTACTGGTTTCTCAAATGTTGTGAGAAAGAAACTGTTGCCAATGCGGGAGAAATGAAAACCAAGGCTATATGGATCAAGGCTACCAGGACAACTATGAAAGAAGAGATAATAGAGATTATAATTATCAACCACCGCAATATTATCAGGACCAGCATCATAGAGACAATAGAAGTAGCCCGAATCATTCATACAACAGATATGAAGTTCTAAGAGACCATAAGGATGGAGAAAACAGGTCTTTTTTAGACCAGCGAAGAAGGGACAAAACGCCCCCTCGCAACAGAACGCCACCTCGAAACGACAGATCCCCACCACGCATCATAAGAAGCCCAAAACAACGAGAGGAAATAGAGGAGGACGGAAGGTCCAAAAGAAAAAGAACAAAATCGGAGAAGGTATTTATAATCTGAGTGGAGTTGAATTGACAAGAATGGAACTCGCAACATTGGACAAAGGTTTAACCACTTGCCGCCCGTCCATTGTCAAATGACGTCGGCAAAGTGGTTGTAAAATCCTGACAGGACGTCATATGACGTCCTCAGGATTTTGAGCCGCTGCGCGCCCCCGGGGGCGCGCATCGCGGCGATCGTTGTTGCGGGGTGTCAGTCTGACACCCCGCAACTACGATCTTGGTAAAGAGTCTCCGACGGAGACTCTTTACCACGTGATCAGCCGTGTCCAATCACGGCTGATCACAGTGTAAATAGGAAAAGCCGGTAATCGGCTTTTCCTCACTCGCGTCTGTCAGACGCGAGTAGAGGAGAGCCGATCGGCTGCTCCTCTGACAGGGGGGGTCTGTGCTGATCGATTATCAGCGCAGCCCCCCGAGGATACCCACACTGGACCACCAGGGACGCCACCAGAACACCAGGGATGCCCATCAAAAGGTATGCCACCCTAGACCACCAGGGATGACACACAGTGCCCCCAATGGATGCCAATCAGTGCCCACAATGGATGCCAATCAGTGCCCACAATGGGCATCACTGATTGGCATGCATTATTGTTTGGCACTGATTGGCATCCATCAGTAAAAAACAATGCCGCCTATCAGTGCCTATCCGTGCCACCTATCAGTGTCCATCCATGCCGCCTATCAGTGCCCATCCATGCCGCCTATCAGTGCCCATCCGTGCCGCCTATCCGTGCCAACCTGTGCCGCCTATCCGTGCCAATCTGTGCCAGCCATCAGTGCCAATTTGTGCCAGCCATCAGTGCCCATCCATGTCCCCCATCAGTGCCCACCCGTGTCGCCCATCAGTGCCCACCCGTGTCGCCCATCAGTGTCGTCCATCAGTGCCGCCTATCAGTGCCCATCAATGCCACCTCAGTGCCACTTCATCGGTGCCCATCGGTGCCGCCTTATCAGTGCCCATTAGTCCAGACCTATCAGTGCCCATCAGTGAAGGAGAAGACTTACTTATTTACAAAGTTTTGAAACTGAAACAAAAAGAAAACATTTTTTTTTTCAAAATTTTCGGTCTTTTTTTATTTGTTTAGCAAAAAATAAAAACCGCAGAGGTGATCAAATACCACCAAAAGAAAGCTCTATTTGTGGGGAAAAAATGATAAAAAATTTCATTTGGGTACAGTGTTGCATGACCGCGCAATTGTCATTCAAATGTGAGAGCGCTGAAAGCTCAAAATTGGTCTGGGCAGGAAGGTGTTTAAGTGCCCAGTATTGAAGTGGTTAAAATATGCCCCAAGGAGGAACTTGAATAAATTTAACACTTATGTCAATATCCAGAAATACACCAGGAAACTGAACATCAAAAAGTACATGTTGAACAAACCCCCTAGTATAACAAGTAACAGAGTGGATACTCCAGGAAAAATAGAACATTTGTCTTTAAGAAACAGATCGTTATTCAATCCTCAACTATCTAATAGTGAACATATACATGTTTTTAACAAAATGGTCACACATGACATTGAGAAATTAAAAGTCAAAAAGATACAAAACTCGCAGCAAATAAAGAATGGAATAAAGGAGTTGGAAGAAAACAAAAAAGTGGTTATAAGACCAGCCGATAAAGGCGGAGGAATCGTGGTAATGTCAAGAGAGTATTACAATAATTAAATACTGAATCAATTGAACGATACAAGCACGTATATCAAACTGAAAGGAAATCCGACAAAGGAGTATAAAGGAGAACTACAAGACCTAGTCCTACGAGGAAGCATTAAAAACATATTAAATAAAAAAGAAGAAAAGTACCTAGTACCTGATACTTGTAGAGTCCCTGTCCTGTACACTGTACCCAAAATACATAAAAATCTAATTACCCCACCAGGAAGACCGATAATAAGCGGGATACAGTCAATCAATGCAAGAATTGGGGAGTATGTGGACAGCTTCATCCAACCACTAGTACCCAGGACAAAATCATATTTAAGGGATACTAAACACCTAATACAAATTTTAGAAGAAACAACAATCAATGAAAACAAGAACTATTTAATTGCAACAGCAGATGTCACCTCCTTATACACAACCATTGATCACAACGACGCAATAACTGCAACAAGATGGGCAATGGATGAATGGAGTAGCCCAATATCCAAACAAAAAAGATTTATTCTCAGATGCCAAGCATATAGCATTCAACATAATTACTTCTGGCTTAACAAAGAGTTTTATAGGCAATTAAACGGCATTGGAATGGGGGCTAAGTACGCACCGAGCGTAGCAAATATTTTTATGTCACTCTGGGAGGAAGAAGCCCTATATTCTAACCACCCTCCTGAACTAATCCTATTCAAACGATATATTGATGACTGTATCATTGTCTGGAGAGGGGATCGAAAAAGCCTGGAGGATTTTTTTTGAGGTACTAAACAACAACCAAAAAAATATCATACTGACTTTTGATATCAGTGATAAAAACATAAAATTCCTGGAATTAGACATCACACTGGAAAAAAATGGTTTTAGTACACAGACTTTTTTTAAACCGGTCGAACGAAACAGCTACATACCTACAGATAGCTGCCATTACAGCCCATGGCTGATTAACATACCTAAAGGTCAACTAATCAGAATCCGAAGAAATTGCAGTGATCTACAACAAGCAAGTGTGATTGGAGGCAAATTCAAAGAAAAAGGGTATAATGGAGAATTTATTGAACAAAAAATACAAGAGGTACTACAAATACCCAGGAAGGAACTGATACTGGACAAAAAACTGAATAATGAGAAATTTATGGAGGTGCCTTTAATTTTTAATTTTAATATACAACATAAAAAAATCGAAGGCATTATCAAAAAGCATTGGTCATTACTACAGGCAGACAGACAATTGAAGGAAATATTACCAAAAAATCCACGATTCATCTACAGAAAAGCCCCGACACTGAGAGACTTATTCGTGAAAAATGTACCTGATCCCCCCAAATCGAACCAAATTATGTCTTTCTTTCAAGGAAAGGGTTTCTTCCCATGTAAGCAATGTTATGCATGCAGACACACTAAACAAAAGGGAATAAAGGGTAATAAATTCATATCTACAGCAACTAAGAAAGAGTATGAAATAAAAGACTTAATTTCATGTAGAACGGAAGGGGTGGTTTACATGTTGGAGTGCTCTTGTTCATTACAGTACGTTGGTAGGACAAAAAGACCCCTATGGAAGCGCCTACGTGAACATGTGCAAAATATCAAATCAGGTTTTCCTAAGCATAGTGTGTCTAGGCCCGTTGCGCAATTCCATAGTAAAAATCCCTGTGATCTGAAGTTCTGGGCCATCAAGTACAAGTACAAACCCAACTGGAGAGGTAGCCACAAGGTTAGAGAACTAAGCAAGAGTGAATCCAGATGGATATACGAATTTAATAGTTTTTCACCAGCAGGGCTGAACATTGATTTCGATCTTAATTGTTTTATATCCGACTTTTAATACATCATTTTTAACATGTTTTTTCATTTTAACATGTTCTCTCAATTTTTTAACATGTTTTCTTAAACTTCATTTTAACATGTTTTCTCAACTTCGGTTTTAACATGTTTCCTCAACTTCGTTTTAACATGTTCTTTCAACTTCTTTTTAACATGTTTTCTCGTTTTAACATGTTCTTTAACATCTAGATGCAATACTTCCTTTTACATGTTTTTTTCATGGGTCTTTCTGACAACCTGCTATTTTGGTCCTGATAATACATCCATACTCCGCGGTTTTTGTTTGAGACATCCTATGCATATTTGCAGTATGATTTTTTTAGTCATATATGGCGCCAATTTTTGGTTACAACCAGGGTCCCCGCAGGCAATCACTACAGCCTACTGCGGCGATTAGTTCCTCTTTTAATATATTTATTTTTACCGATAGTCTTTTTAATATTTATTTTAATTATTTTCATATATATATTTTAATTTAATTTTTATCACATTCCTTCATTTATATATACATATTCAATTTCCTTGATTTTATTTTTATATTTATTTTTATTTTTATATTTATACTTTATTTTTTTATATTTTTATTTCATATTTATTTTTATTTATATATATTTTTTTTTATTTAATTTATTTTATCCCCTATTTTTATTGTCATATCCTTGATTAAATATGGTGTGGTTTCACACCGGTCCCAATTATTATGTTTTAAAGGCTTTATGACACAAATATAAATTCCTGTTCCTCACATTCCATTTAAATACCGGCATTTAAACATCGCTCTGAAATGAAACAGTGACGTGTTACAGTGTTTAACGAGTTAAATGCACATCCACATAGGTACCCGGTGTGGTGGATAAAGGTAAATGGAATGATGACTAAACCATGAGAGCAATTGAAGTCCCCAAGGCAACCCGATTGTTATTTTGTTGCTATAAACACTCCACGCTGGTCACCAGGTCAGTATCCCTTGAAAAAGTCACGTGACCTGTGATGTAACGCATTGGGAGGAGGAGCCTAAGTGACGCCGTGTGATACACGAGCTCAGCGAATGAGGAGAAGGGCTGACAGCCCAGAAGTAAAAGCCTGACCATTGACACATTTATCTGCGCTATAACTACCTGGTACACGTGAGTGCAACCATTATAGGTATCTCATGGGCAGTTCTTTAGTAGCAATATTGCGCAATGGTTTTTTGTTTGTCTTCTCTATTTCATGTAATAACCGGACTGAGTCATTAGAAGGATCTGTATAAAGAATCATCTCTAAACTTACCGGCAACACCAAGGGAAGTTTTTTGTTTCCTTTCCCTATATTTATTTACTATTATTATCACCGCATTGGCAACAGTTTCTTTCTCACAACATTTGAGAAACCAGTAGCTTTACTACTTTCACCAGTGGGAGTTTTAAACTAGCTGCTTCAATTTTATCAGCAGCGCACTACCTCACTTTAAACACCAATCGCCTGGTGTATCTGATTACCGTAGCAATTAGATTGTATCCAACACTTATTGTCTGGTGTATGGTACCAATCTTGCAATCAGAGCGCTCCAGCCTGCTTTTTTTGCTACATCAGATATCTTTCATTCCTTTCAATCACTGGACACATTTCCCAATCACCCTTTTGTCATTAATGAACCATTGTTCATTTTTTATCTATTTACACAGATAATTGAAGTTACCTGCTAACCAGCAGTTTTTATGCACGTTTGGCATTTTTTTCACATCAACCACTTCAATACAGGGCTTTTAAAACACCCTTCCTTACCAGAGCACTTTTTGCGATTCTGCACTGCGTCGATTTAACTAACAATTGCGCGGTCGTGCGACGTTACACCCAAACAAAATTGACGTCCTTTTTTCCCCACAAATAGAGCTTTCTTTTGGTGGTATTTGATCACCTCTGCGTTTTTTATTTTTTGCGCTATAAACAAAAGAAGATTGACAATTTTGAAAAAAAACACAATATTTTTTACTTTTTGCTATAATAAATATCCCATTTTTTAAAAAAAAAATATATTTTTTTCCTCAGTTTAGGCTGATACGTATTCTTCTACATATTTTTGGTAAAAAAAATTGCAATAAGCGTATATTTATCGGTTTGCGCAAAAAAGTTATAGCGTCTACAAAATAGGGGATAGATTTATTGAATTTTTTTTTTTTTTTTTTTACTAGTAATGGCGGCGATCTGCGATTTTTTTTTCGTGACTGCGACATTGCGGCGGACACTTCGGACACTTTTGACACATTTTTGGAACCATTCACATTTACACAGCGATCGTTGCTATAAAATTGCATTGATTACTGTGTAAATGTGACTGGCAGGGAAGGGGTTAACACTAGGGGGCGCTGCAGGGGTTAATGTGTTCCCTAATAGAAGTGATTCTAACTGTGGGGGGAGGGGACTCAAGGGGAGAAGACCGATCATGTGCTCCTCCGTACTGGGATCACATGATCGGTCTCCTCCTCGCTGACAGGATGTGGAGCTGTGTGTTTACACACACAGCTCCACGGTCCCGCACGGTCCCGTTGTTTTAACGGGCAATCGCGGGTGCCCGACGGACATCGTGGCCGCCGGGCACTCGCACCGGGTCCCGAGCGATGCCACGGGCGCGCGCCCGCGCCCCCCAGGCAGCCGGGAATGCGAGGACGTCATATGACGCCCACCCAGGATGGGAGATCCACCTTGTGGGCGTCATATGACTATGGGCGGGATGGGAAGTGGTTAAGGACCACACACACACACACACACACACACACACACACACACACACATCACTTTATTTGTATACAAGGACTGTATACTTTTAATCTCGTACGCCTCCAGCACAGTATTTACGGAGTGTATATATATTTTTACACCACTTGTGCACTATTGACCACATTGGATATTTTGGCAATAATTGTTTTAAGATCTATACTCACATAATAAGGTTGAATTGTGCACCATTTATATGCTATTTGTATATCTTTCACCATGTCAGGGGGTCACCTTCACTTAAAGAGGAAGTTCTATATTTGGGTGGAACTCCACTGTCATGATGTCATCATGAAGGAGTGAAAGAGGACTCCAGTGGCAACCTGGTGAACTCCATGTTCAAGAGGGTTAAGGCAGTGCTGGAAAATAATGGTGGCGACACAAAATATTGACACTTTGGGCCCAATTTGGACATTTTCACTTAGGGGTGTACTCACTTTTGATGCCAGAGGTTTAGACATTAATGGCTGTGTGTTGAGTTATTTTGAGGGGACAGCAAATGTACACTGTTATACAAGCTGTACACTCACTACTTTACATTGTAGCAAAGTGTAATTTCTTCAGTGTTGTCACATGAAAAGATAGAATAAAATATTTACAAAAATGTGAGGGGTGTATGAGATACTGCATGTTCAGTGGCAAAATGGTGTGCTTTAATGCCCATGCACATATGCATCGCTGGGTGGCTGATGTTTCTGTGCTGAGAGCCCACTAAAGAGGGCAGCATATTCCTGTGTGGTGCGGGAAACTTTCACATAAAACACACAAGTGTGAACAGGCCCTTATAGTGGATACACACTGATGGTTAGGCTGGGGTTTGTGATGCATTTGGAACTTTGGAAAGCTCTTGTAGAGCAATGAAAAGTCACAATAAAGTAAAACTGCATTTGGTAGTTTTGGTGTGTTCTCTGAAAGCGCACTAAAATTTGGCAGGTGGGACTTTTGGTGCATTTTTAGAAAACGCACCAAAACCTGATGCAATAGAAGTCTATGGCAAAGTGCAGGTAACCTGCACGAAACCCATGGGCACACTGTGCAGCATGGGAAAACTGCACTGAATGTCAGTGAAACTATCACAAATACCCCCCACAAAGTAAGGGTATAAATTGTATATATTAAGTCCCAAACATTTCCTTGATTAATAAAAAAATGTAATTATTAATAATAGGTAAAAGGTAGAATTTTAATGCTTATATGTAAAAAATAAATAAATACACTATAACCCTTCTACCCTGTTATCAATAAAAATCTGAGCAGAATATCGAGCATTAGAAATCTGAGCAGAACACTTACAAGAAAGTGTATACAAAATGTTTAATATTGTATTTTACAAAATTCGACATTCGTTTGAGTCTCCAATATGTAAACTGGAATGAAACTGAAAAGTAAAATATGAGGTTCTTCTGCCCTCTTGTGGTGATAGACTGTAGAGAATCACATTAAATAAGATCTCAGATTTGGTGCACCGGCTATGACATCTTCATCTTACCTTGTAAGACCAGTCAAGTATAGGTGGATGTGTTTCTGAATTTGTCTCTTTACTTATTCCTATTATATATTTCACACCTTCTTCAAGTTTTCTTGTGGAATCTAAAGCCCCATACACACTATTAGATTTTCTGCAGATTTTTGTCTTCCGATTTACCAAAACCATATAATAGGAGGTCAAACCTTAAGGGCTCTTTTACACAGACGTGTCCGTGTATGGAGCCCGCTCTGCACAGCGGGGATCGCTCCGTCGATCCCCCACTGTGCAGGAAGATGACAGGTCTGTCTCTGCACGCAGACCTATGGCTGCAAATGGGCACAGTGAGGCATGCAAATGGGCACAGTGAGGCTGCAAATGGGCATTGTTGATCCTCTTTTCCACTTACAGTAGCTGCGCATTTCTCCCCCTAGGCTTATACTCGAGTCAATAAGTTTTCCGATTTTTTTGTGGGAAAATTAGGTGCCTTATACTCGAGTATATACGGTATATGTGTTATATAGTATAAAATGCAACTTGGTGAAGCAGTGACACCAGTGCATGGGAATACCCCAGTATGCAAGGTCAAAGCACGTTAAAAAAAAGTCAATGTGTGACAAATAAGGATTTGTACCTACCAGAATCAAAATAAAGCTGACCAGAAATAGTAACATCTGTTTTGGCAGTTGGTCTTGGTGGGGGCAGCAGCTTGTTATATTCATTTACTAAGTTTATTAGTCCATACAGTGGCGGTGCGTGCATAGAGGGCGCAGGAGCGCCGCCCCCCCTCTCCTGCACCGCTCTATCACCAATAGATAGATCCATGCAATGCATGAATCTATCTATTGTCACCACTGCCGCCCCCTATTCAGGTGTCTGGCCCCTTGTCGGGCGCCGGGCATCTGAATTACAGCGGGGGGGGGGTGTTTCTGGAAGCACCCTATTAGAGCTGTAAGCTCTAATAGGGGACCTGATTAGAGCGGTGGGCTCTATAGGCTTCCATAAGTGTAAACAGCGGGCGCACTGCTGTGCGTTCGCTGATTACACAGTATTGTGTTAGAGAAGCGTATACATCGCTTCCCTAACACAGACCCGCCTCTCAGCCAATCAGGTTACCGGGTCTGTTACCTGTCACCTGATTGGCTGAAGTCACAGGCGCTGTGATTGGACGCTAGGCGTCCAATCATAGCAGAAGACAGGAGCGTGGGAGAAGACATCGGAAGATGAGGGGACACCGCGTGCTGCACACCGAGACAAGGTAAGTGCAGAAGGCAGGCAGGGGGCACAGTGGCAGCACTTGAGGGGCACAGTGGCAGCACTTGAGGGGCACAGTGAGGCTGTTTGTTTGCGCCCCCCCAAAAATTTTGAGCACCAGCCGCCACTGAGTCCATAGCGTGGTACAACCCCCCTTTTTTTCTTCTCAGAAATAGTGTGTGTCCAACCATCTGGGTGGCATTGCATAGACTGGTGTCTGAGCCCTCCTATTTATAGATCCTCAGACCCATCAAAGGATCGCTACCCAACGCCGGGTGGACATCGCTCAGGGAGAGGGTGGGACAAAAAAAATTAACCCCACCAGCCCTGGTCACCATAGGGGAAAGGACAACACAGGAGTGCGCGTCCCTCCACAGCATCACATGACAAACTTACATGATCCATCACCAAGACATGTCAGCTGGGCCGGTGCCATGCGTCGGACGCTGTACCCGATGATGCATCTCACTGGTGCCATCCAGGATGAAATGGGTTGGGACAGTGGTTGATGGATCAGCATCACAACTCCCAGGAAAGAAATGACCAGCAAGAGACGCAGCACACGTGCAAGCAGAGCAATTCTACATAATACAAAGCAGACATGAATATAATAATGTCCTAATAAAAAGGACTGAAATATCAGGTACAACCAACCAAAAGTGGGCAGCAGGTGTATTTCACCAAATAATCACTAAGAAACAGAATATGGTTGGTAGTACCCTGTGAGGCGCCTCAATCCCCATTGTACATACAGATACAGAGCTTTGCCTATTGGGACTTTAGATGAAGTGCCACACAGCCAGTAACAAAAATATGATATTCCTTTTCAATCTGCAGCGCTGTAATTCTCTGTAAAATGCAATGCAACATGGCTACCTGGAGGTGTATACAGAACTCCCCCCAGAAACATTTCCTGCTGATTGGCTCACTGACTGATTTTCCCAGAAGTCTACACTAAAATACAAGTCAGATTTTTGGCATCCCCTGCAACAAAAATGCAATTTTTGGTGAGATACTTCCAATAGGAAATCACGTCTAAAGGGATGCAGCTCCTGCAATTTTCCTCATTAGAGCCCTGCAGGTGCAGCAGCTGGTTAATAATTATGAAACCACTCCCATTAGAGTCTTACCACATGCACACAGACAAACACACAGGGATTTCTTCAAAATGACAAAACAGTAGGACTCTGCTACAAAGTTTTTTTAAAAACCTTGTAATGTACATTGATCACCCAGAGGGGAATGTTTTTTTTTTCTCAACAAAAGTTACTAATGTTGATAAAATTTTTGGAACAAGCCAATCTCATTTACATGGATTAAAAAAAAAAGATATTGAAAACATTATAGATTTCTACAAAAGATGGCCCTGATGATGTTACGACGAAACGCATAGACCGGAGGTGAACTAAATCTAAATGAGAGTTTGTAAATTGTGGGTCCCTGGTGCACTTCCAAATAAAACTTCAATTTGCACAATTTTTTGGACATTGTGGTTTGTATCACGGATTTGTTTGCACAGATCACCTTGGTTTGTTAATAATTACGGACTGACAAATTTTGCGTTTCCATATATTCTACATTGATAGTAATATAGCAACATTATATATTCAGTTAGCACATTGGTTTTATACATATATTACATTTAAATATTATATATTTTATGCTACTACTACAAATACTTGCAGTTTGTAAATACTTTTGATGCGCAAACATATTTTTAAATATTCAGTTATATTTTGTGCATTTAGGAATGCATCCAGCTTTTTTATAAACAATCGACTGAGCTAGCCAGAACTAGTTGTTTGAGGGAGTCAAATTCAAAAATTTACTTCATGTAGAGGTTAACTCTCTTATCTTCTAGGTGGAGTGCCCCCTTGCCCTTTGTATTGACCTTAGAGCCTTGTGGGCGGTAGCGGTAAATTGCTGCTGTTATATCAGTGCTTTGGCGCCACCATTGGGGTGGGAGCGGGGTGCTTTTAACCCCCTAGAAGGGGTTAAAAAGA
Organism: Lithobates sylvaticus; assembly: GCA_028564925.1. Taxonomy (NCBI): domain Eukaryota; kingdom Metazoa; phylum Chordata; class Amphibia; order Anura; family Ranidae; genus Lithobates; species Lithobates sylvaticus. Next base: position 125,418,453 of record CM053030.1, on the reverse strand, counting down.
GTTATAATGGCCCGTGTAGCGCCGCTGCCGAATCGTTTTGCAGGCGATTCGGTAGCGCTGCCCATGCATTCCAGTAGGCAGGGGTGGTGGAGGAGCGGTGTATACACCGCTAGCAAACCGCCCCAAAGATGCTGCTTGCAGGACTTTTTTTTTTTTAACGTCCTGCAAGCGCACCGCCCCAGTGTGAAATCACTCAAGCTTTCACACTGGGACTGCAGATGAGGCATTTTTAAAGGTGCTTTACAGGCACTATTTTTAACGCTAAAGCACCTAAAAAACGCCCCAGTGTGAAAGGGGTCTTAAAGTGATTAACTCTACACTAGGATTGCCAACCTCCTGAAGTGAAAATTTACTAACACAACACAAAAAATGTAATGACAGCAATTTTTTTTTTTACTGACAGTTCAAATATCAATATGCCTGCTATAAGCATGTAGCCACTACAATTAGCAATGTGCTAAAGCTTAAACAAAAGGCAAAAAGCATATTTCTCTTTTTACATGAAAGTCAGGTTAATATAACCCAGCACAGAAAAAAGAAAAAGGGGTCCCCTAAGGGTTTGGACTTTTAAGGCATACAAAATATATAACCCCAGATAGAACACTAGATAATATATATTAGAAAAACGTTTATTGCAAAAATTATATAAAAAAGGTTTAACAATATGACAATATAAAAACTTTTTGAAATATTCGAACAGTACTTGATTTGTAGAGTACAGTATGTAAATGTATGTTGTAGGCGTTATCTCACAACTGACGCGTTTCGGAGGTTTTTTAGGGTTTCCTCCTTCTTCAGAGGTAAGAGCATAACATTCCTAATATCTAAAAGATATCATGATAAAGCAATATGTCAAAGAGTGAACCTTGATATACATAGTAGTACTTATAGCATCAAAAAGATTTTTGCATAGAAATACACACATAGGGAAAATGGATTCACATACCGTTTACATGAACATTCCAATGTAATTAAAAACAGTGGCTGGGAGGAGGAGCTTCTTTGCCTAGGCTTTCTTAGATGATGTCATTTGACCGAAGATTAGTATCCATAGAGTGGATTGGTAGCTCACAAAGATTTTGTCGTATGCCCAAAGTTCCTGGGATCCCTGGACTTATTGCATCTATCCTGGCGTGATAGCGATAGGGGGCGTCTGTGAGACACACTGGGGTCGGGTATAGAAAATGAAAGCCCTGTATTATGTATCTGTGGATAAATCTTCGTTAGCTTATGCTGGTAATTTGGGTGCCGCTAATAATTCGGTAACTCTATATGCTGCTTATGATCCGCTCATCTCCTCCTCAGACTGCACTAGCCAGTCTGAGGAGGAGATGAGCGGATCATAAGCAGCATATAGAGTTACCGAATTATTAGCGGCACCCAAATTACCAGCATAAGCTAACGAAGATTTATCCACAGATACATAATACAGGGCTTTCATTTTCTATACCCGACCCCAGTGTGTCTCACAGACGCCCCCTATCGCTATCACGCCAGGATAGATGCAATAAGTCCAGGGATCCCAGGAACTTTGGGCATACGACAAAATCTTTGTGAGCTACCAATCCACTCTATGGATACTAATCTTCGGTCAAATGACATCATCTAAGAAAGCCTAGGCAAAGAAGCTCCTCCTCCCAGCCACTGTTTTTAATTACATTGGAATGTTCATGTAAACGGTATGTGAATCCATTTTCCCTATGTGTGTATTTCTATGCAAAAATCTTTTTGATGCTATAAGTACTACTATGTATATCAAGGTTCACTCTTTGACAAATTGCTTTATCATGATATCTTTTAGATATTAGGAATGTTATGCTCTTACCTCTGAAGAAGGAGGAAACCCTAAAAAACCTCCGAAACGCGTCAGTTGTGAGATAACGCCTACAACATACATTTACATACTGTACTCTACAAATCAAGTACTGTTCGAATATTTCAAAAAGTTTTTATATTGTCATATTGTTAAACCTTTTTTATATAATTTTTGCAATAAACGTTTTTCTAATATATATTATCTAGTGTTCTATCTGGGGTTATATATTTTGTATGCCTTAAAAGTCCAAACCCTTAGGGGACCCTTTTTTCTTTTTTCTGTACTATAGGATGTGGCATAAAACACAAAATTCCCCTCCCCTCTATATGTGTGTTCTCTGCTAAGCCTACAACCCTCCATATAACCCAGCACAGAGTTTCTCCTTACATCTAGTCTGCATGGTTTCCCATTTACAGTGCAAGGGGTAACTCTGCAGACCCTCATGTAAAGGAGAGCTCTGAGGACTCTGATGCAAGGGTAAATTCTGCAGACTCTGGTGTAAAGATAAACTCTGATGTAAGGGGGTCTCTGGTAACCAGGAGCACCCCACCTTTACACATGAGTCCACAGATCTCCCCTTTCGCAGTCCACAGAGTTCCTCTTTACATCAGAGTCAATAGGGTTCCCCCTACAGTGTAAGTAGGAACCCTGCCAGGGTTCCCCCCCCCTACAGTGTAAGTAGGAACCCTGCCAACCTTCATGTAAAGGGAAAATCTAATGTAAGGGGGTATTTGGACACCAGCGCACCCCCTACACAAGTGTCCACAGAACCCCCCACCCCCTACAGTGCAAGGAATGTAAAGGCGAACTCTGATGTAAAGAGGAATGCTGGGGACTCTGATGTAAAGGGGAACTCTGATGTAAGGTGGTCTCTGGTCACCAGATCTCCCCCTTATGTTAGGATCTGCATCATTGCTCTATACATCAGAGTTCCCCATTGCACTATAAGGGTAGATCCTGCAGACTCTGAGGTAAGGGGGGAACGCTGGGAACAGACCACCTTCCACGGAGTGAATAAACTAAGGTAAGGGTGGTTTGTGATATTATGGGGAACCTTTATATTAGTGCCCCCCCCCTACACACACACTGACTGTGTGGCTGCTGGAGCTGTCAGTCACTGACCTACTCCATTGTTTGCTTGGGTGCAGGGCAGTCAGGTGCGGTCCTCCAGGCAGCTCCTCTCATCACCACCTCTGTCCTCTTCTCCTCCAGAGTCCACATCCAGTCCTCCAGTGACACAGTCCCGGGTGGGTGATGGCTGGCTGCACTTCTACTCCCAATTCCTGGCACCCCCCCCCCCCCCCTAATTTAAAAAAAGGTGCCAAGTTACTGTGTGCTCTCCATCCAAACGCACCTGAGCCCTGCCCAATTCCGCCCGGCTTCCCGAGGCACCTAGTCTGGTGTAAAGATAAACTCTGATGTAAGGGGGTCTCTGGTAACCAGGAGCACCCCACCTTTACACATGAGTCCACAGATCTCCCCTTTCGCAGTCCACAGAGTTCCTCTTTACATCAGTCAATAAGGTTCCCCCTACAGTGTAAGTAGGAACCCTGGCTGGCTGCACTTCTACTCCCAATTCCTGGCACCCCCCCCCCCCCCCCCAATTCAAAAAAGGTGCCAAGTTACTGTGTGCTCTCCATCCAAACGCACCTGAGCCCTGCCCAATCCCGCCCGGCTTCAGAACAGCACATGCAATATTGTTGGACATTTGCGGACAGTTTTTAAATTGGCCGATTTTTACAAACTGCCTGTAAATTTACAGACAGTTGGCAACCCAATGCGTGAGGAGGATTACTTATGTATTTATACATGGTGATAAAATTCCTCTCTCCAAGCGTGAGAGGATTACAAAACAACTCCCTTTCCTCTTCTCCATAACATGGGGGATGTCTTCCTTGTAATTGTTTGAGGTAACTTGGCAAAGTGAACAGGGCCCAATATAAGGGCATCCCTTTTGGCACTAGAAACTCTACACCAAAAAACACCACTGCTGATCATCCAGCACTGAAACTATTGTGTTTATGAAAAGCTTGCAACAGTCCAAACCCTAAATGCCCATCCTAACTAAAATGAAAGGAAAAAAAAAAAAAAAAAAGAAGAATTGGTGGCACTGGGCTTTAGCATCCTATCTTAGTACTTTTTGTTTCTGTTTATAATTCTGATTACCGTATTTATCGGCATATAACACGCGCCGGCGTATAACACGCACCTTAACTTTAAGAGGGAAGTTTCAGGAAAAAAACTTTAAACAGCCCCTGCACAATACAAACAGCCCCTGCCCAATACAAACAGCCCCTGCACATTACAAACAGCCCCTGCACATTACAAACAGCCCCTGCACATTACGAACAGCCCATGTAAAATACAAACAGCCCATGTAAAATACAAACAGCCCCTGTACATTCAGCTGCACATGTACAATACAAACACCCCCCTTTCATTATAAAGCCCCCCCCCCCCCCGCACTCCGAGCACTGGGAGAGGGACACCGCTGCGGGCATACTGTAGAGTTGAACTTCACACTGTCAGCCCCTTCTCCTGTGTGACTCACATACCTCCATTAATGCCGCTGAGCCGCGCTCTCTCGTGGACCCAGTCATGTGACTGCTCTCCTCTCCTTCATTGATGGTCACATGACCGCTCTCCTCCTCCAATCAAAAGCTACACACGAGGAGGCGGAGCGGGAGGAGGAGAGCAGCCACAGCGTGCGGATTCAGGTTAGCTTGCATTGGGTTACGTAGGGGGACTCAGGGGGCTGACGCTGCAGTGGAATTTTCTGATCTTTAATGGCAGCGCTGTTCCACGGCCAGGAGAGGCGGGGCGGCCCTGAAACCCTCCCAATAGGTGGCACCCGGGCAGGACCACCCGATCCCCGCCCCCTGTTGTAAAAATATGGATATTGGCGTATAACACGCAGGCGCAATTTACCCTCTATTTTCAGGGTAAAAATGTGCGTGTTATACGCCGATAAATACGGTATTTAACCAGTTCAATACCCGCCCATAGTCATATGACGCCCACAAGGTGGATCTACCATCCTGGGTGGGCGTCATATGACGTCCTCGGGTTCCCGGCCGCCTGGGGGCGCGCGCGCGCGCCCGCAGCATCGCTCGGGACCCGGTGCGAGTGCCCGGCGGCCGCGATGTCCGCCGGGCACCCGCGATTGCCCGTTAAAACAACGGGACCGGGCGGGACCGTGGAGCTGTGTGTGTAAACACACAGCTCCACGTCCTGTCAGCGGGGAGGAGACCGATCATGTGATCCCAGTACAGAGGCTCACATGATCGGTCTCCTCCCCTTAAGTCCCCTCCCCCTACAGTTAGAATCACTCCTATTAGGGACACACATTAACCCCTCCAGCGCCCTCTAGTGTTAACCCCTTCCCTGACAGTCACATTTACACAGTAATCATTGCAATTTTATAGCAACGATCGCTGTGTAAATGTGAATGGTTCCAAAAATGTGTCAAAAGTGTCCGCCGCAATGTCGCAGTCACGAAAAAAAAATCGCAAATCGCCGCCATTACTAGTAAAAAAAAAAAAAAAAAAAAAAAATTCAATAAATCTATCCCCTATTTTGTAGACGCTATAACTTTTGCGCAAACCGATCAATATACGCTTATTGCGATTTTTTTTACCAAAAATATGTAGAAGAATAACGTATCGGCCTAAACTGAGGAAAAAAAATGTTTTTTTTTAAAAAAAAATGGGATATTTATTATAGCAAAAAAGTAAAAAATATTGTGTTTTTTTTCAAATTTGTCGCTCTTCTTTTGTTTATAGCGCAAAAAATAAAAACCGCAGGGGCGATCAAATACCACCAAAAGAAAGCTCTATTTGTGGGAAAAAAAGGACGTCAATTTTTGTTTGGGTGTAACGTCGCACGACCGCGCAATTGTTAGTTAAAGCGACGCAGTGCCGAATCGCAAAAAGTGCTCTGGTAAGGAAGGGTGTTTAAAAGCCCTGTATTGAAGCGGTTAAAGTGGGCCTTGTACCTAAAGAACAAGGTCTGTGTTTTCAGTGAAAGCCCCCTGCCCCATCTTAACCGCTTCAATACAGGGCTTTTAAACACCCTTCCTTACCAGAGCACTTTTTGCGATTCGGCACTGCGTCGCTTTAACTAACAATTGCGCGGTCGTGCGACGTTACACCCAAACAAAATTGACGTCCTTTTTTTCCCACAAATAGAGCTTTCTTTTGGTGGTATTTGATCGCCCCTGCGGTTTTTATTTTTTGCGCTATAAACAAAAGAAGAGCGACGATTTTGAAAAAAAACACAATATTTTTTACTTTTTGCTATAATAAATATCCCATTTTTTAAAAAAAAAAACTATTTTTTTCCTCAGTTTAGGCCGATACGTATTCTTCTACATATTTTTGGTAAAAAAAAAAAAAAAAAAAATCGCAATAAGCGTATATTGATCGGTTTGCGCAAAAGTTATAGCGTCTACAAAATAGGGGATAGATTTATTGAATTTTTTTTTTTTTTTTACTAGTAATGGCGGGGATCTGCGATTTTTTTTTTTCGTGACTGCGACATTGCGGCGGACACTTCGGACACTTTTGACACATTTTTGGAACCATTCACATTTACACAGCGATCGTTGCTATAAAATTGCAATGATTACTGTGTAAATGTGACTGTCAGGGAAGGGGTTAACACTAGAGGGCGCTGGAGGGGTTAATGTGTGTCCCTAATAGGAGTGATTCTAACTGTAGGGGGAGGGGACTTAAGGGGAGGAGACCGATCATGTGATCCTCCGTACTGGGATCACATGATCGGTCTCCTCCCCGCTGACAGGACGTGGAGCTGTGTGTTTACACACACAGCTCCACGGTCCCGCCCGGTCCCGTTGTTTTAACGGGCAATCGCGGGTGCCCGGCGGACATCGCGGCCGCCGGGCACTCGCACCGGGTCCCGATCGATGCCGCCGGCGGCACGCACGCGCCCCCCAGGCGGCGGGGAATCCGAGGACGTCATATGACGCCCACCCAGGATGGTAGATCCACCTTGTGGGCGTCATATGACTATGGCCGGGTATTGAAGCGGTTAATCCTCTGCCGTAAAATGGGGAAAAAACACTGGCCTGGGAAAACCATGCAAGGCTATATAGTTACATTTTTTCCTGCTTCCATACTGCAAAATGAGAGGGGATCAAGCTCCTTACCGACAAGGTCCTGGAGAATTCCAAGTACCCAAAATTTCACTATATGAAAAGACAGTGCAGTAGCGTCTTCTCGTGAGATTTGACCTACTAGGCCTTCCCTGGGATCTCTCTGAAATGATGTCATCCTCAACTAGGTGCCATCAATGGAGGCCAAGGAAAGGGTAAGTACCGTATATACTCGAGTATAAGCCGAGTTTTTCAGCACTTTTTTTTGTGCTGAAAGTGCCCCCCTCGGCTTATACTCGAGTCAAGCACTTTTCTGCAGCAGAGAATGAAATTTTCCGACCCGATTTGGGGCCTTGTATCTCTGGGCCACTTGGTGCTAGGAACCCCAAATTTGGTGTGCAAACCCAGTGGAACTAGCAATAAAGCTAGCACCAAGTGTCCCCGAGATACAGGGCCCCAAAGTCGGTCATTTCAGAATCCTTTGGGTCCAGAGACCCCAAAATTGGCAATTGGCTGCAGCTAGGGGGCATCTAGGAACCCTTAACTACCAAGTTTGAAGTTTGGGGGACCTATGGCTGCAAATGGGCACAGTGAGGCTGCAAATGGGAATTGTTGACCCTCTTTTACACTTACAGTAGCTGCGCATTTCTCACCCTAGGCTTATACTCGAGTCAATACGTTTTCCCATTTTTTTTGTGGTAAAATTAGGTGGGTCGGCTTATACTGGAGTATATACGGTTTTACATTTTTTTTTTTAACATTTATTTGCAGTGAATTAAAATTGTGAGGGGGCTCTCAATGACTAAGCAGACCATGGTATTTCAGTGTAAGGCCTGCTTTAAATTACACAGCATGCAAACAGCTTCATGCCTAGCAAAATTGACCTTGAAAAGAGGAATGTCTCCCAACAAAACCTTCATCCAGCCACATATTTACAGGCAGCTTATAAAACAAAGGCAATAGAGGTGTATACATTTTTTTTTTATGTTGGGTTTGAGTATTAGCATATGATTCCACATAATCTGAAAAACAAATACACTGTACATGCAACTTACCCTGCAGTTGATTTACTCACAGCATTGATTTAGCAAGGATGCTGATTACAGTGTTTGACGAGAGAGCTACCTATAGATCTGTATGTGTGTGGTCACATATAAAACAACAAAATATGACAATCAGATGAAAAATATATTTTAATAGAATACAAAATAGCCTTACTATAACAAGTGCCCTGCCAGATGATGCAGTTATTGCCAACCTTGTGCTTTACCGAATATGGCAAGAAATGATGAATAAAGTCTACTTACAGTAGCAGAAAATAGTGCTTTGTTAACAGGTAAAAACATGTTCTAGTCATAATTGGGAGCGTGCATTACAACTACAGTGGGTTACTGGAAGAAAATATTGTTGAAGGTTAAAGCCGTTGAGCACTTTATTGTCATAGCTAAAGGCAGCTGCCTTGCATGGGGTCTCAAAAGAATCGCGAGCGGTTATTGTTAGACTGCAATAGCTCTTTTTATAGGGACCGCGGAGACCTATATTGAAAATGCCAAAAATACAATCAATAGTGATTAATAAATGTCTCAAGCTGTCACTGAATGTACTGTATTTATTTGTTTGAAACGTGATAAAGATAATACCCCAACAGAAACCAACCTGAACATTTTGTATTGGTGCCCACGCCAAGCTTTTAATGTTAAAAAAAAAAAAAAAGTTACCAACTTTCTATGAATAGTTTCTTTCCTTTTTCATTGAAAGGTAATATTAGGTAGTGATAGATGTAAGCAATGGATTTTCACAGTAAGGTCCCGGTTTTGCCTTAACATTATTAACCTTTGTAGGTAAATACTTCACAAATATTACAGGAAAGGCATAATGCATTACATATACGTCTTTTAGAAGACATCCACTTGGGCTGTTTGGTGTGACCTGCATTAAAGTGCTTGTTACCCCAAGACTTCATATTCCTGATCTGTACCTTCTGTACCATGTACTTTTATGATAAAGTATCCTGTTTTCTTTGTACTATTTCCTTTGTGTAAATTCCCTGCTGTCCTGCCAGTTCTGCTTTCCTATTAAAAACTGACCACACAGTGGTCAGTTCTTTAGCTATGCTAGGAACTCAGCCTGCTCTCCTCCAATGATGAGACTTGTCATCCCAGAAGGAAGCCTCTTCTAAAGATGACGCACAAGAAAACCCAGTTTGCTGAAGAAAAGCAGACTAAAGCCTCGTACACAAGGTACGATTGTTGGCAGGGGATTGTCTGTTGACAGACTGTTGTCCTAAAATCTTAACATTAGTACGCTCCTTTTGACAATTGTTGTCCAACTTTCAGCCAACAAATGTTGGATGACAGGCTAGTAAATTTTCGGCGGATGACAGTTTGATGTCAGATTTTCATATGGTCAGTACACAAATCCGTCACACAAAAGTTGAACGTATAAAACCCGCATGCTCGGAATCAATGCTCACCTATCACAAAATTAGCAGAAGGGGCCCGAAGGGTCTGAAAGAGCTGAAATTCCTCATAGTACGTCACTACATTCGTGTTTGTGGCAGGACAATTGCGTACCGTTAGTATGCAAGACAAGATCCTGGCACACGCTCAGTTGGCCAACAATTGTACCGTGTGTACAAGGCTTTAGGACATGGATTACTGGAACCATGTCCTGTGGTCTGATGAGACCAAGATAAACGTATTTGGTTCAGATGGTGTCAAACGTGTGTGGCGGCAACCAGGTGAGGAGTACAAAGACAAGTTTGTCTTGCCTACAGTCAAGCATGGTAGTGGAAGTATCATGGTCTGGGGCTGCACGAGTGCTGCCGTCACTGGGGGGCTACAGTTCATTGAGGGAACCATGAATGCCAACATGTACTGTGACATACTGAAGCAGATCCCCTCCCTTTGCAGACTGGGCAGCAGACCCCAAACACACCTCCAAGACGACCACTGCCTTGCTAAAGAAGCTGAGGGTAATGGTGATGGACTGGCTAAGCATGTCTCCAGACCTAAACCCTATTGAGCATCTGTGGCGCATCCTCAAACAGAAGGTGGAGGAGCACAAGGTCTCCAACATCCACCAGCTCCGTGATGTCGTTGTGGAAGAGGACTCCTGTGAAGCTCTGGTGAACTCCATGCCCAAGAGGGTTAAGGCAGTGCTGGAAAATAATGGTGGCCACACAAAATATTGACACTGTGGGCCCAATTTGGACATATTCACTTTTGTTGCCAGGGGTTTAGACATTAATGGCTGTGTGGAGTTATTTTGAGAGGACAGCACATTTACACTGTTATACAAGCTGTACATTCACTACTTTACATTGTACCGAAGTGTAATTTCTTCAGTGTTGTCACATGAAAAGATATAAAAAAAATATTTACAAAAATGTGAGGGGGTGTACTCACTTTTGTGAGATACTGTAGCTATACCTGCAAAAGGGTCCAGCCTGATGTGATCTAACAAGACTTACCGTATTTTTCGTTCCATAAGACGCACTTATTCCCCACCAAAAAATGGGGGGGGGGGGAATGCTGTGCGTCTTATGGAGCGAATACTGACCAGGACCGCCCCCCACCATGTTAGAATACCGGGCGGCCGTCTCCCTCAAGCGCTGGTCAGGCTGCATTGTATGGCACAGGTCAGGCTCAGGCTGCATTGTATGGCACAGGTAAATATTTTAGTACACCATTTGGTTCAGAATATTTTTTTTCTTGTTTTCCTACTCTAAAACCTAGGTGCGTCTTATGGAGAGAAAATTACGGTATAAGTTCCACTCTTTTTTTTTTTTTTTTTAAACTTATGGCAGCCTACAATTCAAATTACAAGACATTTTCAAAATCAAAAAAAACTGTTCCCAATTATCAACAGTGTGAACTGCTGGGAATTTTATTACTATAAAAATAATCACAAATGTAAAAATTAACCATGCACTGCAAAAAACTGGTAGTCCCAATGTTGTATACAAAGATTGTGGCAGGTGAACTTGTAGGGCTACAGGAGATTTAAGTTTTCTTTTTTGAAAGCCCCCTTCAAATTACATTTAGAAAGTTGTTTTTAAAGCTACTGCCATATAGCTGGGTAAAAAACAGTAAAAGCCATCTGAAAGACAGCTGTTACGTAGGTAGCCATCATGCAAACCCTTAACATGGATAAAACAAATCTCTTGCTGTGCAGTGGTTGTTTTACATAACACTTCAAGTTCAACAAAAAGTGTGTTCAAGTGTACGTACAGGCATAAAAAACATTGGAGTTGATTTACTAAAAGCTGGAGCATGCAAAATCTGGTTCAAATCTGCATATAAACCAATCAGCTTCCACTTTTTTTGTCAAAGTTTAATTGAACAATTTAGGTGATTGGCTACCATGCACAGCTGAACCAGATTTTGCACTCCCCAGTTTTAATAAATCAACCCCACTGTATGCAACTCTTTAAAACATGCACATTTCCTTGGGTTTCTCTCAATCATCGTTGATTGCTGCTAGCGTTAATAAGTAGCTAGGAAGTATATTATACTTACTTGTTTTAAACTTTTTTTTTTTACATGTCTTCAGTTACTCCCTGGTTTCCAGCTAAGCAAATCCTCCTGCCTGCATGCCTGAACTAAGGGCGGATGCATTCTAGCAGGTAAATGCTACATGAATCATCTGCACTTACTCAAATTGGCCACAGCCATAAGTGCTAGGGGGTGTTTTCAAAGTGATTTTGCAGCAAAATAAAGCACAGAGACATGGATAGATGGGTAAATGTGCTTTAAATATTTAAAATGAAACCGTGTTTTTGGTTTGTAGTGCTTAGATGCAGCGTAGTTCTATTTTAGGAAGAAGTTTCACATCACCAGGAGATAAAGTACATATAGTGATTTGTCTTTTTTTCCTGTCCAAGGCTAGCTGTGGGGGTAAATGTGCTGTTGGGCAGGGCACCTCTCCTGAGCCAGCCATCCAATAACACAACTAGGAAAGATGGCTGCATTAACCACTTCCTGACCACCATATAACAGAAAGACGTGCGCAAAGTTGTTAAGTTATCCTGACTGGACATTATATGACGTCCAGCAAAATAAGCTGCAATCGCACGCTCGTGGCGATCATTGGTGTGGTCACGCATCACCGATCTCGGTAAAGAGCCTCTGACGTAGGCTGTTTACTATGTGATCAGCTGTGTCCAATCACAGCATAAACAGGAAGAGCCGCGTATCAGCTTTTCCTCCACTCGCGCTGACAGACGCTAGTAGAGGAGAGCTAATCGGCTTTTCTCCTGACCTAACAATCAGTGCAGCCCCCTGAGGATGCCCACCCAGGGCCACCAGGTATGTCATCCAGGGAGGACCACCAGGGTTGTCAATCCGTGCCCATTAGAGGTGCCAAACAGTGCCCAGCAGTAATGCCTGCCAGTGCCTCCTCATCAATGCCGCCCATCAGTGCTGCATATTAGTGCCCATGAGTGAAGGAGAAAAATTACTTAAACATTTTTACAATAGAAACAAAGAAAAACTTTAAAAAATAAAAATAGTCATTTTTTTGGCTTAGAAAAAAAAAAAACCCTAAAAGCCACCACCAAAAGAAAGCATTATTTGTGGGAACAAAACGATAAAAAAAAAAAAATTTTGGGTGCAGTGTTACATGACCACGCAATTGTCAGTCAAAGTGCGACAGCACTGAAACCTGAAAATTTGTCTAGGCAGGAAGGGGGCAAAGTGCCATGTATTGAAGCGGTTAAACATACAGCACTTTTCTCCATTTACAAGCACTTGCCTAGAACATTTTAATCTACAAGCCCGCCCTCCCTATGCATTCTTTGGGAGAAGCTCATCTAAGGCAAGTGCTTGGAAATGGATAAAAGGTCTCATTTGTCAAAGCAGCAGTCTTTGCTAGCTGCGTTGCTGGGAGGACCATGGAGGGAGGAGGGGTGCCATGTTTGACTTAACAGCTAGCCTTAGACAGCACATAGAAAGAAGTGACAAAGTCCACATACTTTGCCTCTTGGGGGAACAGAACATTATAATAATTGAAGTCAGACATATTAAAAAATGCTGCAAGCATAGAAAAACGCAGATTTGCCAGAAAAATCTGTGTACTCCTAACGTCCTGCTGTGAACCGACAACTGCTTCTGTTGCGCGAAGCCACATTTTAAGCCTCCAATAAAGTAGACAAGAAAAAGGTGCCAGAAAATACCTTTACATGTATACCCTCACCTTCTTGACAGCCCTGCTGGAGCCCACAAATGTTCCAAGAAAATACAGATTTGCCCCTTTACACAATATCACCAATTCGAGAATTCAGAAAACAAAAGCTTTGCAAAAGAGATGACCCTAGCAGACTGCTGTTGCATTGGTTGGCAGAAGAGGTATGCCTACAGGTTTCAGCTCCGACATCTGATGAATTATATAGGCAGGACTATAAAGCTTTTTTTTTTTTATTTTAGGAACACTTTTGAAATCCTTTTCTTATCCCAGCATTCTTCTATATTTCATGGAATTTCCTAAATATACGATTTATCAAAAATCAATTTGCAGTTGAGATACATCATTTGCGATGGCAAAAAGCAGCAACGCACTGTGCTTTTTATTATTCTTTTTAATAATGTTACCGAGAAGGCTGGAGTGAAAAAGTCATGTTTTACTTAAAATAAGATTTTAGCTTCCACCAATAGATCTTCAAAGCAGAATCTTAATAGATGAACACTTTGTTAAATCACACATTCGTCAAAGTCAATACTACTTTTAAACACAGTCAATATTACAGTCTCTTGAACCAAGTGCGGTCATTTTGGCTTCTGAGCTGCACAGACTCAGAATTATACAGCAGAAAAATACTCAAGTCCCTCGGTTTGGATACACCAAACTGTACCAACAGTCAAACCATAGACTCAAATTTCAGTTTTTGTAAACAAGTCTTAAAAGTATAGTGTTTGATCTGTTAGATTTTCTTTTCTTTGTCAGAGATTTTTGAAGCTAACTTTTCAACAAGTACATTATGGTCCATCCCCATGCTAGCTAGCAATCCTCCTTCATTTCCATCTTGTCCAGTATAAATTATTTCTTCTCCTTTAAGGTTAGTCATCTGACCACCAAGTGCATTGAGTATAGCATTTCCTGCACAAATGTCCCACTTTTTGATATAGGTGACATGAATATACACATCAGCTGTTTCTTGTTTTTCATTCCCAGTCACATCAAGCAAAGAAAGAACTTTATAACCTTGGAAAGGAAAAAAAAAAAGGGAGATAAATTATTCAAAAATTCTAACATCTGTAAAAAAAAAAAAAAAAAAAAAAACTAGACTGTTGAGGCGATCTTGCCAATGATGGATGGGAAAATAGAGACTTCATAGATGACACAATGACTAAAACAAAAATGGAACTTTCTTTTGTTAATATAGAACCTCTTGAACTTGTTTTGTAGCTACTCAGGCTACTCTATCACTTTTGGTGCATCAAAACTTTAAAGGAACATATCAATGGCTTTAAAAGTTAGGATTAGAAATTAGAAATAGGACTCTAACTTTGGTTCTCAAATTAATTGTGTGCCAACTAAACCCATCTTTAAATGCATATTGTTAGACAGAATAATTCAGTTAGTTGCAGGCTGGCTGGTAATCGGAGCTGGGAATTTTCTTTGGTTTTGTTTTACATGCATTTCCCTTCCATGTGCTCCTTGCTGCGAAGGCCAGATATAGATGAGGGCAGTGGCCATTACTTTGTACTGTTTGAATACTGGTGAGGGGACGCACAGGACACCTTTGCAGGTGGGGTGGGCTCCCTCCAGGCTCACCTGCCCTCTGCCTGTCCATTATTATACATGTGCTTCTGCTATGGAGGCTCTCAAAAATTTACAGAGTTAGGACTGCAGAAAATACTGGGGTGCTGTGAAGAGGCTCTGCAGCTTACACATGTGTGCTAACTAAACCCCTGTCTTTAACACAAACTGTTAGACAGGATAATTTGGTTGGTTGCAGGCTGGCAAGTTGAGCTGTAAATTGTTTTTGGTTTTAATTTACATGCGTTGCAAGTTCTACTTGCTGCAAAAGGCAGTTAGAGGTAGGGGCAGTGACCATTTGTTTGTACTCAAAGTGAGATGCCGATCCATACTGGATTGGAAGACAGACAGAATACGTTCTACAGAGTACTTTAAGATGAAAGTTCCTCAACTTGCACGAAGCAAAAACAGGTCTTCCAGGTGAAATGGTAGAATATTTGAAAAGTCTACTTTCTAGCCTTCAAGACAAACCAAAAAGGCATCTGTCCCTCAGGATAGTGGTTTCAACAGCCATGCTGTTAAAGCCAGCAGCTGAGAAGGATGACATATTGGCTCTTGAGACAGAGGGTCTGGATGATAAAGAAGGACCCATGAAGCATTTGCCTGGGCCCTGGCTCAATTTAGTACAATGAGATAAATCAGAATGCCCTCCATCTCAAATCATACAAAGTAGGCAAGCAAGAATCTGGAGTAGCAAAAAATAGGGTTTTTTTTTGTCATACAGTGCCTTGCAAAAAAGTATTCACCCCCCTTGGCATTTTTCGTGTTTTGTTGCCTCACAACCTGGAATTAACATGGATTGTTTGATGATTTGCACCATTTAGTTTACAGAACATGCCCACAACTTTGAAGATTTTTATTTTTTTTTTTATTGTGAAGCAAAACAACAAATAGGACAAAATAACAGAAAAAGTCAATGTGCATAACTATTCACCCCCCTAAAGTCAATACTTTGTAGAGCCACCTTTTGCGGCTTAACAGCTCCAAGTCGCTTCAGATAAGTCTCTATGAGCTTGCCACATCTTACCACTGGGATTTTTGCCCATTCCTCCTTGTAAAACTGCTCCAGCTCCTTCAAGTTTGCGCTTGTGAACAGCAATCTTTAAAAGGCCCATACACACGATCGGACTTTTTGACAACCAACATGCAAATTGGCTGTTTTGGACCAACATCCGACCGTGTGTACGCTCCATTGGACCAACTTTTTCCAGGTTTCATCGGACTTTTGTTGGCTGTGCGAACGGACCAACTTTCTGCCAACAAAAGTCCGATGGACCAAAGTCCGACCGTGTCTACACAAAACCAACGGACTTTTGTACAAACCAATGCAGAACCAATGCAAAAGATCAGACAACAATACAGACCAAAGGTGGCGGTAAAGAGCAGAAAAACCAAGTGATTTGGTGAAAGTTGGCTGAAAAAGTCCTGTCGTGTGTATGCAATACCAACTTGGGGCCAACGCCCCTTGGACAAAAATCCACGGGAAAGTTGGTCCACGGTCCGATCGTGTGTATGAGACTTTTGTCTGACCACAGATTTTCTATTGGATTGAGGGCTGGGCTTTGACTAGGCCATTCCAACACATTTATGTTTCCCCTTAAACCACTCAAGTGTTGCTTTAGCAGTGTGTTTAGGGTCATTGTCCTGCTGGAAGGTGAACCTCCGTCTTAGCCTCAAATCACAGAGTGGTACAGGTTTTGCTCAAGAATATCCCTGATTTAGCACCATCCATCTTTCCCTCAACTCTGACCAGTTTCCCAGTCCCGACTGCTGAAAACATCCCCACAGCATGATGCTGCCACCACCATGTTTCACTGTGGGGATGATGTTCTTTGGGTGATGTGATGTGTTGGGTTTGCGCCAGACAGCTATTTCTTTGATGGCCAAAAAGTTCAATTTTAGTCTCATCAGACCAGAGTACCTTCCTTCATATATGTTTTGGTAGTCTCCAACATGCCTTTTTGTAAACTCAAAACGTGCCATTTTGTTTTTTGCTGAAAGTAATGGCTTTCTTCTGATCACTCTGTGATAAAGCCCAACTCTATGGAGCGTACGGCTTATTGTCGTCCTATGTACAGGTACTCCAGTCTCTGCTGTGGAACTCTGCAGCTTCTCCAGGGTTACCTCAAGTCTCTGTGCTGCCTCCCTGATTAATGCCCTCCTTGCCTGGTCTGTGAGTTTTGGTGTGCGGCCGTCTCTTGGCAGGTTTGCTGTTGTGCCATGTTCTTTCCATTTGGTTATAATAGATTTGATGGTGCTCCTATGGATCATCAAAGATTTGGATACCTTTTTATAACCTAACATGACATCACTTGTACTTCTCAACAACATTGTCCCTCACTTGTTTGGAGAGTTCCTTGGTCTTCATGGCAGTGTTTGGTTAGTGGTGTCCCTTGCTTAGGTGTTGCAGCCTCTGGAGCCTTTCAAAAAAGGTGTATATATGTAATGACAGATCATGTGACACTTAGATTGCACACAGGTGGACATCATTTCACTAATTATGTGCCTTCTGAAGGTAATTGGTTGCACCAGAGCTTTTTATGGGCTTCATAACAAAGGGGGTGAATACATACACGCATGCCAATTATCATTTTTTTTATTTCTGAAAATGAAAAATAGTTTTATGTATATATTTTTCTAATTTTACTTCACCAATTTAGACTATTGTGTTCTGATCCATCACATATAATTCAGATTGAAAAAAAAAAAAAAAACATTAAACTAAAGGCTGTAATGTAACAAAATAGGTAAAAAGCCAAGGGGTGAATACTTTTGCAAGGCACTGTACTTACCTGTAAAATCATTTTCTTTGAGTACATCATGGGACACAGAGTTAGGCTAATATTCATTACCTGCTGGGTTATACTTCATCTCCAGGTGAATGGACACTGGTAGACCAAGGGTCTTTAGACAGGAAGTGATCCCCTATATAACCTCTCCCATACAGGAAGTACTTCTGTTTTGTAGCAAGCACTGAATCCTAAAAAAGAGGGAAGGGACCTCTGTGTCCCATGATGTACTTAAAGAAAAGGATTTTACAGGTAAGTATGATGAAAAAAATCCCATTTTCTTTTTTCATACATCATGGGACACAGAGTTATGCTAATATTCATTACCTGCTGGAACGTGCCAGAGCAATAGAATTGAGGGGAGGGAAGACACCCTGCCAAAAAATAGCCATCAGACATTATACGGCAGCCTGCATTACACTAACCAAAAGCCGAATCCTCGGCTGCTCGTACATCCACTTGATAAAATTTTGTGAAAGTATGCACTGAAGACCAGGTAGCAGCCTTTACAAATCTGTGCCACAGATACCTGAGGCGAAAAGCCCAGTAGGTTCCTACACCCCTGGTAGAATGAGCTCCCACCCTAAAAGGGAGGAGCTTTATGTTACAGACCATAGGCCTGAATGACCAATTGACGGACCCAATTGGCAATGGAAGCTTTGGAAACTGCCTGCCCCTTCTTGGGTCCTTTTGGTAAAACAAAAAAGGTGTCGGATCGTCGCAGATCTAGACAAATAAACCTTGACTGTCCGGACAACGTCCAAAGAATGCAATCGTCTCTCTTCCGCCGAACGAGGCTGAGAGAAAAAAAAAAAAAGCAAAATAATGTTCCGATTTAAATGAAAGGCCAACACCACTTTTGGCAAAAAGGATGGAACAGGTCGTAACACGACCCTGGTCGTGGTGAAGGATCAATTACAGTTCCCTGCATGAAAGGGCCGCCAACTCTGACACCCTTCTAGCCGAGGTGATAGCCATCAGGAAGGCTAGCTTGCGTGACAGCAAGTCTAATGGAACTTCCTGGATAGGTTTAAATGGTTGTTTCTGTAACACAGACAGCACCAAGTTCAAGTCCCAAAGACACATAGGTGACCTAATGGGGGGAAGCAAGCGAGTTGTCCCCTGCATAAAGCTTCGGAACCAGTGAATGGGAGGCTAAAGGCCTTTGGAAGAATATTGATAGGGCCGAAACTTGACCTCTGATTGTACTCAAAGCCAATTTGATTTCCACAGCTGACTGTAAAAAAAAGAGAATTCTCCCAATCACAGGATTTCAGAGGATGCCATTTTTTGGCTTCACACCAAAAATATACGTCTTTCAGACCTTATGAAAGATCTTCCTAATGACAGCTTTTTAAGCATTCACTAGGGTAGCCCCCACTGGTCCCGAGATGCCACGGTCCTTTAACACCCTGGGTTAAATAGCCATGCCATCAAATTTAGAGACTTTAAATTGGGGTGGAATATAGGACCTTGAGACAGTAGATCAGGGCGCCGTGAAAGCATCCATGGCCCGTCTATTGTTAGTCTCACAATCTCCGGGAACAAGGGCCTTCTGGGCCAGGCTGGTGCCACCAGAATGACTGGAACTCCCTCTCTTCGAATCCTGCGCAACAAAATGTGGAAGGAGAGGGATCGGAGGAAAAGCATAAACCAGGGAGTACTGGCTCCATGGAACTACCAGAGCATCTGCTCCGATTGTCAGAGGATCTCTCACAAATTGCTGTAGCTTGTTAAAACCTGGACGCCAGTGGGTCGACCTCTGGCCATCCCAAACGTTGGCAAATTTCCTGGAACACCCCTGGATGTAGGGACCCTTCGCCCCAGGTAGATCTGCCAGCGGCTAACAAAATCTGCCTTCCAGTTCTCTACACCCGGGATATGGACTGCCGATAGAATCAGCACATGTCCATCTGCCCAGGCTAGTATGTGGTTCACCTCCTTCAGAGCTGAACGACTCCTGGTACCGCCTTGGTGGTTTATATAGGCCACTGCAGTGGCATTGTCAGACTGAACCCAGATAGGGTAGTCCTGAAGCTCCACCATCCAGGACCATAGGGCCAGTCTTACTGCCCGTAATTCCAGGACGTTGATGGGCAGGATCTGTTCTGTCCTTGACTATTTCCCCTGAGCTGTGAACCCTTCTAGGGTCGCACCCCAGCCTGAGAGACTGGCATCTGTAGTCAGTACTCTCCAAGTTACCGGGAGGAAGGATCTTCCCTTTCGCAGGTTCTGATCCCGGAACCACCCATTTAGGCTTAAGCGTGCCCGAGGAGATAAGAACATTGGATAATCCAGGGCTTGTCCTCTCCTGTTCCAAGCCAACAAGATGTCTAGTTGTAGAGGCCTGGAATGGAACTGGGCATAGGGCAGTGCCTCGAAGGAGGATACCATCCTCCCTAGAAAACTCATAAAGAGCCAAATGGAGGGTTGTCGGGTGTCCCTTATCTGATGCGCCTTATTCTTCAGGGCATAGATCCTTGCGGATGGCAAGAATACTCTTGCTTGGACCGTATCTAGGATCAGACCCAAATACTTTAGACCTTGAGTTGGATTCAAGGCTGACTTTTTGGTATTTCTGATCCAGCCTAAAAACTCTTCAAACACCGCACTGTGCATGTTATGCTCTGTTCTAGAGCCTGTAATGAGTGATCTCTGAGCAGGAGGTTGTCCAGATACCCAAGCACCAGGATCCCGTGGGCCCTTAAAAGACCCAGTACTGGTGCTAGGACCTTTGGGAACACCCGGGGAGCTGTAGCAAGCCTGAA
The DNA here is from genome assembly GCA_028564925.1 of Lithobates sylvaticus. Taxonomy (NCBI): domain Eukaryota; kingdom Metazoa; phylum Chordata; class Amphibia; order Anura; family Ranidae; genus Lithobates; species Lithobates sylvaticus. The sequence continues at coordinate 125,398,209 of CM053030.1, read as the reverse complement.
GGGTAGAGCCACAAACAGAAAATGACATTCCTCTACTGCAAATCGCAGGAACCTCTGATGATGCTGAAAGAAAGTGTAAATACACATCCTTTATATCGATGGAGGCTAAAAAGTCTTCCATCTGGAGCGAGGCTACAACTGAACGGACAGACTCCATAGGAAAGGGCCGGATTAGTAGATACTGGCGCAGTGCTGCCGAAGTGCCTGCAAAGCGATTCAGCATCGCCGCAACACGGGCACTTTTAATTCTTTCTTCGTCCGCAAGCGGGGGTTAAAAGTGCCCCACTAGAGGCCAAAAAGCTTTGTAAAAACGACGGTAAAGCGTTGCTAAAACTAGCGGCACTTTACTGCTAAACGGGGCAGTGCTACAGTGTGAAAGGGGCCTTATGCTACAAAAAGTTTAAAGAAACTCAATAAAAATGTGCACAAGAGCACAAAAAAGCACAAGCTTCTTCAAGCTGAAATATGTAAAAAGCAGCTTTTTGGGCTGCAGTGTGCATGAGCAGAAATAACATTGCAGATTGTCGATCCAGGGAGTATCTGGTTGCCTTTGAGGTTTAGAAAGGCGTTTTGTCCCTTTTAAAGCAAATTGGATCAGGTTTTTTGCATTTGTCTAAAATAAGTGCAGGTTCATGTTTTCAGGATGCATAGTTTTATTTTATACTTGTCTCTTGGTTGAATTTAGGAGACGTGTTTTTATTTGAATCTGCCAAACTACAACTATGACAGTTATTGGAGTTAAAGTGATTGTAAGGGTTTGTTATTTATTTTTTTAATAACAAACATGTCATACTTGCCTCCACTGTGCAGTTCATTTTGCACAGAGTGGGCCCCGATCCTCAAATTCTGGGGTCCCCGGCGGCGCTGGTAGCTCCTCCCCACATTGTATAACCGCCTAGGGATACCTTGCGGGCGCGCTCCCGAGTCCAGCATTTGCGTACATATACGCAGAATGCTGGACTCGGCCCGCCCCCCGGGACATTGGATTTGATTGACAGCAGTGGGAGCCAATGGCTGCACTGCTATTAATCTATCCAATCAAGAGCCGATACAACGGGCAGAGGGGAAGAGCGTGTCTCTGGCATGTGAATCACAGGACTCAGGGGAGTAAAATGCAGGGGGCCTGGGGGACGGTCAGTGACAGAAGTTTTTTCACCTTCATGCATAGGATGCCTGAAGGTGAACATGAGGGTTTACAACCCCTTTAAGTCAAGGAGTCTTTTTGGCATCTTGTGGTTTAGAGGATGCTTACTTTTGAATCTTAAATGGAGGGAAGATTCAGTAAAAATATACTGTATAAATGACTTCACTCACTGGTCTTTTTCGGCTATCTCAATGCTGGGCATAACTCACTTAGCAAAAGGGGCTCCTAAACAAAAAAAAAAAAAAAAAAAATGGGAAAAACCCTAAAAACCATAGTGTCAGATAGGCGGTAGAGCAAAAATCCTGAAAATATCAAACCGTTGTCAATGTTAGATACATTGCTAATACAAATCAAGATAAAGTTAACAATAAGGCTCCGTTTACACCATGGCGTTCCGGAATGCTGGTGGAATCGCGGCGAATCACGGGACACCATTGCAATCCCTGTTATTTTCAATGGCACTCGAATTGCGGTGCCGTTTTGCCGTGATTGACACACAAATTGCGGTAAAATCATGCAAACAGAATCGCGGGATTCTGTTTGCGCGATTTTACCACAATTGGTTGGGTGTTGAGTGGCGTTAAAAATAAACGGGGGTCACAAGGGCGTCCTGCGATTAGAGGAAATCTGGAATAGTGTGCTGAATCGCTGCGATTTCGCCTGCGATCCGGAACTCCATAGTGTGAACAGAGTTTAACCACTTGCCGACCACCCGCCGCAGTTATACTGTGACAATCCGTCGGCTCGTGCACTCGCTTTTGTGGGTGCGTGCACGCTCCCATTGGCCAGCGGGGGGACTCAACCAGTGTGTCCAGCAGACTCAATGTCCACCGGCCACCCACGATCATTCCGCAGTAACGGAATGGGGATCTGCCTGTGTAAACAAGGCAGATCTCCATTCTGACAGGGGAGATAGCAGAAAGACAGGATCTGTGTTATGTAGGAAGACGGATCTGTGTGTTGTCCCAGTGAGCCCTTCCCCCATACAGTTAGAACACACAGAAGGGAACACAGTTAACCCCTTGATCGCCCCTGTTAACCCCTTCCCTGCCAGTGTCATTAGTACAATAACAGTGCATATTTTTAGCACTGATTACTTTAGTAATGTCACTGGTTCACAAAAAAAAAAAAAAAATAATAACCATAAATCTATCCCCTATTTTGTGGACGAGATAACTTTGGCGCAAACCAATCAATATACGCTTATTGGGATTTTTTTTTTTACCAAAAACATGTAGCAAAATACATATTGGTCTAAATTGATGAATACATATGTTTTTTTTTTTTATGTTTAATAGCAGAAAGTAAACATAAAAAAAAATAAAAAATGTATTCATTTTTATCTTCAAAATTGTTGCTTTTTTCATAAAAACTGCAGAGGTAATCAAATACCACCAAAAGAAAGCTCTATTTGTGGGGGGGGGGGGGGGAATGTTTTGTTTGCGCACAGCGTCGCACGACTGCACAATTTGTCAGTTAAAGCGACGCAGTGCCGTATCGCAAAAAATGGCCCGATTATTAAGGGAGTAAAATCCCTTCGGGGCTGAAGTGGTTAAAGACTATTCAACACCCTTAAATAATGCAAGAGTTTTCTACAAACCTGATCCGCCAGCAGATATGATTTTAGTATGGTTGCCAAAGGTTTGGAGGGTAACTTCTTTGACTTTTCCAGAATGGCTTCGAGACACAATGATTGTTGGACTTTTCTCATCATAAGACGCCCGCCTCTTCACATTTGATCCTCCATCTACCATTGCCCATGCTATGAAAGGAAAATAAAACCCTAATATTGAATGTTACTCTATAATGGTTGAGATGTACAGATAGAGACGATGAATATAGCAATGACAGAAATGCGTATTTTTAATAAAACTCACATAATTACTTTTACATTATATTCTCCCAGAGAATATAAAACAGTATTTAAAGCGGTAGTAAAACAATGAGCATTTTTTTTTGTACCCTGAAAGGTAATGTCATAATGTGCTAGTATACATCGCATATTAGCACATTATGTTACTTACCTTAAAACTAAGCCTTGCAGTGCCGCGCTGTCACGGCTCCGGGTTTGCAGACTTTGGCTGTGTGACTTATTGGAGCTGCGATGACGTCACTGCCGCGCAGGCGTGCAGGAACCTGTACGCCCGCCAATCTCGACCCATTCAAGTGAATGGGGGTGCTTGTGTGGGGTCCAAGATGTTAAGCAGGTGGCGAGACGATACAATGCCTTCTGAAGTGTGAACTGAACACAAAGGACTCTTCAGAGAGCATCATGTCCTTTGATTAGGGACAATGTGACTGTGGCACTGATATACAGTAATATCAGAGCAGCCAGTACATGATCTTTGCCACTAGGGGGGGGGGGGGTATTTATTTTTACACTAGGATTGCACATACAGTCATGATCACTGTATAAATAATCATATTTGACTCTATTGTATTTACCCAACCATTGAGTACTACTGTAATGGCTATAAATGGCCACAGCTATCATATGGCAGAAGGCTGCTGTGATTGGCCCTGTACCATTTGATCGCTGTGAACAATCACAGATAACAGTAGTAAACAATGGCACCATGAATGACAGCTGCTGTTGACTACTGGTAATGCGATCACAGTGGCCCCATACCCCGATCTGTGATCGCTGTGCCCACTGGGCACAGCACAGATCACGCCCCCCAAAGACACGCATTAAGTGAGCTCTGAGAGGATATACCAGTACATTCTCCCAGAACGACACTTGTCACGCCCAACAGGAAACAGTTAAACATGTGAAGTGTACCATTGATTCACATTATACCTACACATACACTTGTACAATGCACAAAAGTATAGGTACATCTTGCTAGATTTATAGAAGGGCAGGAAGAATAAAATAAAATAAAACACACAACACTTACCAGTATAACGCGTGAAAGGTTTATGTATTACTCCTATAACAGGCTTTCCATCCACAGCAACACATACCATAGTTGTAACATAGTTAACAAGGTTCTCTGGGGGGGAAAAAAAAAAACAAAAGCAAATGCTAGGCAAACTAAAATAAAATGCATTTTGCCTTTTACTTTCACAAAAAGCAGCTAAACTAAGGACATTGTAAAGTGAAGATATTTATATGAATAGCATTGAGTTTGGTGTCCACTTCATAGACAACAGCCTGCAGAGAACCAATAGGTAGAGATCTTTTTATAGGCAGTCACAAAAGATGAATGCTTTATAGGAGCGCTACAATGCAGGCTTTGTATGCTGAAATGGCCATACAATATTACCCCATTACAATATATACAAAAAGAGAACTCATGTTCAGTGAAATAGTATTTTGTTAAAAAAAATAAAAATAATAATTAAATCGTAAACACACAGATCCCGGGTCTTTCAGGGCAGAGGAGACAGATCATGTGTTCATACTATGTATGAACACCAATCTGTCTCCTCCTAGTCCCACTCCCCCCCCCCCCCCCCCCCCCCCCCCCCAGTTGGAACACACACTAGGGACCACAATTAACACCTTGATTGCCCCCTAGTGTTAAATATATCCCCTATTTTGTGGGCGCTATAAATTTTGTGCAAACCAAATATACGCTTATTGCGATATTTTTTTTACCAAACATATGTAGAAGAATACATACCAGCCTAAACTGAGGAACAAATTAGTTTTTTTGATAAAAATATGGGATATTTATTATGGCAAAAAGTAAAAGATATTGTGTTTTTTTCAAAATTGTCGCTCTTCTTTTGTTTATAGCGCAAAAAAAAAAAAAAAACAGAGGCGATCAAATACCACCAAAAGAAAGCTCAGTTTGTGAAAATAAATAAAATAAAACAGACGGCGTCAATTTTGTTTGGGTACAGCGTCGCACGACCCCGCAATTGTCAGTTAAAGCGACGCAGTGCCAAATCGCAAAAAATGGCCTGGTCATTGAGCAGCCAAATCTTCCAGGGCTGAAGCAGTTAAGCATACACAAAAGTAAAAAAGTAATTGCCTCTAATCTCCCCCCCCCCCCCCCCCCCCTTGCCAAATCATGAATGAATTTGGATTAACCACATTTTTTGGAAAGCGGAGTTAAATTTCACTTGTCACACCCAGGCCTGATTACTGCCAGACCTTTTAAATCAAGAAATCACTTAAATAGAAGCTGCCCGACAAAGTGAAGCACGCTAAAGGAATTCAAGAACAGATGAGAAACAAAGTAATTGACATCCCTCAGTCTAGTAAGGGTTACAAAGCCATTTCTAAGACTTTGGGATCCAGCAAACCACGGTGAGCGCCATTATCCACAAAAAGAGAAAACTTGGAACAGTGGTGAACCTTCCAGGAGTGGCCAGCCTACCAAAATGACTCCAGGGGTAAGGATGGCCTCAGGCATGTTCGCACCCTCCACGTGCAGAGCCCGCCAGGAAGTCGGCGCTGCGCTAATCACAGGCAGCGAGACATTTTCCCGATGTGCGGCTGCAGAGATCGGAAATGTCTCACTGCCTGTGATTAGTGCAGCGCCATGCCGACTTCCTGGCGGGCTCTGCACGTGGGCTGTGTGAACATGCCTGAGGCCATCCTTATCCAGGAGGTCAAAAAAAAACGAAGTTACTTACGGTAACGTTCTTTCCAGGAGTCTTTCAGGACAGCCACCTGAGAGAGACCTTGGCTCCTCCCCTCTGTAGGAAACACCTGCGCCAGCTTGCTATAAATTTCCTCCTCCCCTGCTGCTCCTCAGTTCTTTGAAGAGCACCTCCAGTTCGCTGGGGAGACACAAGAACATATGATACACATATAATAATTTATATCACATTTCCTGTAAGGAAACCTATGCTTTGATATACATCTGGGTGGGTACCCGGCTGTCCTGAAAGACTCCTGGAAAGAACGTTACCGTAAGTAACTTCGTTTTTCCCTTATCGTCTTTCAGGACAGCCACCTGAGAGGATAACCGAGCACTTACCCTTAGGGCGGGACCACAGCTTGTAAGACCTTACGTCCAAAGGTCTGATCTTTAGCTGACCATAGATCCACTCTATAGTGTCTTACAAAAGTGGCAAAGCTGGACCATGTTGCCGCTTTACAAATCTGTTCCGGCGTTGCTCCAGCTCGCTCTGCCTGTGACGCTGCCATAGCCCTCGTGGAGTGTGCCCTGATTCCTTCTGGGATCTGCATACCCCCTAGTTTGTAAGCCTGTACTATGGCTTCCCTTAGCCATCTGGCTATTGTACTCCTTGAAGCCTTGTGCCCTTGCCTGGCTCCTGTGTATAAAATAAATAAAGACTCCGTCTTTCTAATTGTCTTGGTTGCCTCTAAATAATGCAAGATGCATCTTCTGACATCTAAATTGTGAAATTTCGCTTCCTTCTCATGAGAAGGATTTGGGCAAAATGATGGTAATACGATTTCTTGACCCCTGTGAAACTTTGAGGCCACTTTAGGTAGAAACCCCGGGTCCATTTTGAAGATTATACGGTCCGGGAAGATTTGGCAAAAGGGGGGTCTGATAGATAGGGCTTCCATCTCACAGACCCTCTTTGCTGTAGTAATTGCTACCAAGAAGATTGCTTTAAACGTCAGCATCTTTAGGCTGCAATCCTTTAATGGTTCAAAGGGTTCTTCTGTCATAGTCTGTAACACTAATGACAGATCCCATTTTGGAAAGGCTGTACTCTGTAGCGGCCTTTGTCTGCTCACAGATCTAAAGAGTCTGATTATCCAGGGGTTTGAGGCTAAACTCCTCTCCTGGTAAACTGACAGTGCTGACACTTGACTCTTTAGCGTGCTGAGGCTTAGCCCTTTGTCTACACCACTCTGTAGAAACTCTAGGACTGCTACTGAGCTTTGCGTTTTAAAGTTGTTCTCTGTACACCATCGATTAAAACATCTCCATACCCTCTGGTAGATATTACGTGTCTCAACCTTCCTGCTTTTCAGCAGTGTGTCTATCAGACGGCTTGAGAACCCTTTCGCCTTTAGTAGCTGTTCCTCAGATACCAGGCGGCTAGTTTCCACCTTTCCACCTGTGGACAGTGCACTGGGCCCTGGGCTAGCAGATCCTCTTGGATTGGTAGCAACCAAGGGGGCTCTATGGCTAGTTCTTTGAGCATAGAGAACCACGGTCTCCTGGGCCAGTGAGGTGCTATGAGGATCAATGACGTGTCTTCTGTACGTAATTTCCTTATTACTGCGGGTAGTAGCACTGGTGGGGGGAAGGCATAACATCTGCTGAATTCCCACTTCTGCGCTAATGCGTCTACTCCGAGTGCTCCCTCCTCCCTTTTTAGGGAGAAAAAGGCTTGGACTTTCCTGCTTTCTCTGGAAGCAAATAAGTCTACCTGAGGTATTCCCCATTTCTCTGTAATCTGGTCGAATACCTCCTGTTTCAGCACCCAGTCTCCTTCTCTTACTTTCTTTCTGCTGAGAAAGTCTGCCACTTTGTTTAAGTCTCCTTTTAGATGTACTGCTGAAAAGGAGAGTATGTTTTTCTCTCCCCACTTCAGGATCTCTTCTGCCAGGGCCCACAGAACTCCGCTTCTGGTTCCCCCTTGTTTGCTTATGTAAGCTATAACTGACGAGTTGTCTGATCTGATCTGAACATGATGTCCTTTCAACTCTTTCTGGAAGGACTGGAGTGCAAACCATACTGCTTTCAACTCCTTCCAGTTGGACGATCTCGTCCACTCTCCCCTCCCCCAAGCACCTTGTGCTATCTGGGAGTCTAAAGTGTGCTCCCCACCCTACACCGCTTGCGTCTGTGGTTAGGATTCGGGAGATAGGTAGGATCCACAGCCGTCCTACGGCTATATTTTCTGTCCTTCTCCACCACCATAAGGACTTCTTTACTTTTGCTGGTATTGATACCTGCAAATCCAGAGACTCCTGCTTGTGGTCCCACACTTTTAGTAGGAACATTTGCAGTGGTCGGAAATGCAGGTTTGCCCACTGAACTGCTGGGATTGCAGATGTTAGCAACCCCAATGTTGACATTATTTTTCTTATAGAACAGGGTACATTGGTCTGTATTGTTCTTATTTCTTTTTGCATTTTTTCTATCTTCTCTTTGGGTAGAAAAACTTTTTGCTGGACTGAGTCTATTATATACCCCAGGTATTTTATCTGTTGTGTGGGTTGTAGACTTGACTTCTCCACATTCACCAACCAACCTAGACTCTCTAGGAATGCCCGAGTATACTTGAGGTTCTCTAATAGCCTTTCGGGTGTTTTTGCAAAAAGGAGAAGGTCGTCTAAATAGGCAATAATGGATATGCCTTTTAGTCGCAATGGTGCCAGAGCTTCTGCCAGAACCTTGGTAAAGATTCTTGGCGAAGCTGATAGGCCAAAGGGTAGAGCCTGAAACTGAAGGTGTACGGTTCCTTTTCCTGTTTCTATAGCTAGCCTTAGAAACTTCTGGTGATTTAGGTGTATGGGTATGTGCAGGTACGCATCCTTTAAATCTAGCGACGCCATATAACAGTTTGGGGGCAACAGGGCCTTCACTGAGTATATGGAGTCCATCCTGAACCTTTTGTAGGTTATGGATAGATTTAGTGGTTTGAGGTTGAGGATTGGTCTGACCTTTCCTGAGGGTTTCTGTACTCCGAATATATGGGAGTAGAAGCCCTGTCCTCTCTCTGCCTTTGGTACCGTGATGATTACACCTTGTTTCCTGAGGTCCTTTATGGATCTCATTAACCCTCTGGCTTTTTCCTTGCTGTTTGGCAGCTTGGTGATGTACAGTCTGTTTGGGGGGAATTTTGAGAATTCTAGGGAATACCCGTCTCTTATCGTCCTTAAAATGAATTGACTGGAGGATATTTCTTCCCATTGTGAAATGAAGGCCCCCAGTCTTCCTCCCACTGGGAGTGCTTCATTCTTTATTGCGGGTCTGCTCAGGAGGGCGAAAAATTGCTCCTCCTTTGCTATTCCCTCGCTGACCCCAAGGTTTCTTTTGATTAGTTGCCTTGGGTATTGAAAAACGGGACTTAGTATCCCTCCTTTGCCTCTTTCTGTTTTGTTGAGGCTGGGACCACGGTGCTTTCCGTTTCAGCGGAAACGCTTTCTTTTTGTCCGCTGTACGGTCTAACACTTTCTCTAATCCTGGCCCAAACAGGAGGTCCCCTGTAAACGGGATCCCGCATAACTTGGCTTTGGACGCAGCATCCCCTTGCCAAGTCTTTAGCCATAGGGCCCGCCTGGTAGAATTGGCTAGAGCCGAGGATCTGGCTGCCATGCGTACCAGTTCTGCTGATGCGTCTGCGATATACGCGATGCCTTTGAGCAGAGTGGGAAAAGAGGACAAAATTTGCTCCTTTGCAGTTCCTTCCTCAATATGTGCCTGTATACGGTTGAGCCAGAACTCTACATTTCTGGCTACCACCGTGACCGCCATGGCTGGCTTTAGGCTTCCCACTGTGGCGTCCCATGACTTTTTTAATAGGGCATCCATTCTTTTGTCCATTGCTTCAGAAAGGACCCCCATATCCTCAAAAGCTAGATCGGTGTGCCTGGAGACTTGTGAGAAGGCAGCGTCTAGTTTTGGGATTTTGTTCCACACTGATGACTCATCATCTGAAAATGGGAACCGTCTCTTTAAGGCTTTAGAAAAGAATGGTTTCCTTTCAGGTTCCTGCCATTCTTTTTTGATTGCCTCTATTAAGACCTCATGAACAGGAAAATTCTTCTTTTCCCGTTCTCCTAAACCCTCATACATCTGATCATGCAGGATAAAGGTTTCTTTTCAGTCTGTATACCCAGCGTGGTATGAATGGCTCCCAACAGCTGGTCTACCTCTTCTAAAGAGAGTTTGTATCTAGAGGGTCTTCTGGAATCCCCTTCCAGTGTTTCACCCTCAGATTCTTGGGAGCCGGACGCTGCGCTGTCAGGCTCGTCCTCTGCCTCCTCTCTAGGAGTTACTAAAGGACCGGCACTAGTGGAGGGTAGTGCCTGTGCGTTTGCTAGCACCGGTAGTACTGGTGGGGGAGCAGTCTGCAGTTGAGGGATCTGAAATCCTTCAAAAAAGGTTTTGAAAGATACAAAGGTACTAGATAGTTCCTTAACAGATGCCGCTAAATCACTGCCCTGCTCTGTGGAATGTTCTTGCACTAACTTGTGAATACATTCCTTACATAATGCTTTCCCCCAGGAATCTTTAAGTGTGTTTTTACAAGAAGGGCACCTCCTCTTTGAATTATGAGAGGGCTTAGACTTGTCAGGTTTCTGAAAAGACATAAAGAACAAACCCACACACATTAATACTGACATAAGCTTCCTGCAACTTGCAGGTGCGCAGCGTCTTCCATATGGGCTTACCACACTAGGGGCCCAATGAAAATAACCCTCTGACACAGGAGGGACCTGCCCACCCCCCCCTTTGCTGAACCCTTGAGGGGAGGGGGATGGGTGGTGGTTATAGGCCAGGGGAGGTCCTCCCCAGGTTCCCCTTACCTTTACATGGCTGGAGCTGGTCTCTGTCGTAGCAGTCTGGTCCCTCCCTTCTGCGTCCGACATGCTTGTGTCACCACTGGAGCTTTTGCTGTCTCCACAGCAATTGTAGCTCCTCTCCTAGCCCATGCCTGGTCCCTTTTCATGGTTCGCGGCCGGAACCGGAAGCCGCGGACCCGGAAGTACACGCCCCCTCATGCCGGACGTGACGTCACCCGTCGCCGACATCGCCGGTCCCTATACCCAGCGTGTTCCGCGCTGCGAGCGCTACACGCCGCTGGAGGTATGGGACGGCAGGGCCTGTATCCGTGCTCCGCACTCGGAGCTGAGAAGGAACCCCCCTGACCTCCGCTGCGCTCAGGGATGCAGGGGTGGCAGTCTCTCCCAGGTTAGTTACCTGGTCTGTTGCTTTGTTTGTGGACCTTTTCCTTTGCCTGAGCCTTACATACCCCCTGGTAATCCTGACTCTCCTGGCTGGTTCCAAAAAAAAGGTGTCTCCCCACCTGGAGGAAACACAAATAACTGAGGAGCAGCAGGGGAGGAGGAAATTTATAGCAAGCTGGCGCAGGTGTTTCCTACAGAGGGGAGGAGCCAAGGTCTCTCTCAGGTGGCTGTCCTGAAAGACGATAAGGGAAAGTACCCAGAACATATAAAGAACTGCAGGCCTCACCTGCCTCAGTTAAGGTCTGTGTTCATGATTCAACAATAAAAAACACTAGGCAAAAATGGCATCCATGGGAGAGTTCCAAAGCCACTGCTAACCAAAAAACACAAAGGCTCGTCTCATATTTGCCAAAAAACATCTTGATTATCCCCAAGACTTTTGAGCAAATATTCTGTGGAGCGGTGAGACAAACGTTTAACTTTTTGGAAGGTGTGCGTCCCGTTACATCTAGCGTAAAACAAACACAGCATTTCATAAAAAGAACATCATTCCAACAGTCAAACATGGTGGTAGTAGTAGTGTGATGATCTGGGAATGCTTTGCAGCTTCAAGACCTGGACGACTTGCCATAATGGATGGAACCAAGAATTCTGCGCTCTACCAGGAAATCCTGAATGAGAATGTCCGGCCATCAGTTCTTGACCTCAAGCTCACTTGGATTATGCAGCAGGACAATGATCCTAAACATACCAACAAGTCCACCTCTGAATGGCTCAAAAAAACGAAATTAAAGGTTTGGGAGTGGCCTAGTCAAAGTTTGGACTTAAATCTGATTGAGATGTTGTGGCATGACCTTAAACAGGCCTTTCATGCTGGAAAACCCTCCGATGTGTCCAAATTAAATCAATTCTGCAAACAGTGGGCCACAATTACTCCACAGCGATGTGAAAAACTCATTGCCAGTTATGGCAAACGCTTGATTGCAGTTGTTGCCACCAAGGGTGGGTTAAGGGGCAAAATTTTCACATAAGGCCAGGCAGGTTTGGACAGATTTTGTCCCTTAATAAAATTAAATCCTTATGTAAAAACTGCATTTCGGATTTACTCAGGTTATCTTTGTGCAGTATGAAAATTTGGTTGATTATCTGAATCATTTAAAAGTGACAAATATGCAAAATAAATTATACTTTTCACAGCGCTGTAGATGGAAGTGGAATATCCTAATTTTATCTGCTGAAAAGCAGCCAGCTGATGACTTAAAAACCATGTATACCTGTATACTCATGTGTTGCATCCAGTGGATCTATCCATACAGTAATACTTTCTGTGGGAACTAATTTTGCATTCTGGATTTTATCTTTAATATCATCTGGCATTTTCTGATCCCAGCTGATTGACTCAGTTTCCTCAAGATGTTCTTCAGTATTCACCTGAAAAAAAAAAAATATTGAACATTTGAATAGCTCTCCTCAGTTTAAATGTACACACAGACATTCGTTCTGTATCACGATGTGTCCAAGAATTGTACCCTACCATAGCAGCTTAGCTCACCACAAGGACAGAGTGCTATTAAACTAATAAGAACCCCTAATCACATCCACGGGAAAGGTTTAACCACTTCCGAACCGGCTCACGCCGATATATGTCGGCACTTTGAAGAGGGATATCGTTATAGCAGCAGCTAGCTGCCATAACCCCGGAATTCTGTTCTTCAGTGAGCGGTCCGGTTTCCGATAAAAGTGGTCTCTGCGGCGGATTCCATTACAGGGCGGAAGTGACGTCAAAACGTCACTTCCGCCCATAGCTCTTAACCACTTAAAGCGGGACTGTACCTGAAAAAAATATTTTAAAAGCCAGCAGCTACAAATACTGCAGCTGCCGACTTTTAAAAAAAAATGGACACTTACCTGTCACAGATTCCAGCGATGTCGGCAGCAGAGGCCGATCAATCGATCGGCTCTCTGCTGCTGCCGGCGCCAATCTCGGTGAGGGAATCAGGAAGTGTCGCCTTTGCGGCTTCACTTCCCGGTTCCCTACTGCGCATGCGCGAGTCGCGCAGTGCAATGAGAATCGTCAGAGAATCGTCAGCGATGTCTGCCGGGACACGTGTGTGTCCCGGCAGACAGCGCGCCGGGACAGGAAGTTGCGTAAACTCCCGTGGGAGTTTATGCCCGGAAGTGGGTGCAGATACCTGTCTTAGACAGGTATCTGCACCCCCCTGAAAGGTGCCAAATGTGACACCGGAGGGGGGGAGGGTTCCGAAAAGCGGAAGTTCCACTTTAGGGTGGAATCCCGCTTTAAGGACCGGGCCTCTTTCTGAGATTTGTTGCTTACAAGTTAAAACCATTTTTTTTTTGCTAGAAAAAATTACTTGGAACCCCCAAACAATATATTTTTTCTAGAGAATAAAATGGCGGTCATTGCAATACTTTCTGTCACACTGTATTTGGGCAGCGGTCTTACAAATAAACTTTTTGAATTAAATCAGTGTTTAACGTTTTTGATCCAATTGAAAAAAAAAAAAAATAAATAAATACTTAAAAGCCCACCCTTGCAAAAATTAAAAGCCAGCTACACTTACTGCAGCTGGTGACTTTTAATAATAGGACACTTTTACCTGTCCTGGAGTCCAGCACTGTCGGCACCGCAGCTGATGTTTCCATCGGCTGTCAGGTGCTGCCGTCACCATTGCTGGTAAGAACCTGACAGTGTAACCTTTCAGCTTCACGACCAGGTCCATACTGCGCATGCGCAAAGCGTGCCGCGCTCTCTCACTGGCCCGGCAGAAGAGGGGGACCGAGTTGTGACATACATCGCCGCGGAAGTGGGGACAGGATACCTGTCAAAAGACAGGTACCCGCCCCCCCTGAAAAGGTGCCAAAATGTAGCACCGGAGGGGAGGGGGGAGGAATCAGATAAGCAGAAGTTCCCCTTTTGTAAAAGTGCTAAACAAAAAAAAAACTTTAAAAAAAACATTATTGCAAAAAAAGTTGAAAACTCACTGCAAAGCTACTGGCGTTTTTATAATATTATTAGAAACTCCAGTGTGCATGAGACCTACCTGACCACTCTTTGTAGCACCGGGCTGTGGAGGGGGCAGAGGCAGCTGTCAGTTGAGCCAGTTGCCAATCAAGAATCTAGGTGGATCCCAACAATATGGTTGGGATCCTTCCAGAGGCCGTATTGGCTCTGTGACATGAGCTAACAGCAGCCTTTAGTAAATGAACTCCTGTGACCAACAAGAGAGATATATAGTTAAAAAATCTTTGGCCATACTTCTCCTTTATTCTCTACAATAAGAGCTGTGAAAATGTGGAAAGACTCCCTCAAGAACTAGTTCCTCTGGACAACTTTTATTTTTTTATTTTTATTTTTTTAACCACATGCCGACCGCGCTATAGTCAAAAGACGGCTACAGCGCGGTCGGCTTATCCTGGGAGGACGCCCGTAGAAACTTGCTCCCGCGCGCCCCCTGGGGTGCGCACTCGGGAACATCCGTGACTGCCGGGTCCCGAGGACCCGGCGCATCACGGATCACGGTAAACGGCCGCTTATAGCGGCCGTTTACCACGTGATCGCTCCGTCAAATGACGGAGAGATCACATGTACCCAAACCGGCGTCACGTCATGACGCCGGTTCCTCCCTCTCCTCTCTGTACCGATCGGTACAGAGAGGAGAGAAGCGGAGAGGGGGAGAGACGGGACCAGCGCTGTGGGCTGGATGTGTAGTGCCCACAGCGCTGGTCAATACACTGCCACCACTGTGCAATGCTCTGCCACCACTCTGCCAATACTCTGCCAATACTCTGCCAATACTCTGCCAATACTCTGCCAATACTCTGCCAATACTCTGCCAATACTCTGCCAATACTCTGCCAATACTCTGCCAATACTCTGCCAAAAATTTTAATAGAAACAAAGAATTTTTATTTTTTTTACCGAATTTTCAGTATATTTTGATTTATAGCGCAAAAATTAAAAAACCCAGCAGTGGTTAAATACCACCAAAAGAAAGCTCTATTTGTGTGAAAAAAAGGACACAAAATGAATTTGGGTTCAGTGTTGCATGACTGAGTAATTGTCACTCAAAGTGTGAGAGCACCGAAAGCTGAAAATTGGTCTGGTTAGGAAGGGGGGTTAAGTGCCCAGTGGGTAAGTGGTTAAACAAAACTCCTAAACACAGAACTGTATACTGACATTTATAGGTAATAACACAAGGGGCAGTTGGTCCGGAGAATATCTGATTGCCCTATGAGGGACCAGGAATGATTTTTTTTCTGCTGTTGGAGCAAAATTGGATCATGTTTTATTGGGATTTATTTTACCTTTGTCTGGATCAACTTTAGGTATAAGATTGTGTATATGGAGGTTATGTGTTTTTTTTTTTCTGCTGGTTAAACTAGACAGTCTTGTCTTTTTTCAACCTATACAAGTATAATTACTTTAACCTAAAAGTGCCATAGAAGGTGCTCCTCTGTTATAAAATGTTTGTACTTCATTTAGGCCTCATGTACACTGCTGCTGGTAAACAGATGTTTAGGAGCAGTTGGGCATTTTTTCCAGCTGCCCCTGAACTCTCCTCTATGTTATCTTATCAGTAAAAGAGTACAGGGTCCTTTATAGTCATTTCTAGGCAGTTGAGTTTAGAGGCCTTTTTTGGAAAGCAAAAAAATGAGTTCAGAGGCATATCAAGCGGTAACTCGCATTTCCTTTACAGGCGTTTTTCATTTTTGGCTATATTGAGAAAAAGTTTTTTTCAAACGCTTCTAATCACAGACGCGGCATGTACACGCAGCAAAACAGACGTTTTAACCACTTGCCGACCGACGCACGACGATATACGTCGACAGAATGGCACGTACAGGCAGAGGGCGTATATATACGTCCCTCCTTTAGCCTGTCCGTGCCATTGGGAGCGCGCCGGGAGCGGTCGGGACCCCCGTGAGTCCGATCGCGGTCCCCGCGGACTCGATCGCCGCGCGGACATCCGCGATCGTCTCACGGGGCGGCTGAACGGGGAGATGCCGAGATAAACAGCATCTCCCCGTTCTGCCTAGCAACTAGTGACGCCGATCTCTGCTCCCTGTGATTGGAGCAGAGATCAGCATTCACTAGCTGACAGCCACGCCCCCCCACAGTAAAAAACACACCCCTAGGCCTACTTAACCCCTACACTGCCACCTTGTGGTTAACCCCTAAACTGCCAGTGTCATTTATACAGAAATCAATGCATTTAAATGCATTAATTGCTGTAAAAATGACAATGGTCCCAAAAATGTGTCAAAAATGTCAGATGTGTCCGCCATAATGTTGCAGTCACAAAAAAAAATAAAAAAATAAAAATAAATAAAAAAAAAATCGCAGATCTCCGCCATTAATAATAAAAAAAAAAATTATTAATAAAAATGCTATAAAACTATTCCCTATCTTGTAAACGCTATAACTTCTGCGCAAACCGATCAATAATCGCTTATTGCGATTTTTTTTACCAAAAATATGTAGAAGAATACGTATCGGCCTAAACTGAGGAAAAAATATGTTTTTTTATATATATTTTTGGATATTTATTATAGCAAAAAATAAAAAATAATGCATTTTTTTCAAAATTGTCGCTCTATTTTTGTTTATAGCGCAAAAAATAAAAACTGCAGGGGGCGATCAAATACCACCAAAAGAAAGCTCTATTTGTGGGAAAAAAAGGACGTCAATTTTGTTTGGGAGCCACGTCGCACGACCGCGCAATTGTCAGTTAAATGGTCCGGACTGAAAGTGGTTAAACGTGAGTTACTACAAGTAAAATAAGGCGCATCAGTACAAATGAGTATACCTCTTAGCAGGGTCACCAGATAGTCCAAGACATATGTATATACACATATATACTCTGGGGGGATCTCATAGGGTCAGTCAGGGCAGCCTCCCAGGGGAACCAAGAAGCGGGTTCCAGTAAGCTAGAAATATACAAGAAGAAGGGGGGCGCCTCTGAATATGTGTAAAAAATCAATTTTATTAAACAAAAGTATCCACTCACATGGAAATATAGGGAGTTCCATTCAGGTCCTGCAAGCTGGGCTGAGGAGGTGAGGAAGCTGCATGTTTTCAGCAAATCCACATCACTTTCTTTTCTCTTCTTCCAGCTTTGGATCTTAGTCACAGATATGGCAGAGCGGAGTGGAGAGGAGGATATCCAGTAAAGTCCAGATGCAGTTTTTCCAGGGTGGTCCAGTCTGGTAGTGGGGCGTAGTAGCTCCCTTTTTATCAGAGCAGGGGTTCCGGTGGTGTGGTACAATGAAGAGGGAAGGCGTCAATGCTGGGACAGCGCCGGGGATCACTCAGGAAGCCATCAGTCTTGTCAGGGAGATGTATTAGCAGACACGGCCGTGTTCCAAGCTGACGAAAACGAGGCCTGGAGAGCAAACAGACGGCGTCGCCCGGCCGTGACGTCACAGGTATGCGACGCGTTTCGGGATAGGCTAGCCACTCTATGGGGGAGTGGCCGCATTCCTTTCTCAAGCATGATGAAACAGGGAGCTGGGGGCAGTATTTGTAGATAGAAGGGGAGGGAAGGGGGCGTGGCCAAAACGGCAGAAAGTCAATGGGGCTGGATACAGCATTTCACTGCAGCATTTTCATACAGTGGGTTGAGACATAGTTCATGAGGGAAAAAAACAACAACACAGACACAGTGCATATATACGTTCAGGGAACATCCACAGGGTGCTATTAGTACATAATAGCACCCTGTGGATGTTCCCTGAACGTATATATGCACTGTGTCTGTGTTGTTGTTTTTTTCCCTCATGAACAACAAATACTGCCCCCAGCTCCCTGTTTCATCATGCTTGAGAAAGGAATGCGGCCACTCCCCCATAGAGTGGCTAGCCTATCCCGAAACGCGTCGCATACCTGTGACGTCACGGCCGGGCGACGCCGTCTGTTTTGCTCTCCAGGCCTCGTTTTCGTCAGCTTGGAACACGGCCGTGTCTGCTAATACATCTCCCTGACAAGACTGATGGCTTCCTGAGTGATCCCCCGGCGCTGTCCCAGCATTGACGCCTTCCTGGAAAAACTGCATCTGGACTTTACTGGATATCCTCCTCTCCACTCCGCTCTGCCATATCTGTGACTAAGATCCAAAGCTGGAAGAAGAGAAAAGAAAGTGATGTGGATTTGCTGAAAACATGCAGCTTCCTCACCTCCTCAGCCCAGCTTGCAGGACCTGAATGGAACTCCCTATATTTCCATGTGAGTGGATACTTTTGTTTAATAAAATTGATTTTTTACACATATTCAGAGGCGCCCCCCTTCTTCTTGTATAAACGTGAGTTACTATCTGTCAAGTTAAATCGTTCCGGAGAGGTTGTAATAACGTCCCGTGTACATGAAGCCTTAGCGGTTCAATAAACGACATGGAGTCACACCTCTTGTGTACACAGCACTGACCTCTCCAGCACAAGATACACACAGGAGCGTGTTTCCATTAGAAGGCTCAGCACCTGTGTACCCAACTACAGACAGTGACAGAAGTACTGCCTAACAATGGCCATAAATATGTCACTTTTCTGGCAATCTCAAATGACAAAAACAGAGGAAGACAACCGATGACGGTTGCTGTCAGCATAGTGACACAAAATGGTCCGCGATATTTTTATCATCTCACTCTTTAGTGATCAGACTGGTTGGACCTGCACCTCTGTGTATGGCCAGTATTAGAGCTGGGGTGGCAGGCTATGAGAGAATGTTGATGGCATTAGGCTAATATCTATCCGATTCACAGATCATTCAAAATTCACACAAAGAGCTTCCAAGTAGTGCAGGTAATGGCTGGTCAGGGGGGGACGGGGACAACAGCCACAGATCTCTGCGGTCACTGCAGACCTGTTATTGAAGCGTACAGGGCTCAGCGCCCGCGGCTAGCTGTTCACAGGTGGCAGGATGCCGCTGTCATTATACAGTAGAGCTGACATACTCCTAGTGCCCCCCAACATATAGGATCAGGACACTGTGCCCCCCCCCCCAATATATAGGATCAGACACTGTGCCTCCCCCCCCAATATATAGGATCAGACACTGTGCGCCCCCCCCCAATATATAGGATCAGACACTGTGCCCCCCAACATACAGGATCAGGACACTGTGCCCCCCCAATATATAGGATCAGACACTGTGCCTCCCCCCCCAATATATAGGATCAGACACTGTGCCTCCCCCCCCCCAATATATAGGATCAGACACTGTGCCCCCCCCCCCCCAATATATAGAATCAGACACTGTGCCCCCCAACATACAGGATCAGGACACTGTGCCCCCCAACATACAGGATCAGGACACTGTGCCCCCCCCCCAATATATAGGATCAGACACTGTGCCTCCCCCCCCAATATATAGGATCAGACACTGTGCCTCCCCCCCCCAATATATAGGATCAGACACTGTGCCTCCCCCCCCCAATATATAGGATCAGACACTGTGCCTCCCCCCCCCCAATATATAGGATCAGACACTGTGCCTCCCCCCCAATATATAGAATCAGACACTGTGCCCCCCCCAATATATAGGATCAGACACTGTGCCCCCCCCCCAATATATAGGATCAGACACTGTGCCCCCCCCCCAATATATAGGATCAGACACTGTGCCCCCCCAATATATAGGATCAGACACTGTGCCCCCCCCCCCCCAATATATAGGATCAGACACTGTGCCCCCCCCCAATATATAGGATCAGACACTGTGCCCCCCCCCCAATATATAGGATCAGACACTGTGCCCCCCCCCAATATATAGGATCAGACACTGTGCCCCCCCCCAATATATAGGATCAGACACTGTGCCCCCCCCCCAATATATAGGATCAGACACTGTGCCCCCCTAACATATAGGATCAGACACTGTGCCTCCCCCCCCCTAATATATAGGATCCGACACTGTGCCCCCCCCCACCAACATATAGGATCAGACACTGTGCCCCCCCCCACCAACATATAGGATCCGACACTGTGCCCCCCCCCCCACCAACATATAGGATCAGACACTGTGCCCCCCCCCCCCACCAACATATAGGATCAGACACTGTGCCCCCCCCCCCCCACCAACATATAGGATCAGACACTGTGCCCCCCCCACCAACATATAGGATCAGACACTGTGCCCCCCCCCAATATATAGGATCAGACACTGTGCCCCCCCCCCAATATATAGGATCAGACACTGTGCCCCCCTAACATATAGGATCAGACACTGTGCCCCCCCCCCCCCCCAACATATAGGATCAGACCCTGTGCCCCCTCCCCCCAACATATAGGATCAGACCCTGTGCCCCCTCCCCCCCAACATATAGGATCAGACCCTGTGCCCCCCCCCCCCCACCAACATATAGGATCAGACACTGTGCCCCCCTAATATATATGATCAGACACTGTGCCTCCCCCCCCCCTAATATATAGGATCCGACACTGTGCCCCCCCCCCACCAACATATAGGATCAGACACTGTGCCCCCCCCCCCCAACATATAGGATCCGACACTGTGCCCCCCCCCCCACCAACATATAGGATCAGACACTGTGCCCCCCCCCCACCAACATATAGGATCAGACACTGTGCCCCCCCCCCCCCACCAACATATAGGATCAGACACTGTGCCCCCCCCCCCCCCCAACATATAGGATCAGACACTGTGCCCCCCCCCCCCCCACCAACATATAGGATCAGACACTGTGCCCCCCCCCCCCACCAACATATAGGATCAGACACTGTGCCCCCCCCCCCAATATATAGGATCAGACACTGTGCCCCCCCCCCCCAATATATAGGATCAGACACTGTGCCCCCCTAACATGTAGGATCAGACACTGTGCCTCCTCCCCCTAATATATAGGATCAGACACTGTGCCCCCCCCCACCAACATATAGGATCAGACACTGTGCCCCCCCCCCCCAATATATAGGATCAGACCCTGTGCCCCCCCCCCAACATATAGGATCAGACCCTGTGCCCCCCCCCCAACATATAGGATCAGACACTGTGCCCCCCCCCCAATATATAGGATCAGACACTGTGCCCCCCCCCCCCCCCCCCCCAATATATACGATCAGACACTGTCCCCCCCACCAACATATAGGATCAGACACTGTGCCCCCCCCCCAATATATAGGATCAGACACTGTGCCCCCCCCCCCCCCCAATATATAGGATCAGGACTCTGTGAAACACACACACACACACACACACACACACACACACACACACACACACTATATATACAGGATCAGATGGTGTGGTGCCCAATTTTCAAGATCACACATTGTGCACCCCCCCCCCCAATTATACAGGAGTAGACGCTGCAGCACCCCATTTTCACGATAAGACATTATCACCCCCCAATATACAGGAGCACACTGTCGCCCCATTATCAAGATCAGACACTGGGTTATCCCCCCCCCATATACAGAACACATTGGTGGGGGTCCCCCCATATACAGAACACATTGGTGGGGGTCCCCCCATATACAGAACACATTGGTGGGGGTCCCCCCATATACAGAACACATTGGTGGGGGTCCCCCCATATACAGAACACATTGGTGGGGGTCCCCCCATATACAGAACACATTGGTGGGGGTCCCCCATACACGTCCAGTCCCTGGTGGGCCCCCGGTGTGGACTGACCTGCACCCCGGGGAAGGTGTTCTTGATGAGGCTGGCCATCTTCCGGTTGGAGAGGAGATCGCCCCGGGTCATCTTGTCATCCGCCCCCTCTCGGGTCTTCCCCTTGGAGTTCTCGTTCAGCTTGTTGCTCTCCCGTACCGTCCTCACCTCCACCCCACCCAGCTCCGCCGCCTGTACCGCCGCCGCCAGCAGATCCCGCAGATCCACCGTACCGCCCTCTCCTCCTCCTCCGCCGCCAACACCGGCCCGATCCCCCAACATGAAGGCCGACAGGCGCCATGTCAGCAGCCCCGAATAGACGTGATAGAGGACACCGAGCCCCAGCAGGCAGAACACCCCGATCCCCAGCGGGGACAGGCGGATGCCCATTGGTGCCATATGTGAGCGGAGCACAGGAGATTAGCAGCTCATTCTACACCCGGCCACAGATCCGCCGACACCCGGCCACTGCCACCCTACCGGCAACACTACATCCGGGTCACAGGAGAGGGAGGAGCCTAGGAAGAGTGCCAGCCTGGAGCCTCCATAGACACACATGTCACAGACCTGTCCACCCCGCCCCCTGTCATTGGTCACACCTCCTCCTGTCATTTCATTTTTATAATCAGTAGTGGGGTGACATTGATGTGTTTTTTTGTAAAAATCCATTTATTCCAAAATCAAATATTAAAGTAGAACTATAGGCAAAACTTTTTTTTTTAATTTTGGATAGAGTAAGAGAGGGTTATTATATCCCCTGTCAGATTTTTTTTCTCACTATGGTGTCTCATTGGTGAGATTTCCCTTCACTTCCTGTCCCCATAGCCAAACAGGAAGTGAGAGGAAATCCATGCAAAATAAAGGAATTTTTTGGACCTCCCCAGGTCACCAGAACTAGTGTCCCCATTGGAAGGTTTCCCCTCTATTTTTTGGGGACAACCCAAAACCTGGGATACAGCAGGATGAGGCCACAAAGAGGGTGAATCTCTGTATTGGGGACACAGGCAGCAATAAAAACTGACAGGGGTTATAATCTCTCTGCACTTTATTCAAAACAACAACAACCAAAAAATTGCCTTTAACTAGTTAATGACCTACCGTTCGCTGCAAGTTGTACCTCGGCAAGTTGGTTCCCCTTCGTGAATTCGCCCTCCATGTACGTCGGGCACGTACATGGCATTTCACGAGCGGAGGAGCCAACCAGAAGGTCTTGATGTCCGCAGGAAACCCGCAATAGCTCCAGATACAGGGAGTAGAGAGAGAGCGTCTGTTCCAAGTGATCAGGAACAGCGATCTCTCTCCTCCTCCAGTCAGCCCAGCCCCCATACAGTTAGAGCACACTCAGTGAACACTTAACCCCTTGATCGCCCCCTAGTGTTAACCCCTTCCCTGCAAGTGACATTTATACAGTAACCAGTGGCTATTTTTAGCTCTGAACACTGTATAAATGTCACTGGTCCCCAAAAAAGTGTCAAAAGTGGCCAATCTGTCTGCCGCAATGTCGCAGTCCTGATAAAAATCGCAGATCGCGCCATTACTAGTAAAACATAATATAAATAATAATAATAAAAATGCCATAAATCTATCCCATAGTTTGTAGACGCTACAACGTTTGCGCAAACCAATCAATATACGCTTATTGCAATTTTTTTTTAACAACAATTTGTAGCAGAATACATATTGGCCTAAACCAAGGAAGAAAGTTTTTTTCACATTTTTTTTTGGATATTTATTATAGCAAAAGTAAAAAAATACTGGTCTTTTTTCAAAATTGTCACAATTTCTTTGTTTATAGCGCAAAAAATAAATAACGAGGTAATCAAATACCTGGTCATTAAAGTGTAAGTTCGTGTGAACTTACACGGCACCCCAACCTCGACCCCCCACCCCCAGTCCCGCTGACCTGCATGGCGGCGATCCCCCGTTCTGAGCCCCGGGAATAGCCGCCTCTCAGCTTTCTCTCTTCTTCATCCCTGCTGCGAGGCTCCCTTACAAGCGATAAATGCGCCAAAGAAGCTCCAGAATTTTTTGGAGCGTGGAGCATGGCACATTTTTTCATTGTGCGCTTTGGCACGTTTGTAGGACGCTTGCCGCTCTGCAAAATGCATGTCTGCTAACCACACTTTGAGTGCCATTAACAATTATTTACTGTGAAATTACTGGTTTGAGTTAAAACTTCAAACTTCAGTAATTTCTACGTTTGAGTACAGTTTTTAAAAAATCTAGTAAATATAGTAGATTAAAAAATAAACTAATAATAATATAATAATAATAATTAAATAATAATAATAATTATTTGTATATTACTTATGGTAATTAACCCCTTGCCACCCAGGCCAATTATGACACTTCTCTCCTACGTCTAATAATCATAATTTTTTTTTGCTAGAAAATTACTCAGAACCCCGAAACATTATACATATTGTTTTAGCAGACACCCTAGGGAATAAAATGGTGGTCGTTGCAACTTTTTATGCTACACTGTATTTGCGCAGCAATTTTTCAAATGCGTTTAAAAAAAAAAAAAACTTTCATGAATATAAAAAAAAAAACACTAAAGATAACCAAATTTTTTGGTATAACGTGAAAGATGATGTTACACCAAGTAAATAGATACCTAACGCGTCACGCTTTAACATTGCGCACACTTGTGGAATGGCGCCAAACTTCAGTACTTAAAAATCCCCATAGGCAACGCTTTACATTTTTTTACAGATTATATGTTTAGAGTTACAGAGGAGGTCTAGTGCTAGAATTATTGTTTTCGCTCTAACGATCACAGCGTATGTAACCTGTGTGTATCTGGCTCTGCTACTAGCCAGTACCTCACCAGCCACTCACCTCACATAGTTACATAGTTATATTGTAGGTGAGGTTGAAAAAAGACACAAGTCCAGCAAGTCCAACCTATGTGTGTGATTATATGTCAGTATTACATTGTATATCACTGTATGTTGTGGTCGTTCAGGTGCTTATCTAATAGTTTTTTGAAACTATCAATGCTCCCCGCTGAGACCACTGCCTGTGGAAGGGAATTCCACATCCTAGTGCTCTTAAGCCCCATACACACGGTCGGACAATCCGCGGACAAGGTCCGTCGGATCATGTCCGTCGTACTTTGTCCGATGTTGGTTTTGCGTACACACGGTCGGACAAAGTTGTCGGAAAATCCGATCATTCTGAACGTGGTGACGTTTGTTGCCTACGACGGGACAACGTAGAGGCTAGTAGCCAATAGCTTTGGTCTTGTAATGTGATCTGAGCATGCGTAGCACTTTGTCCGGTCGGACAACCGTACACACGATCGGGTTTGGTGTGATCGGACCGGGTTGACGGCAAATCTTTCCAGCAGGAGATAAGACTTTGTCCGTCGGACAAACCGACGAACACTGTCCGATGGTGCATACACACGGTCTGATTTTTCAACAACCTTGTCCGATCGGACAGAATCCATGAAAAAGTCCGACCGTGTGTATGGGGCTTTACAGTAAAGAACCCCCACGTAGTTTAAGGTTAAACCTATTTTCTTCTAATTTTAATGAGTGGCCATGAGTCTTGTTAAACTCCCTTCTCCGAAAAAGTTTTATCCCTATTGTGGGGTCACCAGTATGGTATTTGTATATTGAAATCATATCCCCTCTTAAGCGTTCCCCAGAGAGAATAAGTTCAGTGCTCGCAACCTTTCCTCATAACTAATATCCTCCAGACCCTTTATTAGCTTTGTTGCCCTTCTTTGTACTCGCTCCATTTCCAGGACATCCGTCCTGAGGACTGGTGCCCAGAACTGGACAGCATACTCCAGGTGCGGCCGGACCAGAGTCTTGTATAGCTGGAGAATTATTGTTTTATCTCTAGAGTTGATCCCCTTTTTAATGCATGCCAATATTCTGTTTGCTTTGTTAGCAGCAGCAGCTTGGCATTGCCCCCCCCCCCCCCCCCCAAAAAAAGATTGGTCAGTGGGCTGTTTCTTGTTATCCTCACATCCAATACAAGACTATCAGCTCCTCTGCACTAGAGGTAGATTGGGCGTGTAAAGCAAGTTTTTGTAATTCTTGTAATTTTGCTTTCCCCTGGCATTCAGCTTTAAATTGGGGGAATTCAGCAATGCATGAAAACACTACGAAAGTTTTGGTAACAGTTCCGACATGTACAACAGATTCATGTGGTTCTTATTTGCGTCACTGTCACAATGGGAGGTATATTAAACAGGAGTATGCAAAATCTGGTGCAGCTCTACAAAGAAACCAAGGTTTCATGTTTCACTGTCAGGCCTCATGCACACTGGACGTTTTTACAGCAGCTGTTTTTGGCAGTAGACGTTTTTTTCTACAGTCATTAAACTCTCCATCATGTTATCCTATGTGTCCATGCACACATAGGCTGTTATCAGCAGTTTTGGGCAGTGGCGTTTTTGAGCAGTAAAAAAAAAAAAAAACTAAGGGTTCTGAGAGACGTTTTTTAGCTGTAAAAACGCTCTAACACTGATTAACGCTGACAAACGTCAATAAGCGCTCAAAAACGTCACTCACCAGTGAGTGGAAAAACGCTAAAAAACGCTATTGCAAAAAGGTTGAAAACTCAATGCAAAGCTACTGACGTTTTTATAACGTTAATTTAACGTCCAGTGTGCATGAGGCCTCAAAGTTTAACCACTTTCAGACCGGACCAATTTGCAGCCAAAGGACCAGGCCCCTTTTTGCGATTCGGCACTGCGTTGCTTTAACTGACAATTGCGCGGTCGTGCGACGTGGCTCCCAAACAAAATTGACGTCCTTTTTTTTCCCACAAATAGAGCTTTCTTTTGGTGGTATTTGATCGCCCCTGCGGTTTTTATTTTTTGCGCTATAAACAAAAATAGAGCGACAATTTTGAAAAAAATTCATTATTTTTTGCTTTTTGCTATAATAAATATCCCCAAAAAATATATTAAAAAACATTTATTTTCCTCAGTTTAGGCCGATACGTATTCTTCTACATATTTTTGGTAAAAAAAATCGCAATAAGCGATTATTGATCGGTTTGCGCAGAAGTTATAGCGTTTACAAGATAGGGGATAGTTTTATAGCATTTTTATTAATAATTTTTTTTTTATTAGTAATGGCGGAGATCTGCGATTTTTTTTGTGACTGCGACATTACGGCGGACACATCGGACATTTTTGACACATTTTTGGGACCATTGTCATTTTTACAGCAATTAATGCTATTTAAATGCATTGATTCCTGTAAAAATGACACTGGCAGTGAAGGGGTTAACCACAAGGGGGCAGTGTAGGGTTAAGTAGGCCTAGGGGTGTGTTTCTTACTGTGGGGGGGGGGCTGTCAGCTAGTGAATGCTGATCTCTGCTCCAATCACAGGGAGCAGAGATCGGCGTCACTAGTTGCTAGGCAGAACGGGGAGATGCTGTTTATCTCGGCATCTCCCCGTTCAGCCGTCCCGTGAGACGATCGCGGATGTCCCCGCGGCGATCGAGTCCGCGGGGACCGCGATCGGACTCACGGGGGTCCCGATCGTCGCGGGAGCGCGCCGCACCCGGCGCGCTCCCGATGGCACGGACAGGCAGAAAGGAGGGACTTATATATACGCCCTCCTGCCTGTACGTGCCATTCTGTCGACGTACATCTGTGTGCGCCGGTCGGCAAGTGGTTAACAAGCTAAAGTTAGAAGCTGATTGGCTACCATGCACAGCTGCACCAGATTCTGAGTGTTCCTGTTTTAGTCAATCTTCCCCAATGTGTCATTCTGGCTGCAAAAAAAATCTGAAATACTGTAATTACTTTCAGTTCATAGATAACAAAACTGGACGGAACTAAGACCAACTCTGCCAGAAGTCTTCCAAGCAAAATAGGTGAGTTGGAAGCTTTGGTGCATGAAGAGAAGAATGATTTAATTGGTATTGCCGAATCTTGGCTTCATTCTTCACATGACTGGGCTATTATTATTCCTGGCTATGCCCTCTTTTGGAGAGACAGGGTAAAAAGGAAAGATGGTGGTGACTGTCTCTATGAGACAAGAAGTGATCTCAAAGCAAGCATGAAAGAGGGCATAGTTGATGGAGAGTGTGATGAGTCTGAAGCATTATGGGTGGAACTATACATGAGTGTGCATACTACAAAGGTTATCATTGGAGTTTGTTATAGGCCACCCAGTGTTAATGAGGAGGTGGAGACTCAGCTTCTTACACAGATAGAAAGGGCTGCAAGGGTTGGGACAGTGATAATAATGGGGGATTTTAACTGCCCAGAAATTGCTGAAGCAGAGTTGCACACAGGTTACTCGGCTCAGTTATCACAGGACACAGGCGCAATCTCGCCCACTGTGTCCAATTCAGACAAGGAAGGGGTCGGTAAATGACATATTCACCTAGCCCATTCCTCCGCTCTCCATCCTGAGAGATCACCCTCAGCCAGCGGGGGTCAAGGTGGGTGGAGGAGCAGGACCAGTGGCGGTGCGTCCATAAGGGCGTACGGGTGCCGCCCCCTCTTTCCAGCCACCCCCTCTATGACCTTTTCGGGCGCCGGGCGCCTGAATTACAGCGGCGGTGGGGTGTTTTTGAAGCACCTGATTAGAGCCATAGGCGCTCGCAGTTCACTCAGGTGTATTAGAACAGCGAATGAATATTCGCTGTCCTAACACTGAACTGCCTCTCCGCCAATCAGCTGCTCGGTTCTGTTACCCGTCATCTGATTGGCTGAAACGACAGGCGCTGTGATTGTACGCCTGACGGGAGGAGAGGACAGGAGAAGATACATGGAGGACACCGCTCAGAAGACACCGCTGCCCCACCAAGACAGGGTAAGTGCCGGGCAGACGGCGGGCGGAGGGGTCACAGTGGCGGCATTGGATAGCACAGTGGCAGCATTGAATGGGCACAGTGTCAGCCTTTGATGGGCAGAGTGGAAGCATTCAATGGGCACAGTAGCAGCATTCGATGGGCACAGTGGCAGGGTTTGATGGGCACATTGGCAGCGTTTGATGGGCACAGTGGCAGCTTTTGATGGGCTCAGTGGCTGTGTTTGATGGGCTCAGTGGCTGTGTTTGATGGGCACAGTGGCAGCATTTGATGGCACAGTGGCAGCGTTTGATGGCACAGTGGCAGCGTTTTGATGGGCACAGTGGCAGCGTTTGATGGCACAGTGGCAGCCTTTGATGGTCACAGTGGCGGCATTTTATGGGCACAGCGGTGGCATTTTAATGGGCACAGTGGCTGCGTTTGATGGCACAGTGGCTGCAATTGATGTTTTTCTTTTCAGTATTTTTCATTTTGTTTGAGCCCCCCCCAAACATTTTGAGCACCAGCCACCACTGAGCAGGGCAGGGAGTGGGGGGGAGCAGGATGACACGGAGGGGGGTGGAGGAGAAAAGGGGGGGTGGGAGAAGGACAGGGGATCAGAGGAGCAGGGGAGCAGCACACAGGGAACAACGGGGAATGATTGGGGCGGCAGGAAACAGCTGTGAACACCAATCTCCCTGTATAGATTTTTTGCTGACAGGCACTGAAGGGAGAGAAGGAGACGTGGCTATCAGCTAAAAATCTATATAGCTGTTCCCTGCTGCACCAATCATTCCCGGGATATCAAAAGGCACTTATGGGTGTGTGGGAGCCGCCAAGGAAATTCGGGAGACTTGGGATGTCTGCTATGCAGTGGAATAACATCCTTACAGGATGTCTCCAACTTACAAGCTGACCTCTATGCACTGTTTAATTGGGCAACTATGTGTAAAATTGGGTTTAATGTTGATAAATAGGGATGAGCCAAACACCCACCGGCTTGGTTCTCAGGAGAACACCGTTAAAGTCTACGGGACACGAACGTGAAAAATGTTTGGGGACCCGGGCCCTGCCCTAGGGGACATGTATCAATGCAAAAAAAAGTTTTAAAAAGGGCAGTTTTTTCGGGAGCAGTGATTCTAATAATGCTTAAGGTGAAACAATAAAAATAAAATATTCCTTTAAATATTGTGCCTGGGGGGTGTCTATAAAATGCCTGTAAAGTGGCACAGTTTTCCTGTGTTTAGAACAATATCACAGCAAAATGACATTTCCTAAAGGAAAAAAAGTAATTTAAAACTGCTTGCGGCTGTAATGTATTGTTGGGAGCTGGCAATATAGATGGAAATCATTGAAAAAAAAACGGCATTGGTTCTCCCCCCCCCCCCGCACGCAAATTTATAAAAAAAATGGCGTGGGGTCCCCCACGCCCTATATACTATATACTATAAACAGCTGTATATATACTATATGGCCTGCCCTATATACTCTGCAGAAAATTGGGCCTTAGGTGTTGGTGGTACCACAACACTGTAAGCCCTCACAGTTAATCTTGTTGGGTGCAGGAACGGGCCCTGCTGTGAAATATTATATATCAAGATTTGGAATTACATGCCCTGTTAGACAGGGGCAGAAAAATTGTTAGAACAAGGGGGAGTATGGAAGAGGGAGCCAGGGAGGAAAAGGGGGGGAAGGTTGGAGGAAGAAGGGGTGAGGGTTGGGGGGAACCCCCACACCCCTTTCTTACCCCCAACCCCCCCTCCTTTCCTCCCTCTCTCCCTCTTTTATACTCCCACTCCCCCTTGTTATACCTTTCCTTTTAGAATTATATTTTTGATTAACCTTAAAGCTTAAGGTCTACATTTACACTCTTGGCAACTTTTGGATATGAGGTAGCTTTTGGAGGACTTGGTTCGGTTCCCCCCGGGCCTAGCAGGCTGTTTACCACCAACATCTCAGGCACTTTTTTACAGGTGATTATGTTTGATCGATGTATTGTTGATCAACATTAAGTAATTGATTATGTTATGAAGTTTGGAGGCTGGTAAGCTTTTGAGGCGTGTGTTGGACCAGCAATGAGGGGAGGTTGGAGGCCGGTATGTTTTTGAAGGCGTGTGTTGGACCGGCTATGATAGGAGGTTGGAGGCCGGTATATTTTTGAGGCGTGTGTTGGACCGGCTATGAGTGGAGGTTGGAGGCCGGTATGTTTTTGAGGCGTGTGTTGGACCTGCTATAAGGGGTGGTTGAAGGCTGGTATGATTTTGAGACATGTGTTGGACTGGCTATGAGGGGAGGTTTAAGGCCAGTATGTTTTTGAGGTGTGTGTTGGTCCGGGTATGAGGGGAGGTTGAAACTCTTTTTGTCTTCAGAGGTGGGATGAGTCTTTCCAGCTTTCTTTAGGCTTTCTCTGCTGGAGAAATGAGAACTCTTCCCACCAGTGAGGTCCATTATGGAGAAGTCCAAGGCCTCACTCACACGAGGTGTATGAATCTGTACCCTGTGTGGGGGCTGTGTTTACCCCAAAAAGGACATCCATGTGGGTGCAGTTGCGCCCTGGGTGCGTTCGGGCCGTGCACCGGCACCCACACAGATGTCACATTGGGTAAGTCGCTGCACCCCAGTTGACAGCAATGGGACTGCCTACACAGGAAGCTGGGAACGCATGTGCATCCCCATTCTGGTAAACACGGCCCTCCCATGGGGTATGGCTTCATACCCTCCATGTGAATAAGACCTAAGTATGAATGGAATAATTAGCTCCATTGTGTTGCTAATTTGGGGACCACTGCACTCTTTATTGTTATTTGGGTGTGTTTTATTATAGGAGTGTTTTATATATTGTAGATTAGGATAAGTTTGTATATGTTGTAGAGGTGTGTGTTATTCTTTGGGTGTGTTTTGGAGTGTTATATATATATATATATATATATATATATATATATATATATATATATAAATATATATATATATAGATTGTAGTTTAGGTTAAGTTTGGATTTCTTCTGGAGGCGCTTTGAGTGGATATAACTGATGTACTCCGCTCAGCGGGGGCAGGCCTGAGAGAACAGAGGCTGCATATGGGCAGCACAGAGGCTTCGGGTTTAGCCTTGCAGCACTGGGGTCCATGGTTCAAATCCTGACCAGGACACTATCTGAATGGAGTTTGCATGCTCTCCCTGTGCTTGCGTGGGTTTCCTCCGGGTACTCCGGTTTCCTCCCACACTACAAAGACATGCTACCTTGCGTTGGTGGTGCAGCGGTGAGCATAGCTGCCATTCAAGCAGCTGACCCGGGTTCGATTCCCGGCCAACGCCATCTTCAAGTACTTGGAGTCCTCAGAGAGAAAAGCTCTATACAAGTTCAATGCTGAGTATATATTAGTGGTGGGATAAAGAATGAAGTGAATGTGGGGTATGTTTGAGGAAGTAAATGTTCCCCCAGAATCTATAGAAGGTGAACGCACCAACTGATAGAAGACAGCGTTCACACCTAAGCGTTCTGGATTGCGGGCAGAAATACTGCGATTCCTGAATCGCCACAAAACGCGGGACATGCTTGTGATCCCGTTACTTTTAATGTCGCCCCAATCATGGGACAATTGTCGCCCGGACACCTGTTGCCCAGTGGCGTAGCATGGGGGGTGCAGGGGGTGCCGTGGCCCCGGGGGGCGAAATTTCGTGGCAGTACTCACTACTGCTGGCTGCCTCCTCCTAATTTTGAATTCCTGTGTCTGGCCACCATGTTCAGTGTCCGGCCGGTGTCCTGTGATTGGGCATATGGGGGTCATGTGAGTGCTGCTGAAGTCCCGCCTCCGCACATGACCCCCATACACAGCCGCTGTCTTCTCCTCCTCCTATCCTTTCGGAGATGCGATTCAGGCCAGGACATGGTGAGTGAGACTCCCTCGTGACGTGAGAGTCGTCAGTCGTGTTTCTAACTTATTGGCCCCGGGGGTGGGGGGGATGAGACTGAGAGAGAGAAATACTGTAGGCAGCCGCAGGACAGTATAGTGTAAGTGTAGTATGTATGGTGGTGGTCAGTCAGTATATAGTGTAGTATGGTGGTCAGTATAGTGCAGTATGGTGGTATCAGTTAGTATAGTGTAGTATGGCGGTCAGTATAGGGCAGTATGTATGGTGGTCAGTCAGTATAGTGCAGTATGTATGGTGGTGTCAGTATAATGCAGTATGGTGGTGTCAGTATAGTGCAGTATGTATGGTGGTCAGTCAGTCAGTATAGTGCAGTATGGTGGTATCAGTATAGTGCAGTATGGTGGTGTCAGCTAGTATAGTGCAGTATGGTGGTGTCAGTATAGCGCAGTATGGTGGTGTCAGTACAGTGCAGTATGGTGGTGTCAGTATAGTGCAATATATATTGTGGTCAGTCAGTCAGTATAGTGCAGTATGGTGGTGTCAGTATAGTGAAGTATGGTGGTGTCAGTATAGTGCAGTATGTATGGTGGTCAGTCAGTATAGTGCAGTATGGTGGTGTCAGTATAATGCAGTATGGTGGTGTCAGTATAGTGCAGTATGGTGGTGTCAGTATAGTGCACTGTGGTGGTGTCAGTTAGTATAGTGCAGTATGGTGGTGTTAGTATAGCGTAGTATGGTGGTGTTAGTATAGTACAGTATGGTGGTGTCAGTATAGCTTAGTATGGTGGTGTCAGTATAGTGCAGTATGGTGGTGTCAGTATAGCGTAGTATGGTGGTGTCAGTATAGTGCAGTATGGTGGTGTCAGTATAGTGCAGTATGGTGGTGTCAGTATAGTGCAGTATGGTGGTGTCAGTAAAGTGCAGTGTGGTGATGTCCAGTATAGTGCAGTGTGGTGGTGTCAGTATAGCGTAGTATGGTGGTGTCAGTTAGTATAGTGCAGTAAGGTGGTGTCAGTATAGCGTAGTATGGTGGTGTCAGTATAGTGCAGTATGGTGGTGTCAGTATGGTGGTGTCAGTATAGCGTAGTATGGTGGTGTCAGTATAGTGCAGTATGGTGGTGTCAGTATAGTGCAGTATGGTGGTGTCAGTACAGTGCAGTATGGTGGTGTCAGTATAGTGCAGTATGGTGGTGTCAGTATAGCGTAGTATGGTGGTGTCAGTTAGTATAGTGCAGTATGGTGGTGTCAGTATAGCGTAGTATGGTGGTGTCAGTATAGCGCAGTATGGTGGTGTCAGTATAGCGCAGTATGGTGGTGTCAGTATAGTGCAGTATGGTGGTGTCAGTATAGCGTAGTATGGTGGTGTCAGTATAGTGCAGTATGGTGGTGTCAGTACAGTGCAGTATGGTGGTGTCAGTATAGTGCAGTATGGTGGTGTCAGTATAGCGTAGTATGGTGGTGTCAGTTAGTATAGTGCAGTATGGTGGTGTCAGTTAGTATAGTGCAGTATGGTGGAGTCAGTTAGTATAGTGCAGTATGGTGGAGTCAGTTAGTATAGTGCAGTATGGTGTACTAGTCGAAGGGACTCATTGAGTGCTAAAAGTTCACAAGCTCAAATTACTTGCCTTGCCCCGGGCGCTGATAACCCACGCTAAGCCATTGGGTTTTCCGACTCGTTTTCTTCCAATAATGTTATCAAGTTATCCAAAGCCTGTGTGTCTTGATTGGTTTGCCCAGGTTCTAAAACTTGTTTCTTAGCATATAAACTTTTTAATAGGATGTTGCATATGAAGAGATGGATGTTCTTGATGGCCCCAAATTTGTCAAGACCGGAGTCTGGACAAAAAGTGAGGCCATGTGCCAGAACAACCACTTTGTTCCGATCCAAAGATTGTGAGGATAAATTCACAACATTCAACGTGGTTTGTGCGTGTTGGATTTGTGTATTTTGGGCGGGTGTACTTGAGACTTTTTTTGATGGGTCTGTATTCGGCCCCTCATTTGGTCTAAAAAGGTGCCTAATGAATGTTGATGTGAACTTGAAGTGGAAGCTGTAGTAGATGACATACTGTATTCAGAGAAGAGCCAGAGTATGTATGTGTCTGATGTGTCACGGTTTATATTGTGATGAGGATGGCTACCATGACTGTTACCTGACTGTGAGGGAGAACCCTCCATATGGAAGGAATCGTCGTCATGTGACTCATCCCCATGGCGACAACGTTTTTGTCATCTTCGATCTATGTGCTGAATGGAAGACTGAAAGGAAGCAAAAGTAGGTGAATGTACAGGTAATTCATAAGTATTTGTACTATTTTTATTCAGTACTTTGGGAAAATCATAGGTTTAATTTGATTACCATTTATAGGCTTTGCCATCTTCAAAGGCCCTTCTGTCACGTTGAAGCTTTTTGTCCTTTTTGATCAAAATATTTCTGTTAAATTGTTCCAAATTACCTCTTAGTTTTTCTTCAAACTCTATAAAGAGCATGTGTGTCTGTAAGGGTATCATTTGTTTTTTTTATTTCTCCAACTTAATATCTAAAATCGGTCATAGGTTTATGATACTCATCGATTAATAATGACATTGTTGTTTTGAAACACAATTTCATGTTATCCTCCCAAGCAGTTCTAAAAGCAGGATCAATATTGTCAAATGAAGGAAAGGTTTGAACCCTGTGCCCAAATGGGTTCAGGTTCTCAGTAATATAGTCCTCAAAGGATTTGATATGCCAGTATAGTAAAGATTTTTTCTCCAGAGTTTGACTCGTGTTAGAAAAAACGGATGCTAATTCTTTTGACAGTATGGGGACATTACAATTAGGGACACTTTAGCACCTCTATTCTGCGATTTATCTCTCACAGTACAGTTCTGTGACTATATCATCATTTCCACAATTGCATGCGTGCAATGTGGATGATTCACTTCATTGTTAGCCATGTCCATTTTATATTTATTGCCATGTTTCTTTCTTTCTTTCTTTTCTTTTCCTCTGCATTTTTATTGTTCGCTTTTTGGTTATTTTCATATATTTTCCATTGTACACATGTTGGCTGTTATTGTGCTTTTTGTCCACTGGGTGGTGTATGGTGTGCTCCCTGGGCTGCGCTGTTTCTTCACAAACACCGGGCGGTTAGGCTCCACCCGTGCATGGCTAAATGGATGACAGGGTTCTCCTCGTCTCCATGTGGGCCATATGTGCGCGGAGGAGCTCCTACTTGTCCCCACTGTTTCTCAAACACAGGTGGGGACTTTCCTTTCGCCGGTGATGCGCCGGCGTGACACTCTGAATTCTGGCCTCAGCAGTTTTTCATACAGCTAATGGGGCAGAATAACGAGAATTACCCAAATAACCTGTGAGGATTGGCTCTCTCATCAGCTGACTCACTATTTAAAGTGCTCAGACACAGCTGGCATGTCTCAGTCTGAGGACTGCTGCTCTGATGTCTGCACCTCTATCAGCACAGTGAAAGGTAACATACTAGTTTATATAGGCAATTCTGGGTAACACATGCCCTTGTTGTGCTTGTATACCTATTCTAAAAACATTGATTGAATTTCCTTTGTTTATTTATGGCCTTTCAGACAGCAATACTCTTTTGCTGGTTTAACATCGGGGCGCCTCTTGTGGATGTGAATCAGTGGCTGGCTCTGGGTCGCATGCTTGTCCATCTTTGTGTCCATGTAGGCTCTTTCAACCAATGTGGATTCCCCGCAATTGTTTTTACCATCTCCCCATGTCTTTTCAATGAACCCTATATGTAAGTACCTTTAAGCCTAAATACTATATAGCTCATTATGTAAAATCACTTGTTTTTCACACACACATTTGACAAATGGAGGGAGGACATGCCAGCCTTTGGTGAAGACGAATGGGAGGACTGTATATCAACCTTTATCCCATCTATGAAGAAGACAAGGGGTGACTAGGTCAAGTAACGCAGGTGCTGAATCTGCATGTAGTAGACCTATGACCCACAAGAAATAGGGAAGGGGGGGATTGGACTATATCGGTACTATTAAGTAATATAAAACAGGGACTGGAGTATGAATTTTATAGAAAAAGCAATAAATTTTAATAGACAAAACACATTACATGATCAACACTAAAACAGTATTGAATCGCATAAAAACAAACAAGCACATTAATCCCTCCTGTACATTTATCAAACTTGACTAAAGAATGCAGGCCTGGGCCCGTAAGCTTGACGTCTGTTTGAGCGTAGGGAGGAGATGTCTCGACCGGTTTCGCAGCATAAGCTGGGCTCGTTTGGATACTCCTCTCCATACGCACTGGTGAGTGGACGCATCCTCTTTCTTCACATTGTAATCTCCATGTACCAATGCTGTTTATATATCACATGTTGAACAATGATATCTATTTTAGAGCTATCTCCTGAAGAAGCAGCTTATGCTGCGAAACCGGTCGAGACATCTCCTCCCTACGCTCAAACAGACGTCAAGCTTACGGGCCCAGGCCTGCATTCTTTAGTCAAGTTTGATAAATGTACAGGAGGGATTAATGTGCTTGTTTGTTTTTATGCGATTCAATACTGTTTTAGTGTTGATCATGTAATGTGTTTTGTCTATTAAAATGTATTGCTTTTTCTATAAAATTCATACTCCAGTCCCTGTTTTATATTACTTAATAGTACCGATATAGTCCAATCCCCCCCTTCCCTATTTCTTGTGGGTCATAGGTCTACTACATGCAGATTCAGCACCTGCGTTACTTGACCTAGTCACCCCTTGTCTTCTTCAAACATGATGGATGATGGTACTTATCTAAATTAACTATATCCTTATTAATTTAGACTATACTCACACCACTGACTTTATCCCATCTATGATAGCGGCCAAGGACAGATTTATACAGTTGAAGTTTATTCACAGAGCGTACTACACCCCACATAGGATGGCCTAAATATATCCGAACTTAGACCCTTCATGCCCCAGATGCCAAACAGAAGTAGGCTCATTCTGGCATATGGTATGGGCCTGCCCTAAAATCCAAATCTACTGGGAACACGTAGCAGGGAAACTGAGAGATCTGCTGGGGACTCCAATACCAAGGGAACCAATGGTGCTCCTGCTAAGCTACTTGGGAGAAGTTGAGGGAGACAGGCATGCTAAACTCTGCGTTACTTTCTCGCTATTTTATGCCAGGAGGGAAATAATAATCCACTGGAAGTCAGCCGAGCCTCCCACACTGAAATTCTGGCAAAAGGCGGTTGAGCTAGTACTCCCTCTGTACAAGCTCACCTACAAGAACAGGTAATGTCCGGATAAATTTGACAAGGTGTGGGCTGCATGGGTGGAGTGGGTGAGGAGCCGGAGAGGTGGGGGACCAAATGAGGGATTCCCCCCTTTTTCCGCAATGGGGTTATCTCCCCCTCTTCCCACCGGGGGACACCCGATCATGCCAAAATAAATCATTCTAATGCACTGGCCGAGATGTTGGTGCCCCCCCCCCCCCTCCCAGGAGAGACGAATCGAGTACCCTAGAGATGTAATGGGTCAGAGCTAGATGGGAATTTAAATGGGAATCAACACCGGTTGAGAAATGGTAGAAGCAATATTTCATGTGGTTCTGTAGGATGCTAAACATGGATATTTAAAATAGATACTGTAACTAAGCAAGATTTGATTGTTGGAAGCTGACTGTATTGCATGCATCATACATGCTAGGGGGAGTACAACTGGGGGAATCCGTAGTGGAGAAGGATCTGGGGGTTTTGGTAGATCATAAGCTCAATAATAGCATGCAATGTCAAGCTGCGGTTTGCAAAGCAAGCAAAGTCCTTTCTTTTATTAAAAGAGGTATGGACTCCAGAGAGAGAGGTATCATTTTGCCCCTGTTCAAATCATTAGTAAGACCTCATCTGGAATATGCAGTTCAGTTTTGGGCACCAGTTCTCAAAAAGGATATCGGGGAACTGAAGACAGTGCAGAGAAGGGCAACCAAACTGATAAGAGGCATGGAGGAGCTCAGCTATGAGGAAAGATTAGAGGAACTGAATTGATTCACTCTTGAGAAGAGGAGAATAAGGGGGGATATGATCAACATGTACAAATATATAAGGGGTCCATATAGTGAACTTGGTGTTGAGTTATTCACTTTACGGTCAACACAGACGACAAGGGGGCACTCTTTACGTCTAGAGGAAAAGAGATTTCATCTCCAAATACGGAAAGGTTTCTTCACAGTAAGAGCTGTGAAAATGTGGAATAGATTACCTCCAGAGGTGGTTCTGGCTAACTCAGTAGATTGCTTTAACCACTTTCAGACCGGACCAATTTGCAGCCAAAGGACCAGGCCCCTTTTTGCGATTCGGCACTGCGTCGCTTTAACTGACAATTGCGCGGTCGTGCGACGTGGCTTCCAAACAAAATTGGCGTCCTTTTTTTTCCCACAAATAGAGCTTTCTTTTGGTGGTATTTGATCGCCCCTGCGGTTTTTATTTTTTGCGCTATAAACAAAAATAGAGCGACAATTTTAAAAAAAAATCAATATTTTTTACTTTTTGCTATAATAAATATCACCAAAAAATATATAAATATCAGTTTAGGCCGATATATATTCTTCTACATATTTTTGGTAAAAAAAATCGCAATTAGCGATTATTGATCGGTTTGCGCAGAAGTTATAGCGTTTACAAGATAGGGGATAGTTTTATAGCATTTTTATTAATATATTTTTTTTTATTAGTAATGGTGGCGATCTGCAATTTTTTTTTTTTTTTTGTGACTGCGACATTATGGCGGACACATCGGACATTTTTGACACATTTTTGGGACCATTGTTATTTATACAGCAATCAATGCTATTTAAATGCATTGATTCCTGTATAAATGACACTGGCCGTGAAGGGGTTAACCACAAGGGGGCAGTGTAAGGGTTAAGTATGCCTAGGGGTGTGTTTCTTACTGTGGGGGGGCGTGGCTGTCAGCTAGTGAATGCTGATCTCTGCTCCAATCACAGGGAGCAGAGATCGGCGTCACTAGTTGCTAGGCAGAACGGGGAGATGCTGTTTATCTCGGCATCTCCCCATTCAGCCGTCCCGTGAGACGATCGCAGGGGTCCCCGCGGCGATGGAGTCCGCAGGGACCGCGACCGGACTCACGGGGGTCCCGACCGGCGCGGGAGCGCGCCGCTCCCGACGCGCTCACGATGGCATGGACAGGCTTAAAGGAGGGACTTATATATACGCCCTCCTGCCTGTACGTGCCATTCTGCCGACGTATATCGTCGTGCGCCGGTCGGCAAGTGGTTAAGAAAGGCCTGGATACTTTCCTAAATGTACATAATATAACTGGGTACTAACATTTATAGGTAAAGTTGATCCAGGGAAAATCCGATTGCCTCTTGGGGGATCAGGAAGGGATTTTTTTCCCCTGCTGTAGCAGATTGGAGCATGCTCTTCTGGTTTTTTTTTTTGCCTTCCTCTGGATCAACTGTGCGTATAGAAATGGGTATATTGGATTGTACGATATTTTTTATTTTTATTTATTATTTCTTTTTTTTTATGGTTGAACTGGATGGACTTGTGTCTTTTTTCGGCCTAGCTAACTATGTAATATGTAACTATGTATTGTGATACTGATTTGTTCAATAAAAACTTTTCTGTTAAAAAAATCACTTGTTTTTCATGTACTATTGTACAAATACTATGTAACTATATCTATGTTGCAGATAAAGATAAAGTCACCCAAGTGACTTTAAAGCAGGTCTGAATTGAAAAATAATTTCCATCCTCCGTGAATACCCTCCCTGGATCAACCTCACTGGTCCTGGGGGGCACAAATGAAATCTGGGGAGGCACTTACCTAGATTCAGCCCTATTTTGCACATTCAAAAACTTTTATCGAGGTATTCAAATTCTTTGTGTTTTGGAAGAGTGGCAGCTGGTCTTTTAAGGGTGCTTCCCTTTTCTTATTTACTTTTGCAACAAAAGATAACTAACTGCCTGTAGTGCCACCTGTCATTTATAGTAAGAATCACCTAAAGGATCCAACTAACACATGCAGATAAGCAAGGCAGGTAATAAAAACCTGCTATCACATGGATCATAAATGTGAAAGGCAAGTACCATACAACAAAGTTCATTGAGCCTTAATTTCACTAATGATTATCAAGAAATGTTTGAGTGGAGAAATGGTGCTCATTATATGTACCTGAAGATGACCATGATTCTTCACCTACACCAATACTTCTAGCTAAATAGTCAGAGGATACTTTGTACTTTCATGTAAGTGACCAGAGGATTAAAGAAAAAAGGGAACGTAACAGGCTGTACTAACACAATCTGTAAATTGATGGATTTTCATGGCATTGTTCTTTCTATTGTGTGATGCCAGATCCTTATTTAAACAAATTCCTATTTAGTTGCTTTAAGCAAATGTGAATGATTTCCTGTTCTTTCAGAATCTGAAGGTTCATTTGTAAAATCCATAATCCCATGAAATTAAAAAGTTATGTTTATTTTAACAAGAGGTAATGTTTTTCACCCTTTGCATTTTCAACAAACAAGATTTGTTCTGGTCCATTTATTGTATTCTTTTTTACAG
Organism: Lithobates sylvaticus; assembly: GCA_028564925.1. NCBI lineage: Eukaryota > Metazoa > Chordata > Amphibia > Anura > Ranidae > Lithobates > Lithobates sylvaticus. The sequence continues at coordinate 125,357,403 of CM053030.1, read as the reverse complement.
GCTCCATCACTGTTCTCAAAAGGGAAAAGGGACAAGCGCCACCTAAGTGTAGTAAGTTAAAAGCAGTTTTATTGGTCTAAAAAGATTGCACTCACATGGTGAAGTATGAGAAAAGGCATGCATACAATGAGAAAGTCTGCTTCTGTAAGTCCCTGTCCACCAAATAGATGAGGCTGTGGTCCTGCTGTGAGTGCAATCTTTTTAGTCCAATAAAACTACTTTTAACTTGCTATACTTAGGTGGCATTTGTCACGCTCCTCTTTTTTTGTTTCTTCTTTTTGAGTTGCTTCTTGCTCTTCGAAAACAACAGCCGTTGAGTGGGCATCCCTCACTAACTGGGTCTGTCAGCATGGACTTTTCACCCATTGCACTGTTTTAGGACTACCTCCGAGGAGTTTGTTCAGCAGTGGACTTTGATACCAATCTCCTTTCCATTGCGCCAAATACTCCCCTTGTATCCATCACTTTTCTCACCAACCATGTTACATGTTTATAACTGGAAAATTAAAACCAAAATGCACTAAAGTACTGAGCTGTTTATGCAGAATTCCCATCAAGTGACTGTGATTGCATATTTCTTCCTTATAGTCAGTGGTCTAAGTAGTCTAAGAAGTTCTTACACTCACTATACCCTTAGTCCCACTAGATCAGTCTAACACAAGTTGCAAAAGGGTAGTCACAAATAGGGAATAGGTAAAGATCAGTTAAAAAAAAATATTTAAAGTAGAACTATAGGCAAAACTTTTTTTCTAATTTTTGATAGAGTAAGGGAGGGCTATATCTCCTGTTAAAATGGTGTCCCATTGCAGAGATTTCATTTACTTCCTGTCCCAAAGCCAAACAGCGAGAGAAAATCCCTGCAAATTAAGGAAATGTTTGGGTACACCCATGTCACCAGAACTAGTGTCCCAGATTTCACCTGGGGACAACCCAAAATTTGGGATTTTGTTTTACTTTCACTTTCAATGATAATGGTACACAGGACAAATAGAGAGGGTGAATCTCCTTACCGGGGGCACAGACAACAATAAAAACTGACAGGTGTTCTAATCCCTCTCCACTCTATCCAAAATAAAAATAAAAACCTGAAAATCATGCCATGTAATTTTTTCAAATATAGTTTTTTATTGATTTTTAAAACAGCATGGAAAAAGGAACATATACAATAACGTCATGTACAAAGTATTCAATATTCCTCCTCAACTTTAGCAGCATACATATATATGGGTATGTCTCATAACAGTTTCAGTGTCATTATCACCTTATAATTAGCATTCTATCGTCACCTAATTGCATTGTTGTGCCCCCCCTTCATTATTGTGAACCTTGTGTGTTGGTTCATCTCTATACCTGGGAGCCAGGTCTCATTTCCGTGTTTCCAGGCATAGGGTGTCTAATATGGGCTGTCGAATGCTTATTTTTTTCCTCCCATATGTGGGGTTCCCTCCTGTGAGGCTAGAGGAGATGAAGAAGAAGTAGAGTAAGAAGAAAGAAAAGTAGCAAAGAAGAGAGGGAGAGGGGGGGGGGGGGTAGGTTAGGGGGGGGTGGGGGGGGGGTGGGGAGCCAGGGTGGGTTGTGTTTATATTTTGCGCCGATTCTTGATACTTCAAGTGTTTAGTAATGCTATTCCTTCGTCAGAGAATATGAACATATTCCACAGCATCCATGTCTGTGAATGTTGTTCCTGTTTATCCTGTGACGAAAGGATTAAATCCTCCATTTTCTTAATCTCCTCAACTCTGCGCAACCAGATAATTATTTATTGTATAGTCTGTGAACTTTTGTGTGATCTTTCGGACTGACGTCCAGAAGTTTTGCAGCAAGGGGCAGGACCAAAAGACGTGGAGGAGCGTCCCTTTTCCTGATAGACATCTCCAGCAGTTGTCGGATGTGGTTGGGTAGTATTTGTGTAGTTTACTAGGGGTGTGATACCACCTGGTTAGTATCTTGTAATTGAGTTCTTGTATTTTCGTGCAGACTGACGTTTGCAGAGAGAATCTAATAATTGCTTGTTTTTGGGCTTCTGTAAATGTACATCCCAAGTCTGATTCCCACTTGTGAAAATATGTCAGGTCGGGGATATCCTCGGGAGTGTTGAGTAGGGCGTATGTCTTGGATAGTACCCGTGGTAGGGGACCCTCGTCGCTACAGTATGATTCGAAGGTCGTCAGGCTACGATTATACTGTGTTGGGTGTGGTATGGAGTGCAAAAAGTGGTGAATCCTGATTGCTCTCCAGAACTGAAGTTGGAAGGGGCCGTTTTCGGCCACCAGCGATTGGATGGAGGGCCATTCGTTGTTTATTAGGAAGTGTGTGGCTCGGTCCCTATTGTTTCTGGCCAGCATCTCATATCCCCCCCCATCTACTCCGGGTGGGAAGGCAGGGTTCCCTAAAATTGGGTATAGTGGTGAGTTGGTCGTGGATAATGAAGTCGAGAATAGTATGGATGTCCCCACTTTCAAGGTCGTCCCTATAATAGGGTGCGTCTTCACTGATGGGGTCAGCTTTTCATAGCACCATACTGCCCCCTTCAGGGAGGATGGACATTGTGCCTGTTCTAGATGTATCCATAGCTTATTCTTATCATGTCGGTTCCAGTCGATGATTCTGCTTAGGTGTACTGCTCTGTAGTAATTTTTTAGGTCTGGTAGGGCTAGGCCTCCCCGGTTTTTGGGTAGTGTTAAATATTGTCTTCTTAGTCTAGGTTTTGAGTTTGTCCAGATAAATTTGGTAAAAAGGGAATCAGTTTGTTTAAAATATTGGGATGGTATTAGTATCGGTAGCGCTTGAAGCAGGTATATGAATTTTGGTAGAATTGACATTTTAATTAGATTGCATCTGCCGAACCATGAGTGCAGGCCCTTGGTCCATTCCTCCAGAAGCAATCGGGTTTTGGTCAATAGTGGTGGGAAGTTCAGGTGATATACCTGTTTCAAATCTTTAGGGATTTGGGTTCCTAGGTACTTTAGGGAGGTATCCGACCATTTAAATCTGAATTGTGTTTTCAGTGTGTTCAGTCTTTGTGGTGTTAAGTTGAGTCCCATTGCCTCCGATTTATCGAAGTTTATTTTGAGATTGGACATGTTTCCATATTTCTCGAATTCACGTAGGAGGTTCGGTAGTGACACAGTCGGGTTAGTTAGGATAAACATAAGGTCGTCTGCGTATGCGGCTATTTTGTATTGGGATTTGTCTATTGTCATTCCAGTAATGTCAGGGTTTGATCTTATATTACTCAGGAAGGGTTCCAGGACTAGGGCAAAAAGGAGAGGCGAGAGTGGGCAACCCTGTCTGGTGCCATTCGTTATTGGAAATGGGTCAGATAGTATTCCATTGGCCTTCACCTGTGCCGTGGGTATGGAGTAAATGTTTTGGATCCAATGTAGCATTCTGCGTCCCAGGCCTATGTGTTTAAGTACTGCTGTCATGTATTCCCAATTCACGCGGTCGAACGCTTTTTCAGCGTCTGTACTTAGGAGTACGCATGGAGTGTTGGATTTATTGACCGCGTGAATGAGGTTTAGTACTTTTGTGGTGTTGTCCCTGGCTTCTCGGGCAGGGATGAATCCCACTTGATCTAGATGAACGAGGTCTGGCATGAACTGGGTGAGTCTGTTGGCCATAATTTTTGTAAAAAGTTTTAGGTCTACGTTTAGAAGTGATATCGGCCTGTAGCTACCGCAAGCTGATGGGTCCTTGCCTTCCTTTGCTATTAGGGATATATGGGCTCTCAATGTATCTTTAGGTAGTGATTTCCCTTCGCCTAGGCCATTAAACATCCTCACCATATGTGTACTCAATAACGGGAATAGGGTCTGATAATATTGTAGGGTAACATGCCATGTAATTTTCTTTTCCTGGTACCTATACATGGCAGCATACAGTGGTGTGAAAAGGTGTTTGCCCCCTTCCTCATTTCCTGTTCCTTTGCATGTTTGTCACACTTAAGTGTTTCGGAACATCAAACCAATTTAAACAATAGTCAAGGACAACACAAGTAAACACAAAATGCAATTTGTAAATGAAGGTGTTTATTATTAAAGGTGAAAAAAAATCCAAACCATCATGGCCCTGTGTGAAAAAGTGATTGCCCCCCTTGTTAAAACATACTATAACTGTGGTTGTCCACACCTGAGTTCAATTTCTCTAGCCACACCCAGGCCTGATTATTGCCACACCTGTTCACAATCAAGGCATCACTTAAATAGGAGCTGCTTGACACAGTAAGGTCCACCAGAAGATCCTTAAAAGCTACACATCATGCCGAGACCCAAAGAAATTCAGGAACAATTGAGAAAGAAAGTAATTGAGATCTATCAGTCTGGAAAGGGTTATAAAGCCATTTCCAAAGCTTTGGGAATCCAGCGAACCACAGTGAGAGCCATTATCCACAAATGGCGAAGACATGGAACAGTGGTGAACCTTCCCAGGAGTGGCCGGCCGCCCAAAATTACCCCAAGAGCACAGCGACGACTCATCCAAGAGGTCACAAGAGACCCCACAACAACGTCCAAGGAACTGCAGGCCTCACTTGCCTCAGTTAAGGTCAGCGTTCATGCCTCCACCATCAGGAAAAGACTTGGCAAAAAAGCTGAAACGAACTTGGGTTCTGCAGCAGGACAATGATCTTAAACACACCAGCAAGCCCACCACCGAATGGCTGAAGAAAAACAAAATGAAGACTTTGGAGTGGCCTAGCCAAAGTCCTGACCTGAATCCTATTGAGATGTTGTGGTATGACCTTAAAAAGGCCGTTCATGCTCGAAAACCCTCTAATGTAACTGAATTAGGACAATTCTGCAAAGATGAGTGGGCCAAAATTACTCCAGAATGCTGTAAAAGCCTCATTGCACGTTATCGCAAACGCTTGGTTGCAGTTGTTGCTGCTAAGGGTGGCCCAACCAGTTATTAGGTTTAGGGGGCAATCACTTTTTCACACAGGGCCATGATGGTTTGGATTTTTTTTCACCTTTAATAATAAACACCTTCATTTACAAATTGCATTTTGTGTTTACTTGTGTTGTCCTTGACTATTGTTTAAATTGGTTTGATGTTCCGAAACACTTAAGTGTGACAAACATGCAAAGGAACAGGAAATGAGGAAGGGGGCAAACACTTTTTCACACCACTGTAATGATAGGAACAAAAGCGAACTGTTCACCAATGTCCAAGTGGAGACATATCAGGAAGAAATGTTAGTAAAGGAGATGATCCTGGTGTTCACAGGTAAACAGATAAGGCACCCCGGTGACTTGGAAATGACGGCAATGGTGAACACAGTGCCCGACACCCTTATACAATGGCTGCTTACCAAAGAGCAGAGGTAAGAAGGCTCTGGTAGTATGCTAGACGACCAAAGGCTGCGATTCCTCCTGTTTTCTTATGATAACAATCGATACTCCAAATTATATGGGTACAGGGGACCGCTTGCTCACATGGGGTCCATATGGGAAGTAGAGGAAAAAAAAGCAGCCCATAGCGTGAATCCGATAAAAAACAATTTATTAAAACAAAGTAAGAAGCACTTACATTTATCCAAATGTTAAAGGTGCATGTAAAAAATGCCGGCCGGCAATTGTGGGAGCCCGTCCTCCTCTTAGTCGTATGGTGGCGTCACTGCGGGCACACAAGTTCTCATTATTAAGGACAATTAGACATGTGCATTTCGTTATGTTCCGAATCGAAATTCGGACGAATTTTTCATTATTCGGACATTCGGATGCATCCGAATTACCGAATTACAATACTAACGAATTTTACCGAATCCGAATTTTTTTCGAATCGAAAAATCGCGGACGAAATTCGAAATATCTCAGGGTCACTTAGTGATAGAAACCCCAAATTTGGATATGTTATAGTGCTAGTTCTACTGTGTTTGCATACCAAATTTCAAGTTTCTAGCTACAAGTGGCCCCGAGATATGTGGCCCCAAAGTCGGGTCGAAAAATGTCATTCTCTGCTGCAGAAAAGTGCTTGACATTTTGTGACCCGACTTTGGGGCCACATATCTCGGGGCCACTTATAGCTAGAAGCCCCAAATTTGGTATGCAAACACAGTAGAACTAGCACTACAACCTCTCCAAATTGGGGTTTATATCACTAAGTGACCCCGAGATACGTGGACCCAAAGTCGGGTCGCAAAATATTTTCGAATTCGGTTGAAATAATTTCAAATGCAGTTGAAATATTTTCAAATCTGGTTGAAATTATTTCAACTGCATTAGAAACTATTTCAACCAGATTTGAAAATATTTCAACTGCATTAGAAACTATTTCAACTGCATTAGAAACTATTTCAACCAGATTTGAAAATATTTCAACTGCATTAGAAACTATTTCAACTGCATTAGAAACTATTTCAAACAGATTTGAAAATATTTCATCTGCATTAGAAACTATTTCTATCACTAAGTGACCCCGAGATACGTGGACCCAAAGTCGGGTCGCAAAATATTTTCGAATTCGGTTGAAATAATTTCAAATGCAGTTGAAATATTTTCAAATCTGGTTGAAATTATTTCAACTGCATTAGAAACTATTTCAACCAGATTTGAAAATATTTCAACTGCATTAGAAACTATTTCAACTGCATTAGAAACTATTTCAACCAGATTTGAAAATATTTCAACTGCATTAGAAACTATTTCAACTGCATTAGAAACTATTTCAACTGCATTAGAAACTATTTCAAACAGATTTGAAAATATTTCATCTGCATTAGAAACTATTTCTATCAGCAAGTAACCCCGAGATACGTGGACCCAAAGTCGGGTCGCAAAATATTTTCAAATTCGGTTGAAATAATTTCAAATGCAGTTGAAAAAATTTCAAATCATGTTGATACTATTTCAAGTGGATTTGAAAATATTTTGCGACCCGACTTTGAAAAAAAAAAATGAAATTGATTCTAACAGTCTGCAGAAGATCTGCAAAAAAAAAAAAAGAAGTGAAATGGCTGTTAATAGTCTACAGGAGATCTGCTATTAAATTATATATTTTTTTTTTCTATTCTGTTCTAATCTTTTCTATTTGAATTATACATTTTGGAAGATGGTTATTTATTATACACATCTGTCACATAAAAAAAAAGGATGTGAAATGGCTGTCACGGATGTCGATCGCAAGGCAAGTACATATGCTGTATGTCATTGTCCACTTGCCACAACACCTGCCACAAGCGCCAAGACACCTGCCATGAGTGCCACGTCACCAACCACAAGTGCCACGTGACCTGCCACGTCACCAAGTTGTGGATTGTCCACTTGCCATGTCACCTGCCACAAGTTATGGGGTTCCTAGCACCAAGTGACCCCCAGATATGGGGCATATGTCAAGTACTTTTCTACAGCAGAGAATTACATTTTTGTGACCCGACTTTGGGGCCACATATCTCGGGGCCACTTATAGCTAGAAACCCCAAATTTGGTATGCAAACACAGTAGAACTAGCACTACAACCTCTCCAAATTTGGGGTTTATATCACTAAGTGACCCCGAGATACGTGGACCCAAAGTCGGGTCGCAAAATATTTTCGAATTCGGTTGAAATAATTTCAAATGCAGTTGAAATATTTTCAAATGCAGTTGAAATATTTTCAACTGCATTAGAAACTATTTCAACTGCATTAGAAACTATTTCAAGCAGATTTGAAAATATTTCAACTGCATTAGAAACTATTTCAACTGCATTAGAAACTATTTCAACCAGATTTGAAAATATTTATCTGCATTAGAAACTATTTCTATCAGCAAGTAACCCCGAGATACGTGGACCCAAAGTCGGGTCGCAAAATATTTTCGAATTCGGTTGAAATAATTTCAAATGCAGTTGAAAAAATTTCAAATTTGAAAAAATTTACAAATGCAGTTGAAAAATTTAACCCCGAGATACGTGGACCCGACTTTGAAAAAAAAAATGAAATTGATTCTAACAGTCTGCAGAAGATCTGCAAAAAAAAAAAAGAAGTGAAATGGCTGTTAATAGTCTACAGGAGATCTGCTATTAAATTATATATTTTTTTTCTATTCTGTTCTAATCTTTTCTATTTGAATTATAATTTTTGTTATTTATTATATACATCTGTCACATAAAAAAAAAGGATGTGAAATGGCTGTCACGGATGTCGATCGCAAGGCAAGTACATATGCTGTATGTCATTGTCCACTTGCCACAACACCTGCCACAAGCGCCAAGACACCTGCCATGAGTGCCACGTCACCAACCACAAGTGCCACGTGACCTGCCACGTCACCAAGTTGTGGATTGTCCACTTGCCATGTCACCTGCCACAAGTTATGGGGTTCCTAGCACCAAGTGACCCCCAGATATGGGGCATATGTCAAGTACTTTTCTACAGCAGAGAATTACATTTTGTGACCCGACTTTGGGGCCACATATCTCGGGGCCACTTATAGCTAGAAACCCCAAATTTGGTATGCAAACACAGTAGAACTAGCACTACAACCTCACCAAATTTGGGGTTTATATCACCAAGTGACCCCGAGATACGTGGACCCAAAGTCGGGTCGCAAAATATTTTCGAATTCGGTTGAAATAATTTCAAATGCAGTTGAAATATTTTCAAATCTGAAATATATTTCAACTGCATTGAAACTATTTCAACTGCATTAGAAACTATTTCAGCAAGTAACCCCGAGATACGTGGACCCAAAGTCGGGTCGCAAAATATTTTCGAATTCGGTTGAAATAATTTCAAATGCAGTTGAAAAAATTTCAAATGCAGTTGAAAAAATTTCAAATGCAGTTGAAAAAATTTCAAATGCAGTTGAAAAAATTTCAAATGCAGTTGAAAAAATTTCAAATGCAGTTGAAATAATTTCAAATGCAGTTGAAAAAATTTCAAATGCAGTTGAAAAAATTTCAAATGCAGTTGAAAAAATTTCAAATGCAGTTGAAAAAATTTCAAATGCAGTTGAAAAAATTTCAAATCATGTTGATACTATTTCAAGTGGATTTGAAAATATTTTGCGACCCGACTTTGAAAAAAAAAATGAAATTGATTCTAACAGTCTGCAGAAGATCTGCAAAAAAAAAAAAAGAAGTGAAATGGCTGTTAATAGTCTACAGGAGATCTGCTATTAAATTATATATTTTTTTCTATTCTGTTCTAATCTTTTCTATTTGAATTATACATTTTGGAAGATGGTTATTTATTATACACATCTGTCACATAAAAAAAAAGGATGTGAAATGGCTGTCACGGATGTCGATCGCAAGGCAAGTACATATGCTGTATGTCATTGTCCACTTGCCACAACACCTGCCACAAGCGCCAAGACACCTGCCATGAGTGCCACGTCACCAACCACAAGTGCCACGTGACCTGCCACGTCACCAAGTTGTGGATTGTCCACTTGCCATGTCACCTGCCACAAGTTATGGGGTTCCTAGCACCAAGTGACCCCCAGATATGGGGCATATGTCAAGTACTTTTCTACAGCAGAGAATTACATTTTGTGACCCGACTTTGGGGCCACATATCTCGGGGCCACTTATAGCTAGAAACCCCAAATTTGGTATGCAAACACAGTAGAACTAGCACTACAACATCTCCAAATTTGGGGTTTATATCACCAAGTGACCCCGAGATACGTGGACCCAAAGTCGGGTCGCAAAATATTTTCGAATTCGGTTGAAATAATTTCAAATGCAGTTGAAATATTTTCAAATCTGGTTGAAATTATTTCAACTGCATTAGAAACTATTTCAACCAGATTTGAAAATATTTCAACTGCATTAGAAACTATTTCAACTGCATTAGAAACTATTTCAACTGCATTAGAAACTATTTCAACCAGATTTGAAAATATTTCAACTGCATTAGAAACTATTTCAACTGCATTAGAAACTGTTTCAAATCTGGTTGAAATAGTTTCTAATGCAGTTGAAATAATTTCAAATCCAGTAGAAATATTTTTAAATTCGGTTGAAATATTTTTAAATCCGGTTGAAATATTTTCAAATCCGGTTGAAATAATTTCAAATGCGACAGATTTTTCGAATTCGGTCAAAAATGAAACAAAATCCGAAAACGAATTTAACGAATCTAACTAAACAAAATGAATTAATTAACGAATTAAAACGAAACAAAACAATTTTTTTATTTTTGCACGTCTAACACAGATGTCGATCGCAAGGCAAGTACATATGCTGTATGTCATTGTCCACTTGCCACATCACCTGCCACAAGTTGTGTATTGTTCACTTGCCACAAGTGCCACGACACCTGCCACGAGTGGCACGACACCTGCCACGAGTGCCACGTGACCGGCCACGCGTGCCACATGACCGGCCACGAGTGCCACATGACCGGCCACGTGACCAAGTTGTGGATAGTCCACTTGCCACGTCACCTGCCACAAGTTGTGGGGTTCCTAGCACCAAGTGACCCCAAGATAGGGGCGATATGTCAAGTACTTTTCTGCAGCAGAGAATTACATTTTGTGACCCGACTTTGGGGCCACGTATCTCGGGGCCACTTGTAGCTAGAAACCCCAAATTTGGTATGCAAACACAGTAGAACTAGCACTACAACTACAGACTAATAGTATCTATTTCGTTTTCTCACCAGATCTCCTGCAGACTATTAGCATCTATTTCTTTTTTTAGCAGATCTCCTGTAGACTATTAACAGCCATTTCACTTTTTTTTTTGCAGATCTCCTGCAGACAATTAGTATCTATTTCGTTTTCTCACCAGATCTCCTGCAGACTATTAGCATCTATTTCTTTTTTTAGCAGATCTCCTGTAGACTATTAACAGCCATTTCACTTTTTTTTTTTGCAGATCTTCTGCAGACTGTTATAATAAATTTCATTTTTTTTTTCAAATTCGGATGGCAAAATATTCTCGAATCCGCTTGAAATAGTATCAACATGATTTGAAATTATTTCAACTGCATTTGAAATTATTTCAACCGCATTTGAAACTATTTCAACCGGATTCGAAAATATTTTGCAACCCGACTTTGGGTCCACGTATCTCGGGGTTACTTGGTGATAGAAACCCCAAATTTGGAGAGGTTATAGTGCTAGTTCTACTGGTTTCTAGCTTTAAGTGGCCCGAGATACGTGGCCTCAAAGTCGGGTCACAAAATGTAATTCTCTGCTGTAGAAAAGTACTTGACATATGCCCCATATCTGGGGGTCACTTGGTGCTAGGAACCCCATAACTTGTGGCAGGTGACATGGCAAGTGGACAATTCACAACTTGGTCATGGGGCAGGTCACGTGGCACTTGTGGTCGGTCACGTGGTACTCGTGGCAGGTCATGTGGCAATCGTGGCAGGTGTCTTGGCACTTGTGGCAGGTGTTGTGGCAAGTGGACAATGACATACAGCATATGTACTTGCCTTGCGACCGACATCCGTGACAGCCATTTCACATCTTTTTTTTTTATGTGACAGATGTGTATAATAAATAACCATCTTCCAAAATTTATAATTCAAATAGAAAAGATTAGAACAGAATAAAAAAACATATATAATTTAATAGCAGATCTCCTGTAGACTATTAACAGCCATTTCACTTATTTTTTTTTTTTGCAGATCTTCTGCAGACTGTTAGAATCAATTTCATTTTTTTTTTCAAAGTCGGGTCGCAAAATATTTTCGAAACCGCTTGAAATAGTATCAACATGATTTGAAATTATTTCACCTGCATTTGAAATGATTTCAACCGCATTTGAAACTATTTCAACCGAATTCGAAAATATTTTGTGACCCGACTTTGGGTCCACGTATCTCGGGGTTACTTGGTGATAGAAATAGTTTCTAATGCAGATGAAATATTTTTCAAATCTGGTTGAAATAGTTTCTAATGCAGTTGAAATAGTTTCTAATGCAGATGAAATATTTTCAAATCTGGTTGAAATAGTTTCTAATGCAGTTGAAATAATTTCAACCAGATTTGAAAATATTTCAACTGCATTTGAAATTTTTTCAACCGAATTCGAAAATATTTTGCGACCCGACTTTGGGTCCACGTATCTCGGGGTTACTTGGTGATAGAAACCCCAAATTTGGAGAGGTTGTAGTGCTAGTTCTACTGTGTTTGCATACCAAATTTGGGGTTTCTAGCTATAAGTGGCCCCGAGATACGTGGCCCCAAAGTCGGGTCACAAAATGTCAAGCACTTTTCTGCAGCAGAGAAGAACATTTTTCGACCCGACTTTGGGGCCACATATCTCGGGGCCACTTGTAGCTAGAAACCCCAAATTTGGTATGCAAACTCAGTAGAACTAGCACTACAACATATCCAAATTTGGTGTTTCTATCACCAAGTAACCCCGAGATACGTGGACCCAAAGTCGGGTCGCAAAATATTTTCGAATTCGAAAATCGGTCGAAAACTAAACGAAATCCGAAAACGAATTTAACAAATGTAACGAATCTAACTAAACGAAATTAATTAATTAACGAATTAAAACGAAACTAAACGAAACAAATTTTTTCCTTTTGCACATGTCTAAGGACAATACCTTGTGGGGCACTTTGTATTATTTACTGTTTAAACCGCATTAGATATTATTGTATGTTTTTTCTTTTTTGGCGCAGCTTTTTTTCTTTACATGTTAATAATAAAAGTAACAGAACAAACTTAGTCAAAACATAGCCAGAATTCAGGAACCATAACGGATAGTCAGACAAGCCAAATGTCAGGGAGCCGGAGATGAGCGTAGTAAAACAGCAAGCAGGATCTGCAACCAGAAGGAATGTCAGCCAAGCAAGTCTTTTAACAGGAATGCAGGAGAGCATCTCTGTGATGTTGACTAAGGCGAAGGCAGAGATCCTCTGGGCTGGACGGCTTAAGTAGGCAGGACTGATGAGCAGAGTACCTGTGGAGAGATAGGAACTGGCAATTAGCCAACAGCTAAACGGCCAGCTCAGAGAAGGAAGGGCTGAGCCCAGCTATGACAGTACCCCCTCCTCAATGACCCCTCCACCTCGGAGGACCACCAGGCTTGAGGGGAAAATGTCTATGGAAATCACAGAGGATGACAGGGGCATGTACATCCTAGGATGAGACCCAAGAGCGTTCCTCCGGACCGTACCCCTTCCAATGCACCAGGTACTGTATGCACGCACGGAACCTACGGGAGTCAACAATGGACTATACTTCATACTCCTCATGGTTCTCAACCTGTACAGAGTGAGGACATGGCACCAAGGTGGTAAAGAGGTTGCAGATCAAAGGTTTTAATAAGGAGACATGAAATACATTCAAAATATGCATGTTAGAAGGAAGGTCTAATGCGTTAATCCTGCGAAGAATACAGAAAGTCCCAATAAACCAAGGTACGAACTTAGCGAGGGAGCACGAAGTCAGAGTTTGAGAGATGACAGCAGTGGCGTAACTAGAACGCTCAGGGCCCCGATGCAAGAAACCATGGAGGCCCCCCCCCCCGACCTCCGGACAAAGCTCTTTTCTCCGAGCCCGATGGCAGAACACCAGGGCCCGGTCACAAGTGGGTGGCTGCATATAAAGGAACCTAAATATGGGGGTGGCAGCAGGGGCCATGGATAGAATCATGCTATGCATGAATCTATCCATTTGTCATAGAGGGAGTGGCTGGAGAGAGGGGGTGGCACCTGTGCGCCCTTTTGGACGCACCGCCACTGATAAACACATGCACATTCACATACATGCACTCTCACATACATGCACACACACATACATATATGCACGCACACACACACACACAGACAGACATACATGCATCATGCACACACACAGACATACATGCGTGCGCACACACACACACACATGCATCATGCATTGCACACACATACATCATGCACACACACAGACATACATGTGCACACACACACATGCATCATGAACACACACATACATGCATCATGCACACACACAGACATACATGTGCACACACACACACATGCATCATGAACACACACATACATGCATCATGCACACACACAGACATACATGCGTGCGCACACACACACACACACACACATGCATGCATCATGCATTGCACACACATGCATGCACAGACACACACATACATCATGCGCGTGCACACACACACACATGCATCATGCACACACACACATGCATCATGAACACACACATGCATCATGAACACACACATGCATCATGCGCACACACATGCATCATGAACACACACATGCATCATGAACACACACATGCATCATGCGTACACACATGCATCATGAACACACACATGCATCATGAACACACACATGCATCATGCGCACACACATGCATCATGAACACATACATGCATCATGAACACATACATACATCATGCACACACACATGCATCATGATCACACACACATGCATCATGCACACACATGCATCATGAACACACACATGCATCATGAACACACACATGCATCATGCACACACATGCATCATGCGCACACACATGCATCATGAACACACACACATGCATCATGCGCACACACATGCATCATGAACACACACATGCATCATGAACACACACATGCATCATGCGCACACACATGCATCATGCGCACACACATGCATCATGCGCACACACATGCATCATGAACACATACATGCATCATGCATTGCACACACAGACACACACATACATCATGCACACACACACACACACACATGTATGATGCACACACATACAGATACAGTAGATAATCTTATATAAAAAAAAAAAAAACGAGTCCTCTTACCTTGTCTCTTCCTGCCGGGTACTGCACTGCAGGGGGAGACAGAGCACAGCACACACTGTGCTTTGACTTTCACTTTAGCCTAATGTGAGGAGCTCCCTGCACATCGCCGATTACAGTTTAGAATCGGCGATCGGGGGAGCTCCTCTCAGCCGCCCCTCCTAGCGAAGTGTACAGGGGGGGGGGCCCTGCAGCAAGGGGCCCGGTTGCCATGGCGATCGCAGCGACCCCTATAGTTCCGCCACTGTATGACAGCCAGACCCTGTCCCCAACTTGGTAGGAAGGCACAGGCAGGGGTCTGCTGTCAGCATGGAGTCTGTACCCATCAATAGCATGTTGCACAGACTCCTGGACTTGTGCCCAAGTGGAACGAAGAACACGAAGATGCTCCTCTAATGCAGGAATACTCTGCAGAACAAATGATTCAGGCAACGTGGATGGTTGGAAACCATGGTTCGCCATAAACTGGACCAATCGGGAAGCAGAATTAAAGGCACTATTGTGAGCAAACTCTGCCCAGGGTAAGAGGTCTGACCAGTTGTTATGATGGTCAGAAATATAGCAATGTAGGAATTGCACCAAGAACTGATTGGCTCATTCTGCAGCCCCATTAGACTACGGGTGATACGCAGAGGAAAAAGCAAGCTGAATTCCCAACTGTGCACAAAAGTCTCGCCAGAACCGGGACACAAACTGACTACCCCTGTCCGAAACAATCACCTTGGGTAGCCTATGTAAGCGAAAGATCTCCTGAGCAAAAATGGAAGCCAGTTCCTTAGAAGTGGGCAACTTCTTAAGTGGTATACAATGAGACATTTTTTATGAACCGTAGACAGGTCCATAGACAGGTGGGTCCAGGGCCTCTCTCCATTGGGTATGGGTTGTAGGAGGCCCACTGGAAGATGTCGTGGAGTCTTACTCGGAGCACACACAGAACAGGCAGCTACGAATGCGGTTAAATCAGCACGTAGACTAGGCTGCTAGAATTGTTGGGAAATGCACCAAAAGAGTTGATTCTTCTCAGGGTGGCCAGCAGCCTTGGAAGAATGGTAAGTCTGGAGCACGGCAGTATGGAGACTCTCTGGGACAAAGCAGCGGTCACAAGGTTTCTCAGAAGGACCTGAGCAGCAAGAATTTTGTCACCCAAAGGAGAAGTGAGACTGGTGCGAACCGTAGCCAGAATACAATCAGGAGAAATCACAGGAACCGGAATCGACTCCAACTTAGAAGTGGAGGAAAATTGTCATGACAAGGAGTCAGCCCTTACATTCTTAGTACCGGGTAAGAATGAGACAATGCAATTGAAACTTGACAAGAAAAGAGCCCACCGCGCCCTTCTGAGAGAGAGGCGTTTAGCCTCAGCCAAGAATGTGAGATACTTATGGTCAGTAAGAATAAGAACCGGAACAGTGGTACCTTCGAGGAGATGTCTCCATTCTTTCAGGGCTAAAATGATCACCAACAGCTCTCTGTCACCAATATCGTAATTGCACTCCGCAGGTTACAATTTCTTGGAAAAGTAGCCACAAGGATGCAACGTGCTCTCAGAGGTAGGGCGTTGAGACAGAAGGGAGCGTAAACTCCAGTCTCAGAAGCATCAACCTTAAGGATAAAAGGTAACGTAGGATCAGGATGTGCCAACACAGGAGCAGAAACAAAGGCAGCCTTGAGACTCTCAAAGGCCTTAACGGACTCCGGAGACCAACTCTGTGGGTTACTGTCCTTTCTGGTCATATCAGTCAGGGGCTTGACCAGAGATGAGAAGTTACAAATAAACTTCCGATAATAGTTGGTCAAGCCCAGGAAATGTTGCAAAGGACGTAAACCCACGGGGGTCGGGGCTCGCACTTCTCCAATGTACAATAGAGATTGTTCTCTCTTAGTTTCTGAAGCACACAACAGATATCTGTGTGGTGGCTCTCCAGGGACTTGGAAAATATACCTGTCAGAAACCATGAAATCAGACCTAGACAGAAGTACAGTTAAATCAAACTTGTTTAATAATAAAAGTAAACAGAACAAACTTAATCAAAACATAGCCAGAATTCAGGAACCGTAACGGATAGTCAGTCAAGCCAAACGTCAGGGAGCCGGAGATGAGCGTAGTAAAACAGCAAGCAGGATCTGCAGCCAGAAGGAATGTCCACCAAGCAAGTCTTTTAACGGGAATGCAGGAGAGCATCTCTGTGATGTTGACTAAGGCGAAGGCAGATATCCTCTGGGCTGGACGGCTTAAGTAGGCAGGACTGATGAGCAGAGTACCTGTGGAGAGATAGGAGCTGGCAATTAGTCGACAGGGATGTTGGGATGACTAGGTTGCTGCCCTGCAGATAGTCTCGACTGATACATTTGCTGTTGCCGCCCAGGAAGCAGAGACAGATCTGGTGGAATGAGCCCTGACTGATGAAGGGGGTTCAAGGCCCCTTGCCCTTGTATGTCTTTTGTATTAGTTTTACTATCCAGCAGGCTATTGTCCTGGAAGCTGCTTCCTTGCCTTTGTTCTTGCCCCTGGGTATGATGAACCGTCTGGGAGAATTCCTGAAGGATGCCATGACCTGCAGGTAACATTTTAATATGGATGCAATATCCAAATCATGTACAGAACCGTATCTTGGATCTGGGAATGTCGGTGGTGCCCGTGGGTCTGAGATACTGGAGGTAGAGGCAGTCTTATGCCGCGTACACTCGTCGGAAAAAGCTCTGATGGTTTTCCCGTCGGAATTCCGACGGAATTTCGCTCAAACTGTCTTGCCTACACACGGTCACACCAAATTCCGACGGTCAGTAACACAGCGGCATAAAACACGTTTGGCAGCATTATAAAAGGGAAGTTTAATGCTTCCGAGCATGCGTCAAATTGTTTCAGAGCATGCGTCTGAATTTTGCGTGTCGGAATTGCATACACACGATCGGAAAATCTGATAGAAAGGTTTTCCGTCTGAAAAATTGAGAACAGGTTCTCAATCCAAAGTCCGTCGGAAATTCCGACAGAAAAAGACCGATGGCCATACACACGGTCGGAAAATCCATTGAAAAGCTCCCATCTGACTGTTTCCATCGGAAATTCCGACCGTGTGTACACGGCATTAGAGACAAATCCACGTACTGTTCTAAGCTCTACTCTAATATGATTATGGTCTGTACCTAGGGCCTGTTGTTCTGACACTCTTCTACCTGATGCTACAGCAATCAGAAAGTATAGCTTAAGTGTTAGATACCACAATGATGCTGATTCATTAGGGACGAACAGCTGGTTGGTTAAGGACTCCAAAACAATAGACAGGTCCCATGTGGGAACATTTTGTCTTATGACTGGACGGATTTTCTTTATGGCCTTGAAAATTTGGACTATCTGAAAATCTTAAGCCCATCTCTTGTTGGTGGCCACCGAGATTGCTACCACCTGCACTTTGAGTGTACTCAACCCCATGCCTAAGTTTAGGCCTGTTTGTAGGAGATTGTGTAGCTGGCAGGAAGAAGGCAAGTTTGGATTAAAATTTCTTCCAACCAAGAAGGCTTTAAATGTATTCAAAACCCTGTCGTACATACAATTTTTTGATGGTTTGAGCCTTAAGTAAGGTTGAGATGACCTTAGAAGAGCATCCTAATGACTGGTTTAGTCTGCGCAGGGTTTGGGTGGATGTGAGGACCCTGCGACAGAAGGAGAGGTAGGACTGAGCGACACAAATAGCGTCCAAAAGGAGTGGTTTATTGCATGATTTCATCACATGCCTGACGAAGGGGCCCTGCGCGGCTCCGAAACGTTGCACTATTCCCATATTGTGATCATGCAATAAACCACTCCTTTTGGACGCTATTTGTGTCGCTCCATGGTGTGCTGTCAAACATCTTTCTACTGTGATTTGAACCAGTATCCAGCTGGTTGTTGCTACAGCACCCAAAACTGTGAGCATTTCCAGGAACGTGTGCGATTGGAAAATGAAGTACTAGAAGGAGAGGTAGGACTGGGATCTTGACCAGAGGTTGAAGACTTAGAGATATCGCAGTTGGAAACCAAGGACGTCTTGGCCAATAGGGAAGGACTACTATTACTACCGTGTCCTCTATAATAAGCCTTGCCAGAAACTTCGAGATAAGCAGCGGCCTGGGGGATAGCGCATAGGCTAGTTTGCATGCCCATGGGCTTCCATCATTTCCGCCTGAGGGTGTGGAAGTCATGAGATGAATCTCGGTAACTTTGTGTTGTCCGCTGCAGCAAAGAGATCCAACTCTGGAAGGCCCCAATGATCTATAATCCAATTGAATATCTTTGGATGCATTGACCATTTGTTGGGATCTAAAAATTTCCGTGACAGATGATCAGCCCCCAAATTTGGGTGGCCTGGGAGGTAAATTGCTCTTAGGTCCCTTAAATTCTTCTTTGCCCACAGAATGAAGGGTTCTACCTCCCTCAGGAGGGAGCTGCTATGATTTCCCCCTTGGCGATGTATGTACGATACTGCAGCTTTGTTGTCCATCCGATGCAATATTGCCTTCCCTCTGATCTGCTGCACCAGAGCTATCAAAGCAAGGTATGCTGCTCGAATCTCTAGTATATTGAAAAACTACTCCTGCTGCGTTGAAGGCCCATCTCCCCTGGACCGCAACCTGGCGTTTGTGGTAAGTGTGGTCAAGGAGATGTGGCCTAAAGGGCGTGACTTTACCAGCATCTCTCTCTTTGTCCACCAATGCAGACCCCTGTGCATTAGTCTTGTCAGGTTTATACGTTGGGACAGATAGATCTTGTTCCATTGTCTAAGGAATCCCAACTGAAAATGCCTTAGATGCCAATGGGCCCAAGGAACCATCAGGATGCAGGATGACATTGTCCCTAGTAGGCTCAGGCAATTTGAGACTGTCAGATAAGGCTGCAACCTCACTTTTTTCATCTTCCAAGTGATGGCTGTCACCTTCTGAGGTGGTAAAGACACGTCCCCATGGTTGTATTGAAGCAAGCACCTAGATAGACTATCTTCTGAGTAGGAGTTAGGTGACTTTCCGCTTGATTTATCACCCAACCAAAGTCTGCCAGAGTTGACAGCAGAATCCTCTTGTGTTCCATCAATTGGACTGGGTCTCTTGCTAAAAAGAGAATGTCATCCAGGTAGTGGTACATGCTGAGGCCTACTTCTCGAAGAGGGGCCAAGACAGCAATCAGGACCTTCGTAAAAACTCTGGGTGAAGTACAGAGACCGAAGGGGAGGCTCTGGAACTGCAGGTGAGTACTGCCTACTGCAAACCTGAGATACTTCTGGAATGATGGTAGTATGGGAATGTGCAGGTATGCGTCCTGTAGATCTACTGAAATCATCCAGTCTCCTGGAAGGATTGTGCGGATTATGGCCTGCAAAGATTCCATCTTGAACCTCTCCTGAAGTATGTGTTGATTTAATCTATTGAGATCTATTACGGGTCTCCAGCCTCCACTCTTTTTGGGTACTAGGAAAAGGGTGGAGTAGAAACCTGAAAATCTCTGGGACAGAGGAACTGGCACAGCTGCTTGCTGTTCCTGTAGGGAGTGAAGGAACTGACGAAGAGCATCTGGTATTCTTAAAGGGGTGATGAAATCCCTTGGCGGCTGACTTGAAAACGTCCAGAAATGACCGAACAGGGTGGTCAAGACCACCCAGGGATCCTGATATCTTTTCACCCAAACCTTGGAAAAGTCCTAGAGTCTGGCCCCCACTGGGATCACCTGTGTTGGTCTGGCATCAAAATTACTTTGTGAAGTCCTGTGGGGTAGGTACAACTCCCTGTCTGCGTGACTTCAGGAAAGTGTACTGTATGCTTTTCCAATTTTGTCTTGATCCCCTTCCTTGTGTAGACTGTCTGAAGTCTCTAATCTTAAAATGTTGAAATCTAGACGTGAAACCTTTGGTGCGTCTGAATCGTTAACCTGCAAAAGTAGGCCTGATTTTCCTCCTGTGACACGGGAGATGGCCTTATCTAATTTTTCTCCAAACAAGGCCTTTCCGTCGAACGGTATTTTACACCAGTTCTGTTTGGACGCAATGTCCGCTGCCCACATTCAACCATAATGCGCGCTTGGCCATTACACTGTGCAGCATTGACTTTGCAGAGCACCTGATGGAATCGATTGATGCCTCCCCAATAAAGTCTGCTGAGAGCTTCAACTCGTCCAGAGCCTTTATTATGTCCTCCTTAGGTACATCTTGATGAATTGCTGTTTCAATGTTATCTATCCAAACACGAACGCCATTGGACACTAATGTTAGAGCTATTGCCGGCTTACATGCGTTTCCTGCCATCTGATAGGCTTTCTTTAGATCTAGATCTATTCTCCTAGCTAAAGGATCTTTAAACGAGGCTGAGTCATCCATAGGTAGCGTGATGTTCTTCGCCAGACGTACCACTGCTGTGTCCACCACTGGAGGGCCATCTAATAGAGTCAGTCTTGACTGTCGAAAATTCAGCGAACTTTTGTGTGACCGTGTGTATGCAAGCCAAGCAAGCCAAAAACCATCCAAAATGTTTCCGACGGAAAATCCGCTCGTGTGTACGGGGCATAAGCAAAAAAAGTTAACTGAAACCAGTCGTTGGCGTGGTACCTGGAAGGGTGACAGGTTCTCCAGTAGCGAGAAGATTAAGGCTTACCTGTAGGTCCAAGAAATAATTTCTAAATCTACACGGTTTAGGAGATATTTGCAAAAAGACAGGCGCATGCACCGTAGACATCAGCGAGAAGGCACACTGAGCACACCGCTGCTAACGGCGATATGGCGCTAGTGGCGTCTCCCATGCGCAGGAGTGACGTAATCGCGGCTCCGGCCAGTCACAGCGACAGAGCCGCGATACCCGGAAAGAAGATGGACACTTGGTGGAAGAGGGGACAGCGGTGACATTGCTGGTCCCTGTGTCAGGTAAGTGACACATAATGCGATGCATAGTAGCCCATTATGCTTTACCTTTGCAGGGAAACAAAGAGGAAGTAAACACATCAGGGTTTACTTCCTCTTTAAGTAAGCACGCATGAGACCAAGCTCTGTGCTTGCCGGGACCCTATTCTGCTATGGGGAGTGAGGTTGCAGAGTATGCTGACTGGTGGAGTGGGCATAGGCTCTGCATGTCCCTCCTAATGTGTGTAGTGTATGGGACCATGTCCTCAGAAGGGACTTCACATGACACTGCACGCAATGATGAGTACACCCTCAAGCAAGGTGTATACACAATGTAACAACCCTTAACCCATTTGGTCGCCTGGCATAGCCCAGAAGAGCCCACTCCAGGGTAGGCCTCCTGTGTGACCCATACACTCGGCGCCTAACGAGTCAAATGGGGAACACATGCAGGAGAAGTCACCTGTTCGTCACAAGACGTGCACCCTACCCTTATAGTCTCCACAGATAAATACTGCATTTTGTATCAAAATATCTGGTAAGCAATTGAGCGCTAGAAGTGTTCCAAAATACAAAGTGAAAGGGACATATTTGTTTAGGTGGATTTCCTTTACCTACATTTTCTGGCATTAATTCTGTAAATTTGTTTTAACTATAATGTGAATCTGCAATGTGTGCAGAGAGGAAATGACTGCAACAGTTATCAGTTAGAAATTATAATATAATGTTACACATTGAAGAACTGAATAATCTAAATGTGCAGTAAATGGGACCAAACATGACTTGATCCAGTGAATGTGCAAGGCAATCTAGTCAACAAACGCTATTTATAACTACAGCGAAATATCAGAGTACCTTGGTGGTAAATAAACTGGTAATAATATGCAGATCAGTCAGTTGTTTTTGTATAGCTCTATATGCATTGGCTTCCATTGTTTCCCAGACGTTCCTTAAAGTCAATTTTTCAGGCATTTAAATGTTTCACATTTTTAGCCACTGGGTGGCAGCAATGCACTTCCCAGGGAGGTTCAGTATTGCCTAATGTGGTTTAGCAAAATCCTGGACAGACTGAGGGAGTATTCAGACCAATAACCTGTGTCTAGAAAATCTGTACTGAGCTGAATACTTCCAGTATGCTTTTGGTTTGTGCATTCATAGAGAAATGATCATGTGTGCTTAAGCTATATGTGATTTGTAAAAAACTGATTTAGTACAGTAATTGATCCCTATCAATGTGTTACATCAGTCCTTTTTAAGAAATGAAAGGATCAGTCCACAAAAAATGTATCAGTTTGAGTAGATGCTAATAAGATGAATTATGCATTAACTTTTTACAGTTCTTCTAAGATAGAAGGAGGAAAAGATGACTAAGGCAGGTATAGACCTTTAGTTTTACATTATAGAGACCGAAGGAGGTGTTTGAATTCACATATGAGGTTGGAGCATCCATAACACTCAAGTGAAGAGGTAGCGTCCGAAATGATAACAGGGAGCAGGGGCGTACCGACAGGGGTCGCAATTGCGATCCAGCCCCATGTTGCCGGAGGCCCGTGAGGCCCCCCTGTACACCTGGATAGGAGAAGCGGCGGGCAGCTGCACATAGAGAAACCGATCTCATCATTTTATTCTGAAGCTGCTGAATGTATGTGGAGGGAGAGGAAAAGGGGGCATTCAGCTGCTGCAGGAGGAAAATTGAGAGATCGGTTCCTCTAAATGCAGCCGCCCCTGCCGCTCCTCCTATCCAACTATCCAACTTCTTTCTGCTGCTCCCATGAGCTCCCCAACCCTCCTGTGCTCTTACCTGCCCCTGTGCCATTCAGAAGGACCAATGTATATTTGTATAATCAAATTATCATTTTAATACCTAAATTTGAAGCAAGGATTGTTATTAGAATGCCTATAAATGCAGATATACATCTATTAAATGTCATTAATTGCAACAAGTACAAGTAAATACATTATCTTTTATTCAATTTTTTTTTATATATTTTGGTATTTCCTGCAGATCAGGAGGGAAGGGCAGAGGTAGGAGCCAGGCTGTGCTACATGCCTAGTGCTATCTGTCTAATAATGTGAACATGCTTACAGGAGGAAAGAACACAATTACGACTCATCAGTGTGCTGGTTCTTTACTGTAAAGTCAGCCGGGTTGAGGTGTGATATAGACCAAGCTTAAAGCAGAGCTACACATCCGCAGCGACATTGCCACTTAGGCATTACCAGGCATTACTCAGGCATTACCAGCGATTGTAAAGCTCTTGCTCCAGGATGAAAACTCCTCCTACAAGCTTTAAACTCTCCCTGTAGCCGGGTTTAGTAACACTGGCCAGCACAGGGGCTGCTGACTTTTAATAAACAGACACTCACCTGTCCCACAGTCCAGCATCACGTGGGCACCCAGCTGTGGCACCGGACCAGCACAGCCTGAGAATGGGTAAGTTTCTATAAAACCGCGCGTCTGTATTTGTTTTTTGGCAGCTACACAGGTTCGTACGTGTGGTTACGTCACCGCGTAGGTGTTAATCGAAAGACAGGGGGAACTCCAAGAGAACGGGAAAACCGGTTTTTTAGTGGCCAAGCACCTATTCCCAGCATATTGCAGAGAGGGAGGGGCCGCCTAAGGCCTAGGTGGCGAGGCATGTAAGGAGGGTGTGGCACAGGAAGTACCTGTCAAAACTAGGTATCACGCTGGGCATGTAAGGGGGTGAGGAGTGGATGGGGGTGGAACTCCACTTTAACATGCTCGTTGTCGTGGAAGATCTCCCCTGTAGCCGGCACTGGCCAGCACAGGGGAGAGGAGGTAGTGCAGACAAGGAATGGGCCATAGTAAGTCTATGGGTAATATATACATTTGTTTTTTACACAGGTTAGTTAGCCGGCACTGGTCAACACAGGGGACATCACGTGACCGGACCAGCACAGCCTGAGAATAGGTAAGTATATACATTTGTTTTTTACACAGGTTAGTTATAGGTGTTAGAAGGGTAAAGCGGTGCTAATTTTAGCTGTGCTTTACCGTCGTTTTTGCGGTGCTTTTCGGCTGCTGGCGAGGTGCTTTTAACCCGCTCTATCATCCGTAAAAACTTTTTTTAGAATCCTGCCAGCGCACCACTCCAGTGTGAAAGCACTCTGGCTTTCACACTGGAGTGGCAGGAGAGGCGCTTTGCAGGCGCTATTTTTAGCACTATAGCGCCTGTAAAGCGCCTCAGTGTAGCCTAAAAGCCCAAAATTCTACTTTAACCTGAAGGAAATGTGTGGATCACAAGAACAGAACTACAAATATTTTTAGCATACTTGAAATTAAAATGCACATTTAGCTTCTTACCCAAAATACAGGTTTAACATTTTTACACATAACATACATTCTGATTTATGTTTGCTAACTAGTTAATATGTACCTACTATTGAAGAGACGTCTGAAAGAACAAAGTAAAGTTTTCAATCTGCACGTAGTAGCTGGTCTTGCTTCTGGCAGGGGCACAATGTCTGTGTTCATGCCTTAAGAAAGGCTCTCAGATCCTCTTTCCGAATGTGGTGTTAAGCATGCAGATTAGTTCAAGTCTTATTATTGGCCTGCTTTCTGACACTTGGCAAAATAAGCCGGTCATATACTGTACCTAACACTTCATGTCATGAGGCTGCAGCAGGCCAGGGCCCAATAATGAGTATCAGATATTAGACAAATATATGTCTTTAGTAGCAAAGTTTATGTCAATACTAGTGCAGTAATGATGTGTTTAAAACACAAAAGGATAAACTAATTTCATGCATCAGATTAGCACACTGCAGATGTGTATAACAGAAAAACTTCAGATTTACTAGATTTTTTTTGCCCGTGCCTTTTTTTCTAAAGGGGTATGTATGCTTTACCACCAAACCTAAATGCATATCATAAATACATCATTCATAAGGCCCCTTTCACACTGGGGCGGGGAGCCGCGGTGACGGTAAAGCAGCGCTATATTTAGCGCAGCTTTACCGTTGTTTTAACCGCGGTATTCGGCCGCTCGCGGTGCGGCTTTTCCCCCCCGTGAGCGGCCGAAAAAGGGTTAAGCACCCCCGCAGAGCTCCGCCGTAGCGGCGCTTTGCGGCGGTATTGCCGCGGTTTTACCGCGGTTTCCCATTCAAATCAATGGGAAGGAGCGGTATAGGAGCTGGTCTTAGATGCTGCTAGCAGGACTTTTTTTGCCGTCCTGCTAGCGCACCGCTCCAGTGTGAAAACCCGCCGGCTTTCACACTGGAGTTAAAGGGGCCGGATTTTTTCATGCGGTGAACAGGCGCTATTTTTAGCGCTGTACCGCATGAAAAACGCCCCGGTGTGAAAGGGGCCTAAGTGAAGATGGTGGTGCGGCAAATATATACTGTCCCCCAGGAACCAGACAACAGACCACTTTCATAAGGGGCCGCTTATGCATTACACATTTGTTTTTGTGTGTTAACAAGCTTTACGGTAAGGCAGCCCATCCACTTTGAACAGAACCTCAATTCACATTATATGTGGCGACAGACATTTTATAACGTGGTAAAAAGTCTGTCATTGCAGGGACACACAGGAAACAGTTGTTTCCTATGCGTGCCATTCACACTGCTGCACTGCAGCATGCTGAAATAAAATGCAGACTATAGCGCCTGTAAAGCGATTTAGTGTGAAAGTAGCCTAAATACAGGGTGGCACCAGGCCGTGGTAAAGCACGTTTCAGTCCTAATTGTACATTTGTGGGTCACTGCATAGCCCCCCACAAGGCTTGTCTTAGAACTTCATGTCTATACCACCAGCATACTAGTAACTCCTCTGTGGAAGTAATTATTATCCATTGATGAATATTGTTCTCCTAATATATGTCCACATCATCATTTCGTGGACATTTCTTCCATCTACAGCTAGTAGTTGCATTATGCCCTTTACTAGCCCTCTCCCTCCCTTTTTCATCTGCATTCAGTAGGCTCAAGCCCCCCAGGGACCATGGATGTTCATGCCATATGTTCACACTTTTTATAATACGTTACTGTAAACGACGTATTATGCCGCGTACACACGGTCGGACTTTCCGGCTAACTAGATCCGACGGGATTAGTCCGTTGGATAATCTGATCGCGTGTGGGCTAATCCTTTCGTTTTTCGGGAAAAAAATTCCGACGGACTCAAATCGGGAAAACCATTCGTCTGTATGCTGGTCCGAGGGACCAAATACGACACAAGGGAAGCTATTGGCTACTGGCTATTGAACTCCTTTTTTTAGTCCCGTTTACGTCATCACGTTCAAAACAAACAGACTTTTGAATGGACTTAGTCCCTCAGAACTCCGCCGAAAGTCCGTCGGGAAGACTGTCGGACCTAGTTTGCTGGAAAGTCCGGTCGTGTGTACGTGGCATCAGTCGTGGCATGAACAGCGTGCATAGATATCTGGCGTCCGGATGATTATTTACATGTTTTAATTGTTGTTTTTTGTTCTTTGTCTTGTGGTGTTGCCATATCCTTTAGCTCAGTGGCCATGGGATACATGTCACGTTCATGTGCTTTAAATATCACCTCCCATTGAGGAGTTTATTGAATTTTACCTATTAATAAATGTAATATTTTTTCTATTAACCCTACACTGCATGCTGTGTCGCTCATTTGGTCCTCTGGTTCCCCACTGTTTTGGTAGGGACAAAACCCCTTCTTTTTTTTTATATAAATCCGGTGTGTCTGCTGGTCCACAGAGTCATATAGAGACTACTTGTATCTGATTTCTTGGTATGAGTAGCACAGGCACACCCCGCATTTCGATAATACAGAGCTGGTCTTGTTAGGTTTGTGTTATTCCACTATGGTGCTCAGAGACTGCTAACAGGTCACGTTATACAGACTTCCAGGTAGCAACACAGCTGTGATAATTAGTGGCAGGCCATGGTCTCCTGATTTCCAGGTAGCACCAAAGCTGGGTAACGTTCTTCAGTTTCCATGTAGTGGCACAAATGTGATAATAAGGAACAGGCCACGTTCTTCTAATTTCAAGTAGTGGCATAGCTGTGATAGTGATAGTCCATGTTCCCCAGCTTCCATATAGTGGTAAAGCTGTGCATTGTTTCTCTGTAGTACTGTTGTAAGCTGCATTTTTTTCTACACAGTCTCTGACTATGTCTTGTATCAAATCCAGAGTCTCTGACCATCTCCTGTATCATGTCCACAGTCTCTGACCATCTCCTGTATCATGTCTGCAGAGTCTTTGACCATCTCTTGCATCCTGTCCCCAGTCTCTGACCATCTCTTGTATCATGTCTGCAGTCTCTGACCATCTCCTGTATCATGTCTACAGTCTCTGAGCATCTCCTGTGTTATGTCTGCACAGTTTCTGACCATCTCTTGTATCATTTCTGCAGTCTCTGACCATCTCTTGTATCATGTCTGCAGTCTCTGACCATCTCCTGTATCATGTCCCAAGTCTCTGACCATCTCCTGTATCATGTCCCAAGTCTCTGACCATATCCTGCGTTATGTCTGCACAGTCTCTGACCATCTCTTGTATCATGTCTGCACAGTCTATGACCATCTCTTGTATCATGTCTGCACAGTCTTTGACCATCTCTTGTATCATGTCCCCAGTCACTGATCATCTCTTGTATCATGTCCACAGTCTCTGACCATCTCCTGTATCATGTCAGCACAGTCTGACTCTGACCATCTCTTGTATCTGTTTGATGGGATCTGCCTGGGGGGGATGGTGTTTGGAGTATCTTTATCTGCTGATTATTAAACTTTCTGGAATACACACATTGCTATTGTGGTGTATAATCTGGGCCTGCTGCCCCTCCATCCCTCTTTCTTTCCTTCCTTCTCTCTCCTTCCCTTCCTCTCTCTCCTTTTTCTTTTTTTCCCTGCCTCCATCCCTCTTTCTCTATTGTTTCTTTCTCTCTTTCTCTTTTTTTTTGTTCTCTCTTTCTTCTTTCTTTCTCTCTTTCTCTTTTTTCTCTTTCTTTCTTTCTCTCTTTCTCGTTTTTCTCTTTCTTTCTTTCTCTCTTTCCCTCCATCCGTCTTTCTTTCTTTCTTTCTTTCTTCTCTCTCTCCCTCCATCCGTCTTTCTTTCTTTCTTTCTTTCTCCATCCCTTCTTTCTTTCTTTCTTTCTTTCTTTCTTTCTTTCTTTCTTTCTTTCTTTCTTTCTTTCTTTCTCCCTCCATCCCTCTTTCTCTCTCTTTTCTTTCTCCCTCCATCCCTCTTTTCCTTTCTCTCTCTCTCTCTCTCCATCCCTTCTTTCTTTCTCCCTCCATCCCTCTTTCTTTCTCTCTCTTTTCTTTCTTTTACTTTCTCTCTCTCTCCATCCCTTCTTTCTTTCTCCCTCCATCCCTCTTTCTTTCTCTCTTTTGTTTCTTTCTTTCTTCCTCCATCCCTCTTTCTCTCTTTTCTTTCTTTCTTTCTTTCTTTCTTTCTTTCTTTCTTCTTTTACTTTCTTTCTTTCTTTCTTTCTTTCTCCCTCCATCCCTCTTTCTTTCTTTTTCTTTTCTTTCTCTCCCCCCCCCCCCATCCCTCTTTCTCTCTCCCTCCATCCCTCTTTCATCTCTGACTCTATTTAACCACACCCCTTTAAGCCATGCCCAATATTTAGCATAATTTAAACCACGCCCATTTTTTTGGCTACACGAGCCACATTTTCAGCTCCTGCTACATCCAAATGAATGCCCCACCCCTAATTAAAATCATACCCCGACTACAGATGAAAAAAGTTTTCCTAAATCTTTTTGAAGAATGTTGGCAACTACAACATAGTGTGCTTCTGTGTGTTACTTCAACTCATAGATGTAATTCTGTCCTTAGGCGCCAGACTTCAGCCAACATCTTTTTTTTTTCTTTTGGATATGGTATGGAAAATTTTGAACACTTGACAACTTTTTACTGCTGTTTGTGTCTTCTATTGTGAATTTTCCTTCCTCATTTCTTGTTTATTTCAGACTGAACAATAAGTTTATGTGTATGGTGAATACCCAACAAGAACACAGCAGCGATAAAAAATTAACTGCTTAATAATTTGAGAAAAGATGATAAACCCCTATCAGGTTTTTGTCCCCATGAAGGAGATTTTCCTTCAATTCATCTCCATTTGACAGATGTCCTACAGTACAAGAAAAAAACATTGAAGACAGAGGAAAAAATGCAGGGTCCTATCACACTGTTGTAATGCATTAACATGCATGTGTTGACGAGCATTATTATACACATTACCATGTGTTGCAAAGAGAGAATTCATTTAAATAGGCTGCTGCCAAATGCACTAAAAGGTGCGTGTAGTAATTCAGTCAGTGCTCTGAAAAGCACGTTAGGGTGTTACCACCAGCAAAGTGTATCGGGATGCCATTCAGAATGGATGGCACGACAGTGCACCAAAACATTTGTTGCAGTAATGCATGTGTTTGAGTGTAAATGAGCTCTTTTTTCAGAAAAAAAACATTAATTGGAATAAAAATATTTTTTTAACTTTTCCCCACTCTATTCAAAATAAAAAAAAAACTAATATCCTTTGGCCGGAGTTTAGTTTTAAAGAGAAAGTTTTGGGTACAGATCCTAAATGATTACATTTGTATGTACTTTGTCTACCATATATTTAAATCTTTCTTCATATATACTTCTTCAGGTACAGAAAGGAAGAGTATAAGCGTCCATACACACTATACAATTTTCTTTAGATTTTTTCATTTAGATTTACCAAAACCATATAATATGAGGTCAAACCTTAACAGTTTGAATTTGTATGCAGTCAGGCAAGCCCTTGCACTACAAAGTTTTGGTAAATCTAAAGGAAATCAAATGACAAAAGTTGTATAGTGTGTATCCAGCTTAAGAGAGCATCAATATGTGATAAACTAAAAGAAAAGCCTATTAGAGCTTTACATGAAATTGAGTTGACAAAGATCGGGCCACAAACCTGCACTGAGATAGGATAAGAAATATAATCACTACACACCAGTTGCATGCATATATACTGGTAATTACAAATACAACAAACAGCAAAACAATCACATATTTTCTTTAGATTAGATATATTTATCAGGTCACACTCACCTATATATCTACAAAAGGCTCTAAAAACATAATGGATTCTGTTCAAACACACAAAAAGCTGGAAGTGTTTCCAGCCAGATGGCATTGCATTCTGTGAATAGAACCAAGAATAATTAGCTTTTTGTTTTAACAGTGTAAGTACTCCCCAAACTGCCAACTCATTTGGATGGATGCCAGCAGAAGCCCTTAATAGATATTTCCCCCTTGAAATCCTATCTTCACCCTCATGCTTTGGCCCTACTTCTCTTTACGTAAGCCATGTGATCTTACACTTAGACTCTAAATTTGTCAAAATTCAAGTGAGAATGAAAGGGAACCACATAGGATGGCATGCAGGAATTAAAGATTTGTTAGGATCCATTCACACCTAGGCAATTTGAATCACAAGTTCTGCCCGCGATTCCCGAATCGCAGCAAAACGCGGGAAGCAGGCCTTAAATAGTCTCTGACTAACCCTAGTTGGCTGCTGCAGTCACATTGGGTGCCAGCATCCAATTAGATAGCTTCCTATGACCCAGGAAATCATGTTTCTTTTTACTTCCTCCCCCCTGCAATGCCGCTGCGGTTAAGCACCACCTACAGTGGAGAAAGTAGAATGCACCTGCCTGCATGCAGCTGGAAGGGGCTGAATGCTATACCCAGTAGTACTGGTGTATAGAGACCTGTGCATTCTAGAATGAATGTCTTCTGTATTCCGGACATTTGTCCCTGTACCACTTGGCACAGCATTCAGCCCCATCCAGCCACAGCCTGCCATAGACTTTGACTAGTCGCTTACAGTGGGGCTTGCACTGCACCTGTCCCTCCCAGGTGAACTAAAATGCTGGGTGGGATGCACAGCTCCTAGACAGCCCTGTGCGCAAGGGGCCTAAGGGATTAAGGCCTAAGGGATTAATAAACCAGCTTTAAGAATGAAGATTTTCTGTACAAGATTGTCCAGGTCATGGTTTGTGATGAAAATACTGTCTTGCATTAGAGTTTTTAATTCGGTATATAATCGACTGAGTGAACTATACTAAGCATATCAATATAATCAAATTTGTGGTAGATTATTGCATCTGCCTAAAGAGCTTCCCGGGGTGGACTTTGAAATAACTTAATTTGAAAATGATATAATGATAGTTTATGAGGCATCAGATTATCGCTTGATAATCATGTGCTAAATCCGATACCTGGTTTCTAAATAGCTATATTAGGTCAATTCAAAAACAGATGTTTGTGAACAGTGAACAGTTGTAACAGCAATGCTAGTGCAGATGCTAGTGTAGATGAGCTTCTCTGTTGGTGTTTTATGTTTGTTTCTGCATAAAGCATAAGCAACATTACTATATTTCATATTAATATATGTAAAAAGCTAAAAATGCTCTATATGGTTACTGTTGATTGTAAATCGCAAATTATACTCCTTTAGAGTGCAGTGTGATGTGTTTTATATTACCATATTATACATCATGTTATAACATTTGTGATTGCTTTCTACAATTTTCTTGTGTTTGGCACTTTACGATAAAGACTCTGCACCCATTGGGAGCTAGCAGTAAGCATTTGTAAACCAGAGCCATGGGGATCTATGACATGTAGAATGCACTTTTTTATATTAGTTTATTTTAGTTTATTAGTTAATTTTTTCATGCATATTGCTTGTATTTTGCAGTTTGCACAAACTGAACTATATCTGTTTACATTTTGCTGGTTATAGTGTTTTTTTACTTCATATGGTGGGTGTACACCAGGACTGCATTAGTAAAGGCAAAAGGGGCAGCTGCCCCAAGGTTCCAGGAGTCCAGGGGACCCAACAGTCCAACATCTGAGCAATACATTTTGTATCTCGAGCCCCTCTATTATCCCCAGTAGCTCTCTCAGGTGGCAGCTGAGAATACCTTATTCAGCAGTACAGCTGAAAGCAAACAGAGGCTAGTACACTGCAAGCCATGGAAGCAGAGTAGATAATGCTTATTTGTTCAGGCAAGGCAGAGTACCATGTGGAGATCCAGGGACAACTACAATTAAGGAATCAACTAAAGGTATACAGTGCAGTGACCAAGGTTCAGAGAGTACAGATGGTGTCAAAGTCGGTGGGAGGAGGCCTCAAACCAGATGATAGAAACACTAAAGTTTCCAAGGCTAGCAGGCATGCAGAACCTAAAAAGGAATCAAAAAGGTGTGCAAGGATAAAATGTGTGCATGTGCAAAATTAAAAGGCATGTACACAGATGCTAGAAGTCTGGTTAATAAAATAGAAGAACTAGAGCTTCTGATTCATAAGGAGGATTTTTGTAAACAAGATATGAGGCACGCTCGGTATGCAAAGATGTCACACCTCAGGCTTTTATACAACATGTTTATTGAAGTTCACAGTTCACAGGGTATACAAGGAGCCAACGCGTTTCAGGGGAAAAGCCTCCCCCTTCATCAGGCTAGTATACAATAAAAAATGAAAATACATCATAAACATTTTTAACAATTTTGAAGGGCTTGCATTAAAATTCTAAGTGTTCTCAATAAATTCAGTATATTTATAATAACATTTCAAAGGTGATGATTGGGTGGAGCATTAGAAAACAATTTTTTGTTATAAAAAGAATTGTATGTGTAGCACCCTGGTCCTAAGCAGGGATGCTAATAATGTGAGAAATGTGACAATAGGGGCGCTAGTGTACCATTACTTTAAAAATATAAAAAAATGTCAATAGTGGTACTTATTTGTCTATAGCACAACAATGGCAAAAAAATAAAATGAATACTAAATTCTACCATAATAATCGTAAAAAGTAACAAATATCATAAATAATATATACTGATCAAAACATCCATGCATGCATGTGCAATAAGTGACATTTGCTCTGACAAAGATAGTCCCATACAAATGATCATATATTCGATTGAAAAGTCCTCTTTAAGTGATTTAAACACAGGAAAAGCAGCGATGCAAGTAGTTGTAATGAACTCCAACCAATAAATTTCAAAAGAGCAAAAGAGTCTTCTGAAAATCTTAGATAAACCTTCACCACAGATTTCAGCAAACAACACCCAATCGTGATTGTAAATGTATTCTGCTTACCAGATTTTGTGTGACTTTTTATAAAAGCCTGAAGTGTGATGTCCCTGCGTATCGAGCGTGTCCCATATCTCATTTACACTTATCCTGCCAAGTGATTTCACACTGTTACCAGTGAGGCAGCAAAAGAGTCCCCATTAGGACTACCTTTCCCTTCACCTTAATCTACCCACAGGATCCCCTTTGAAGAGCACCATATCACAGTGCTACATAGAGGGTTCTTTACTGTAAGAGCAGCAAGGATGTGGAATTCCCTTCCACAGGCGGTGTTCTCAGCGGGGGGCATTGATAGTTTCAAGAAACTATTAGATAAGCACCTGAACGACTGCAACATACAGAGATATACAATGTAATACTGACATATAATTACACACATAGGTTGGACTTGATGGACTTGTGTCTTTTTTCAACCTCACCTACTATGTAACTATGTAACGGATCACCTCCAGGGACACCAGATTCCATATAAGCCCAGCACTGTCTTATACATATGTTTTTCCTCATAGGAAGGATTTTGACTTTGTGGGAATATCAGAAGGCTTGATAGCTCACATGACTGGCATTTGACTGCCCAGGGGTACTCCCTGTATTGGAGGAACAGGGTGGGTAAAAGAGGGGGGGGGGGGGGGTTGCATTTGTACATAATTGTGAAGTGGAAGGAAAATGAATTTTTTTTTACAAATAAATGTGTGAAAAGTGTGGCGTGCATTGTATTCAGACTTTTTTACTCTGATACCGCTAACTAAAATCGAATGGAACCAATTGTCTTCAGAAGTCACCTATTAGTAAATAGAGTCCACCTGTGTATAATTTAACCTCAGTATAAATACAGGTATTGTGTGAAGCACTCAGAGGTTTGTCAGAGAACCTTAGTGAACAAACAGCATGATGAAGGCCAAGGAACACACCAGACAGGTCAGGAAAAAAGTTGTGGAGAGGTTTAAAGCAGGGTTAGGTTATAAAAAAAATATCCCAAGCTTTGAACATCTCACAGAGCACTGTTCAATCCACTATCTGAAAATTTGAAAGAGTATGGCACCAGTGCAAACCTACCAAGACATGGTCATCCACCTAAACTGACAGGCCAGGCAAGGAGAGAATAATCAGAGAAGCAGCCAAGAGGCCCATGGTAACTCTGGAGGAGCTGCAGAGATCCCCAACTCAGGTCAGAGAATCTGTCCACACGACAACTATTAGTCATACACTCCACAAATCTGGCCTTTATGGAAGGGTGGTAAGAAGAAAGCCATTGTTGAAAGAAAGCCATAAGAAGTCCCGTTTGCAGTTTGCGAGAAGCCATGTGGGGGACACAGCAAACATGTGGAAGAAGGTGCTCTGGTTAGATGAGACCAAAATTGAACTTTTTGGCCTAAAAGCAAAAGCTATGTGTGTCAGAAAACTACACCGCACATCACCCTAAACACACCATCCCCACCGTGAAAACATGGTGGTGGCAGCATCATGTTGTGGGGATGCTTTTTATCAGCAGGGACAGGGAAGATGGTCAGAGTTGATGGGAAGATGGTTGGAGCCAAATACAGGGCAATCTCAGAAGAAAACCTGTTAGTCTGCAAAAGACTTGAGACTGGGGCAGAGGTTCGTCTTCCAGTAGGACAACGACCCTAAACATACAGCCAGAGCTACAATAGAATGGTTTAGCGCAAAGCATATTCCTGTGTTAGAATGGCCCAGTCAAAGTCCAGACCTAAATCCAATTACCGTATATACTCGAGTATAAGCCGAGATTTTCACTCAATTTCCCAGCAGTCAGTGTTCCGCCTATCACAGACATCCTCTCATCCTCGTACGTGGTATGAGGATGAGCGGATGTCCGTGATAGGCGGAACACTGACTGCTGGGAAATTAAGTGTTCCGCCTATCACAGATGAGGAGGAGGCGCGGCTTTTGAATACTGGAATGGCCGCCGTATGCTTTTATGACACGCTGATCGGTGCAGAAGGACACACAGAGGCTGCAGAAGGGCACACAGAGGCTGCAGAAGGACACACATGGGGAGTACAACTGGGGGAATCCGTAGTGGAGAAGGATCTGGGGGTTTTGGTAGATCATAAGCTCAATAATAGCATGCAATGTCAAGCTGCGGTTTCCAAAGCAAGAAAAGTCCTTTCTTGTATTAAGAGAGGTATGGACTCCAGAGAGAGAGAGGTATATATAATTTTATAATTTTGCCCCTGTTTAAATCATTAGTAAGACCTCATCTGGAATATGCAGTTCAGTTTTGGGCACCAGTTCTCAAAAAAGGATATCAGGGAACTGGAGAAAGTGCAGAGAAGGACAACCAAACTGATAAGAGGCATGGAGGAGCTCGAGTATGAGGAAAGATTAGAGGAACTGAATTTATTCACTCTTGAGAAGAGGAAAATAAGGGGGGATATGATCAACATGTACAAATATATAAGGGGTCCATATAGTGAACTTGGTGTTGAGTTATTCACTTTACGGTCAACACAGAGGACAAGGGGGCACTCTTTACGTCTAGAGGAAAAGAGATTTCATATCCAAATACGGAAAGGTTTCTTCACAGTAAGAGCTGTGAACATGTGGAATAGACTCCCTCCAGAGGTGGTTCTGGCTAACTCAGTAGATTGCTTTAAGAAAGGCCTGGGTACTTTCCTAAATGTACATAATATAACTGGGTACTAATCATTTATAGGTAAAGTTAATTCAGGGAAAATCCGATTGCCTCTAGGGGGATCAGGAAGGGATTTTTTTCCCCTGCTGTAACAGATTGGAGCATGCTCTTCTGGGTTTTTTTTTTTTGCCTTCCTCTGGATCAACTGTGGGTATAGAATGGGGTATATTGGATTGTACGATATTTTTTTTTTTTTTTTTTTATGGTTGAACTGGATGGACTTTTGTTAGTGTGTCTAGTATCAAGGTTATAGTGCTTGGCTGCAGACTTGGATTCCAAGTGCAGATAATCTTTTCCTTTAATTTTTAAAAAATGCTTCTGACCTCAAGAGCTCATAACTGTTGCTAAACTGGCATAAACTCAGTATGTAAAAGCTATAAATCGGATGTTTTTCACCATCGGTTTCCAGCTGTCAAGTTTCCAGCATTCAGAAAAGGTTTTCAAAAGAGAAAGGAGGGAGGCGCACTTAAGTATATTATTACAAAGTTATTTAATAGCGCAAAAGTAATGCACTTACACAAGAGAAGACTTCAAAGGCATATCGTTCATATAGGGGGTCCTCCTCGAGGGGTGCCAGCAATCAGGTTTCCCAGCGTTCGGCGGTATTTGTCCCTGTACAGGACACTGATTCCAAAGCAGGAAGTGAAGGGGATCCTGGCTGCCTGGCGTGGACCGCACGGAGGGAAATGACATCACCCGGTGGGCAGATCTCGGTGTAGGAAGGACAGGAAACTAGGCTACTTGCTCGGAGCATACAGCTCCTTCTACTGGCTTCGTCTTTATGCTCCGAGCGCATAGCCTAGTTTCCTGTCCTTCCTAAAACCGAGGTCCGCCCAGTGGGTGAACTATAGAATTATTGCTCTCGCTCTAACATTCGTGGCGATACCTCACATGTGGTGTGAATGCTGTTTACATATGTGGGCGAAAAGTACGTATGCGTTCGATTCAGTGTACGAGCTCACGAGGACGGGGTCGATTTAAAATATTTATTTTTTTAATGTTTGTTTTATTTTCATTTTATGATTTTTATACTTTCCCTTTAAAAACATTTTTTTTTTATCACTTTTATTCCTATTACAAGGAATGTAAACATCCCTTGTAATAGGAATAGGGCATGACAGGTCCTCTTTATGGAGGGATGTGGGGTCAATAAGACCCCACATCTCTCCCCCAGGCTGGTATATTGCTGTATGTACTGCCAGGCCCGGCGTGACGTCATAACGTTGCGCCCAGGCCTCTGAGAGTCATTTTTTAGGGTGGCACAGTGGTGTCGCTGGTTCAAATCCCAACCACGACACTACCTGCCTGGAGTTTGCATGTTCTCCCTGTGCCTGCGTGGGTTTCCTCCAGTTTCCTCCCACACTCCAAAGACACGCTGGTAGGTTAATTGGCTTCTGTCCAAAATTGCCCCTAGTATATGAATGTGAGTTGGGGAACTTGGATTGTGGGCTCCTTGGGGGTGGGGACCAATGTGTGTGTGGAGTGCTGCGTAAATTGACGGCGCTATATGGGTACCTTAAATAAATAATGTATAATGGAGGAGCATTTTGATGAGACGCAATGTGCTGGGATAGGGACAATTGCAGACATGCACCCACACTCACTCAGGATGAACTGGTGTCTTTATGGAACCTGCCCCCTTCCACAACTCTCCTGAGCTACCGGTTGGCCAGACAGCCAAGCAAAGCCGAGATTGGTTTTCTCAGCTG
Organism: Lithobates sylvaticus; assembly: GCA_028564925.1. Lineage (NCBI taxonomy): Eukaryota > Metazoa > Chordata > Amphibia > Anura > Ranidae > Lithobates > Lithobates sylvaticus. Next base: position 125,319,375 of record CM053030.1, on the reverse strand, counting down.
TTCGTAACAGTAAACCGGAAGCAAAGACATGACATCACTCCTGGTTTACTCGGGAACCATCAACGCCAGTTTTAAAAAATCTAAAGCATTCAAAAACACAGATCTTGGTGTTTTGAATGCTTTTAAGTTCAGAGGAGGGATTTGGGATCTACTTGTCACTGCCTATGGTAGACATCCTTGTGGCGGTGAAAAAAAAAAAAAAATGAAAGCAACAGTGTAAAAATAATAATAAAAAAAAAAGTAAAGTGCCCCAATCCTCCCATGCTCGCACGCAAAGGTGAACGCACGTGTCGGTCCCGCACGCATGCAAACAGCGATAGTCCCACTCATGCGAGGTATCACTGTAAACATCAGATCATGGGCAGTAATTCTAGCACTTGTCCTCCTCTGTAAATCTAAAGTGGTAACCTGTAAAGGCTTTTAAAGCATCGCCTATCTATGAATAGTAAGATTTACGCCGTTTGTCACCGCTGCAAAATTTTAAAGTGGCTGGGAAAGGACACAATTAGATGGGGGGGGGCACCCATTTTTAGTCTTGCCTAGGGCAGAACAAAACCAAAATACACCACTGACAAGTATATGGTACCACAGACACATATCAGGAATATGACATTTTGAGGTAAAATATACTTTAAAGGCACAATTTATAACTAGAATCACCCATGTCCCAACCAGCTTGAAGATGTTATCGACTCATACACTTACTTTTTCCCCAGAGGACCTAGCTCATAGAAACATAGAAAAATGACGGCAGAAAAAAGACTAAGTGATGTATTTTTTTTAAATGTATACATGTTTTTGCATACAGGTTTTTCCTGGGAAAACCCACCAATAACCATCCAAGTAGAAGTGCCATACCCCAGATAGGCCCAATTCAATTCAACAATTCAAGTATTAACTGCTCCCCCCCCCTAACCTGAAATGTATTATTCAGTATTTTTTTCATTAATACCTCCCCACAACCCTTGACTTACCGGATGAACCACAAGTCTAAGCCCCCGTACACACGGTCGGAAATTCCGAATTTTTCTGACGGATTTTGTCCGACACTGGTGTTGTATACACACGGTCGGATAAAGTTGTCAGAAAATCCGATCATTCTGAACGTGGTGACGTTCGTTGCGTACGACGGAACTACGTAGAGGCTAGTAGCCAATAGCTTTGGTCTCGTAATTTGATCTGAGCATGCGTGGCACTTTGTCCGTCGGAATTCTCTACACACGATCGGAAAAAGTCCGATCGGATTTTGTTGTCGGAAAATTTGAGAGCAGGACGGAAAAAGTCAGATGGAGCCCACCTGACATTTTCCGACAACATGGTCCGATCGGACATTTTCAGTCGGAATTTCCGACCATGTGTACGAGGCATAAGGATTCATGTACACTACAGCATTTGTTTGCCAAAGCTCTTAAACTCAACTCCATAATACTCCGTTTTAAGTTTTGTTTTTTAAATTATCCGCTGGACTTGGCAGTCCGGCGGACAATCCGCTGTTAGTATGCTAGTCCGCCGGACTTTTGGAAATGAACGGACTTGACGATCATCGGAAAGTCCGTTCATTTAGCACGGAGCTAGCGAAGGCAGTGAATGCCGCCGCACTAGCCCCGTCACCTGGCATGGATTTAAAGGGAATCCCCACGCCGAAAAAACGGCGTGGGGGTCCCCCCCAAATCCATCTCAGACCCTTATCCGAGCACGCAGCCCGGCAGGCCAGGAAAGGGGTGGGGACGAGCGAGCGCCCCCCCTCCTGAGCCGTACCAGGCCGCGTGCCCTCAACATGGGGGGTGCCCTGGGGAAAGGGGGGCCGTGCGGCCCCCCCCACCCCAAAGCACCTTGTCCCCATGTTGATGAGGACAAGGGCCTCTTCCCGACAACCCTGGCCGTTGGTTGTCGGGGTCTGCGGGCGGGGGCTTATCGGAATCCGGGAGCCCCCTTTAATAAGGGGGCCCCCATATCCCGGCCCCCCACCCTATGTGAATGAGTATGGGGTACGATGTACCCCTACCCATTCACCTAAGGTGTAAAGTGTAAAGAAAAAAAACACACAATTTTAAAAAAATATTTTATTGCACTGCTCCGGGGGTCTTCTTCCGTCTAGGGGGGTCTTCTCGCCGGACTCCTCCGCTCATTTACCTAGCTCCTATGATGTCACAGTCCCAGCATCCTCCGGGAGGAGGGGGGCGCTCGCTCGTCCCCACCCCTTTCCTGGCCTGCCGGGCTGCGTGCTCGGATAAGGGTCTGAGATGGATTTGGGGGGACCCCCACGCCGTTTTTTTGGCGTGGGGATTCCCTTTAAATCCATACCAGGTGACGGGGCTAGCGCGGCAGCATTCACTGCCTTCGCTAGCCCCGTCTACCTGCAGTTACGTTCTAAATGAACGGACTGCTCCGTGTGTGGGCAAGTCCGTTCATTTTCAAAAGTCCCGCAGACTTTTTTCCGCGGGTTGTCCGCCGGAGAAGTCCGGGCAAGTCACACGCTCGGAAAGTCCTGCGAAGCCCCGCTGGAAAGTCCGGCGGTTTGTCCGCTGGACTAGGTCCGTCGGACAAAGTCCGAACGTGTGTACGGGGCATTTGTCTGAACTTTCCAGAATGAATACTCAGCATCCATCACTTGAACAACCTTTGCGGTTACGCCCTTCCCATTTGAACTTCAACCTCCAATCAGGTTAGACCTGCACCCCTTTACACATTGAGCTTACATTTTTAACCATTGTTTGATGTCCATTTTTGTTTCTTCTATAGGCTGAGGCCGGGTTCACACCAGTGCGGTGCGAATTCCAGCTACATTTTCTCTGTGAAGAGAAAAAGCAGCTGTTCAGCGGTGCCGCTCCGTTCTATCTGTGCATCAGCTGAGCAGTGAGAGGGGGAGGTGTAGTGAGAAGGAGAGATTTCTTGTTCAGAACGGAATGCATCTGCAAATCAGAAGCGTTCCCATAGAACATAATGTGCTTGTAATTCGCACCGCAATGCCCAGAAAATGCACAAGTTTTTTTGTGCAATGCGCAGTGCGAATGCAACGCACATATGTGAACAAGATACATTCATTTGAATGTATTTTAAAATGTCCTGCGAATTGGATGCAGTGTAAGCCGCATCCAATTCGCATAGGTGTGAATGGGGCCTTAAAGTGGTGCTCCAGTCCCCCACTGAAAAATGTAATTCAGCAGCTACACATACTGTAGCTGCTGATTTTTATTATTAGGACACTTACCTGTCCTGCAATCCAGCAATGTCGGCACCCCGGCCGATGTTTCCCTCGGCTCTCGGGTGCTGCCGCCACCATAGCATGTAAGGGAAACAGTCAGTGAAGCCTTGCGGCTTTACAGCCGATTCCCTACTGTGCATGTGTGAAGCGCGCTGCGCTTCCTGAATGGCCCGGGAAGGAGGAGGGGGGCCGAACTTGGGAAGTGGGGACAGGTACATGTCAAAAACAGATACCCCCCCTCCAAAAGGTGATAGACAAATAAGCGGAGCTTCCACTCTTGCAATATGCCCACACTGCCCACACTCCATCCTCAATTAAACCACATTTTTTACAAGCATGCCTCTTGTAAGACACGATAAATCAGGATAATTCTATGAAATTTGATTTGGGACGGTTGGGTTGTATTGACCTGAAGATAAACCCAAAACGACATCAGTGCATTGCCTTTTCAAATAATTCCACTGTGTTGAAATAACAAATGTAAGCCAGAATTATGAGTATTATAATAGAATGTGCTTACTGACACAACACTCTCAGCCTATTACATGCAGCTACAAAGTGTGCAGCTGGTCTCACTTTGATACAGATGCTTAGCAGTCAACTGTGAAGAATAGCAGAACAATTCCTTATTCTGCGGCTGCCGACCGCCTGTTTGCAATAAACACTCAGGGTCAAAAAAAATGAGAAGGAATTAAAGCAAATGTTTTTTTTTTTTCTGAAGAAATTAATCCAATGACCTCTCATTTAATATTTCACAAGACGGTTAATATTTGAAGAAGTTGAAGTTTAGTTTTTCCAAGAAAGCGATTAACAATTATTTTATAGATTTCTTTCCAGGCTGGCAAACCGGGATATTGTTTCTTATTTTATAAACTGAAGAATGGCAAGCAGTGATTAGACATGTGCACAATAGAAAAAAAAATTATTTTCATTTCGTTTCTGTTCGTTTCCGTTGATTCGTAACGATTCGTACATTCGTAAATCCTCGGTGTTCGTATTCGCAACGATTCGTATTTTCGTAAGAGTTATTTTTTCGTTGATTCGTTTTTTCCGTTAGTTTAATTTTTGTTTATTCGAAATCCGGACACATTCGTATTTTCGTAGATTTAGTTACATTCGTACTTTCGTAAGATTGATTTATTCGTACTTTCGTAACATTGTTTTCGTAGCTTCGTAATCGGAGCATAATTCATAATTTTTATGTAATGTGTATGCTATTATTACATTGTAAGAGACACGGAAAATTACGAATCGAAAAAAAAAGTTACGAATGTACGAATTTTTTCGTTCAATCCATTCGAAGCACGTTAAGCAGCGTCATTGTAAGAGACATGGAAAATTACCAATTCAACAAAAAAAAAAAGTTACGAATGTACACATTTTTTCGTTCATTTTGATTTTCGTTGTTCCTGTTTTCGTTTTTCGGATTTTCTTCTTTCGTAGTTTCGTTGTTTTGTAATTTGGTTATTTGGAATTTTCATTGTTTTTCATTTTCTTTCAATTCGATTATTCGTTAAAATTTTTAGCGAATCATTCGTTCATTCGTACGATAACGAATGAACGAATATAACGAATTTTAACGGAAAACGAAAAAAAAACTAAACGAATTGTACATGTCTAGCAGTGATAGTGTTGCCAACCATCAGTATTTTTACTGGCAGCCAGGCACTTTTCTCCTGCCAGTAAATGCCAGTGATAGGAAATAGTTGCAAGTAAAACATATGGCTGTGATGCTGGCAGAGACCACTTGAGTGCCTGCTACAGTGTGTTCAGGTGGCGCTGGCCGGGGGTGGGTCTGGCAGAGGTGGTGCCTGGGAGTATTGTGTGATGTCATGGTGCAAGGGAGCCGAATGGAGCGACAGGAACCTTGTGTGTGGGTCTGTGGGACTGTCAGTGCTGTTTGGACTGGAGTGGACTGAAGTGACCACCAGGCGTGGAGAGAGACTGTCACTGTGACTCAGGAGGGGACATGTCGTGTCGGTGAAGTGTCATCATCATCTGTGCTGCTGCACACTGCTGTCAGTGACACTGTGAGAGTAAATGTCATGTGTGTGTGTGCCTGCTTATTCTAACTTCTTGCCATCCTGAGTCCTGTCCCTGAGCTACTTACTGTATCGAAAATAAAATAATATGTTTTTTGCCATAGTATTTACCTTAAATCAAATTTCTAATTGCATATTGTACTTGTTTGTAGCCTAAATACTAATTTGCACTTAAAACTGTAATTTTGTAACTTTTAGAAATGCCAGTAAATTTTGGGCGTCGTGTCAGTAAATTTCAATCTGGTAAGGCTCCATGCACACTGAAGCTCATAAACTGCAGTTTATTGGAGTTTGGGCGTTTTTTTTAAAAGCCCATGAACTCCACTCTATGTTAGCCTAAAGGCCCGTACACACGATCGGACTTTTTGACAACCAACATGCAAATTAGCTGTTTTGGACCAATATCCGACCGTGTGTACGCTCCATCGGACCAACTTTTTCCAGGTTTCATCGGACTTTTGTTGGCTGTGCGAACGGACCAACTTTCTGCCAACAAAAGTCCGATGGACCAAAGTCCGACCGTGTGTACACAAAACCAACGGACTTTTGTACAAACCAATGCTGAACCAATGCAAAAGATCAGACAACAATACAGAAGTTGACCAAAGGTGGCGGTAAAGAGCAGAAAAACCAAGTGATTTGGTGAAAGTTGGCTGAAAAAGTCCTGCCGTGTGTATGCAATACCAACTTGGGGCCAACGCCCTTTGGACAAAAATCCACAGGAAAGTTGGTCCACGGTCCGATCGTGTGTACGCGGCATAAGTGTCCATGCACACATGGAAGTTTTTTAGCTTTAATGAGCAGTGGAGTTTATGGGCTTTTTTCTGAACGCCAGAAATTTGCGTTCAAAGTGCCGTTTTTCACCGCCAAAAAAAGGCAAACGCTGATAAACGCTCATGAACATTGCGTTAATTAACATTCGCATTCTATTTTTTCAATGCATTGGGGGAGTTTGGAATGCATTGTGGGATTTTTGGAGTGTCCTCTGTGTATTTTTTATTAAAAACGCCTATTAACGCTAACGCTAATAAATGCTCATAAACGCTAGTACAAAACGCTGTGAAAAGCAAGTTTTTCAACCAGCATTTTCTGCCAGCAATCTGGCGTCCAGAAAAAGCTTTTTTGAGCTTCAGTGTGCATGGAGCATAAGTTGGCAATACTAAGCTGTGACATCTGGATTCATACGGTTCCATGTTTGGTTTTTTTTCCTCAGGGAATGAGTGCAGGTACCCCCTTCTGAGTCAACCCTTGTCTCCACCCCCTACCCACCTCCGAGCAATATCCTTTGGTTCCCATCCCCCAGTACTGCCCCTTTTAGAGAATATAGAACAAAGTATCATTTTTTGGTGCTTAATAGTTTGTATGGAATTTGTTTATGATAACAAGAAAAGCAGCAGCAAGCAGCAATGGACCCCCCCCCCCCCCCCAGCAAGAATAAACCCTCCCACCAGCAATAGATGGCAGAAGTAACAATAAACCTCTAGCAAACCCCCCCCCCCCCCCCACCAAGGACAATAGCCCCCCCCCCAGCAGCAATCATCAACAGACAAGCCAGCATCCATTGCCATTACATGCATTCAGTGCTGGAGATGCCGGAACTGCGTTCCCGCTGAAAAAAAGCCCTGGTTCTGTGTGCGTACAGTGTGCATGATAACACACATGTATTGCAGCACATAGGACAGAATGTGATTTCTAATTGACGTGCATTTCTCTGCATGAAAAAGAACAGACACGTATGAATAGGCCCCTTTGCAAAACACCAGAAACTGTTATTATGTAAAATGGCCATTTGAAAGAGAAGTATGAGGTATAAAAAAAAAAAAAAACCTTAACCCCACCGAGGTGGATACAGCATAGATCCAACGCCCCATCTGTCCCCCACCACCTTTTCACTAAGAACTGAGTGATCAAAAAAACGCTGATCACTCAGTTCTCCCCTCCACTCCACTCTGAGCAGAGAGCTGTGATTGTCAGTCACCAGCTCTCTGCTCTGCCCCTCCCGCACTCACTGGAGTGGTGGGCTGGGGTGGGCAGGGAACTGGCTTCAGAGGAGAGGCTGAGCCAGCTGCTGGTCCAGGCATCTTGGTTGATCCCGACTGTAAAGTCGGTATCCTTCCCCAGCCTTGACCCGCCGTGACCCTAGCCGTGACATCAGCTGACAGCGGGCTTTAGCGGGTGCAGAACAAACTGCACTTCTGTGATCCATAGGAGAAGTAGGGCCAAAAAAAGTTTGTTTCTTTAAATTTGAGAAAATAGTATTTATGTTGCATGTAATTGCCAGACACATGTATATAAATAACTATCAATTAAAGTGTAGTCATTCCTCATCCTTAGCTTGTCAAATCTCAGTAGTTCTGAAGCAGCAAAACTGCTTCAATTAAAGCGGAGTTCCATATAAAAAAAAGAAAAAAAATAATAAAAGTCAGCAGCTACAAATACTGCAGCTGCTGACTTTTTAATAATCGGACACTTACCCGTCCCAGGGTCCAGTGATGTGCGGGAACGAAGCCCCACTCGTCTCCCCCTCCTGCGGCGCCGGCATTTTCACTGTGGGCGCCCAGGCTGTGGCTTCACAGCCAGGCACGCACTGCGCATGCATGAGCCGCGCTGCGTGCTGTGACTGGCCGGGCAATCATCTGGGACCTGTGACTTGTCCCAGATGATTGCACAGAGGGAGGGGGAAGCCTAGGTTCACACTGATGGGATGCTGGAACCAGCGAGATTACAGCGCTGGTTCCCGCATCGCATCTCTCACTGCCACACTGCCTTCTGCGAACCGCTGCGGGTGTCATTATATTGTTAATGATACCCCCAGATCGGTTCACAGATTGCAGTGCGAACTGTAAACTCACACAGGAATCGGATCGCATAGGTGAGAACACCCATGCGATCTGATTCTAGTGCGGGGAAAAACAAGTCCCTGCACTATTTTCTGTATGAATCTAATGCGAGTTCAGCCATACAACTGTATGGCTGAACTTGCATCTCACAGACATCGCATGTGATCGGCGGTGTGTGAATCACATGCGATGTCTGTGATCGCAGTAGTGTGAACCTGGGCTCAGTGTGCATGACCATACTATAAATATGTGCAAATATAATGTTATGAAAATATTTAGTACCTGATAAGATCTGCTCAATATGCATAACAGCTTCCTCAGAAAACTTACAACCGGAATAACTTGTTCTTGGTGTGTCAGTAATGACTTTTCACCCAGGAAGTAAGGGAGTTACATTAATGTCAACATTCTTGTATCTCTAGGACATGTTTTTTCGAGTGTTGCTGTAGATCAGTTCAGTGGAACTGGGAGTTTCCTGAGCAATGAGCAATTTCTGCCTTTCTGATAGGTAACCACTCAGTGACCATCACACCTCCAGGGGCGGACTGACAACTCATGGGGCCCCCGGGCAATAGGAGATTATGGGGCCCCCAGCAATCAGAGATTATGGGGCCACACAGTATACAATCACACAGTATACACATACATGTACACACAGTATACACAGACATGTTTCTATTGGCTGAGAAGGTACTGGAGAGGTGGGGCAGCTATAATCTCGGGATTTTTAGACTAAAAGGATGTCGGTAAGGGACATTTCAGAAACAGATGTAAAAAAAACACATATTTTTACATACTGTCCCTGGTTTTACTGAGGCTGGCAACCCTGATGGGGCCCCCTAGGAAGTGCCCGAGTGGCCGAATGGTCAGTCCGCCCCTGCCATGTACCATGAGAAAGTTATTTTAAAAAGTGATTGTAAAGTCAAATTCTTTTAAATAATAAACATGTTATATTACCTCCGCTGTGCAGTTGGTTTTTCACAGAGCAGCCCAGATCCTCCTCTTCTCGGGTCCCTCTATGCTGCTCCTGGCCCCTCCCTCCTATCGAGTGCCCCCACAGTTAGCAGCTTCCTATGGGGGCACTAGTGCCGAGTCACAGCTCCATGTGTCCATTTAGACATGGAGCCCCACCCCGGCCCTGCCCTCTATATCCCATTGGTGGAGCACAATTTGGAATGTTTTATTTTTCCTTGTTTATATGCTAGCAGCCCACCTTAAATGGCTTCAGCCCCGGAAGATTTTACCCCCTTCCTGACCAGAGCACTTTTTGCGATTCGGCACTGCGCCGATTTAACTGACAATTGCGTGGTCGCGCAATGTTACACCAAAACAAAATTGACGTCTTTTCTTTCCCACAAATAGAGCTTTCTTTTGGTGGTATTTGATCACCTCTGCAGGTTTTATTTTTTTCACTATAAACAAAAAAACAAATTGAAAAAAAATGCAATTTTTTTTTACTTTTTGCTATAATAAATACCCCCAAGAAATATATTTAAAAAAAAAAAAAATATATATATTTTCCTCAGTTAAGGCCGATATGTATTCTTCTACATATTTTTGGTAAAAAAAAAAATAGCAATAAGCGTATATTGATTGGTTTGCGCAAAAGTTATAGTGTCTACAAAATGGGGGATAGATTTATGGCATTTTTATTATTATTTTTTTTTATTAGTAATGGCGGCGATCTGCGATTTTTATCGCGACTGCTACATTATGGCGGACACATCGGACTCTTTTGGCACTATTTTGGGATCATTGTCATTTCATACATCGATCAGTGCTATAAAAAAATGCGCTGATTACTGTGTAAATTACACTGGTAGGGAAGGAGTTAAACACTAGGGGGCGATCACTATTTATTATTTACCGGAGAGTATTATTACATTGTCATACTGTTCATGTAAATTGTTGTTCTGTGTTTTTTTTCTCTCTTTTTTTGTATGTATATTTTTCTGTATTAACTATTTTGATTGTTTTTAATCATCAATAGTTTTTTTGATCGAATATTTTTATGTATATCCAATAAAATGGACTTTTTTGTACTATCCAAGTGTATGTTGCCTTTAAAGTCCCTTTATTGCATAATAGGGATGTGGCAACTACACTTTTTGGATCTGACATGATGAAATCATCTTTTTTGTGATTTAGAATCGGGCGTGGTGGCGGCCAGAATCACAGCAATATTCTGCCCACAATCCCAAATCGCAACATGTGCCTAACAGGCTAACACAGCAGCAATTATGGAAGACTCAGTTCAGCACCTCAATTACCAACTTTGCCAACAGTTGCCACAATCTCAGATACCAATAGAATGACAGGAAGAAATTCTGCAGCACTGCAGTTCTGAGCTAGCCTGACTAATGCCGTGTACACACGAAGGGATTATCCCGCGGGATTGTCCGCTGGACTAAGTCCACCGGATAATCCCCTCGTGTGTGGGCCTCCGACTGACTTTTTTTTCAAAAAGTCTGGCGGACTAAAGTTTTAAGTTTTGTTTTAAAATTATCCCGCCGTTAGTAGGCTAGTCCGCCGGACTTTTGAAATGAACGGACTTGCCGCTCATCGGAAAGTCCGTTCATTTAGCACGTGACTTCAGGTACGTAGCTAGCGTAGGCAGTAAATGCCGGCGCGCTAGCTCCGTCACCTGGCATGGATTTAAAGGGACTCCCCACGCCAAAAAACGTACCAGGCCACGTGCCCTCAACATGGGGGGTGCCCTGGGGAAAGGGGGGCCGTGCGGCCCCCCCACCCCAAAGCACCTTGTCCCCATGTTGATGAGGACAAGGGCCTCTTCCCGACAACCCTGGCCGTTGGTTGTCGGGGTCTGCGGGCGGGGGCTTATCGGAATCTGGGAGCCCCCTTTTATAAGGGGGCCCTCAGATCCCGGCCCCCCACCCTATGTGAATGAGTATGGGGTACGATGTACCCCTACCCATTCACCTAAGGTGTAAAATGTAAAGTAAAAAAAACACACTTTTGAAAAAATATTTTATTGCACTGCTCCGGGGGTCTTCTTCTGTATTGGGGGTCTTCTCGCCGGACTCCTCCGCCATTTACCTAGCTCTTTTACCGAGCGGAGAAGTCCGGCTACCTTCTTCGTCGCCGCCGTCATCTGGGGGTCTCGATCCGCCTTCCGGGGTTTCTTCTTCTTCTTCTTCTTTTGACACGTCGCTCTCTCTGGCCGGAATGCCAGAGCCGCGCTGTGCTGGGACTTATATAGGGACAAGGGGACAGGGTCACATGCTCATGTCACATGGTGACCCCGCCCCCTGTAATGTCACAGTCCCAGCATCCTCCGGGACTGTGACATCACAAGGGGGCGGGGTCACCATGGGACATGTGACCCTGTCCCCTTGTCCCTATATAAGTCCCAGCACAGCGCGGCTCTGGCATTCCGGCCAGAGAGAGCGAAGAAGAAGAAGAAGTAGAAGAAACCCCCGAAGGCGGATCGAGACCCCCAGACGACGGCGGCGACGATGAAGAAGGTAGCCGGACTTCTCTGCTCGGTAAAAGAGCTAGGTAAATGGCGGAGGAGTCCGGCGAGAAGACCCCCAAGACGAAAGAAGACCCCCGGAGCAGTGCAATAAAATATTTTTTCAAAAGTGTGTTTTTTTACTTTACATTTTACACCTTAGGTGAATGGGTAGGGGTACATCGTACCCCATACTCATTCACATAGGGTGGGGGGCCGGGATCTGGGGGCCCCCTTATAAAAGGGGGCTCCCAGATTCCGATAAGCCCCCCGCCCGCAGACCCTGACAACCAATGGCCAGGGTTGTCGGGAAGAGGCCCTTGTCCTCATCAACATGGGGACAAGGTGCTTTGGGGTGGGGGGCCGCACGGCCCCCCTTTCCCCAGGGCACCCCCCATGTTGAGGGCACGTGGCCTGGTACGGCTCAGGAGGGGGGGCGCTCGCTCGTCCCCACTCCTTTCCTGGCCTGCCGGGCTGCGTGCTCGGATAAGGGTCTGACATGGATTTGGGGGGACCCCCACGCCGTTTTTCGGCGTGGGGAGTCCCTTTAAATCCATGCCAGGTGACGGGGCTAGCGCGCCGGCATTTACTGCCTACGCTAGCTACGTACCTGAAGTTACGTTCTAAATGAACGGACTGCTCCGTGTGTGGGAAAGTCCGTTCATTTTCAAAAGTCCCGCGGACTTTGTCCAGCGGATTGTCCGCCGGAGAAGTCCTGGCGTGTGTGGGCAAGTCACACGCTCGGAAAGTCCGGCGAAGCCCCGCTGGAAAGTCCGGCGGATTGTCCGCTGGACTAGGTCCGGCGGGAAAAGTCCCTTCGTGCGTACGCGGCATTAGGAGGACACAAGGGAAAAAAGGGACACACCTAGTAACCCGGGATGGCCTGGGTCAATGGACAGCAGCAGCCAGCAGCACTTCAGAACATCATCCACATCCATGTCCACGTTGCAGGCAGGTGACTAACAGCACCCTTGAGGGTCCAGCTCCTCACCCAAGTGGCACTCAAAGGTGGGAAGCTGCACTGCAAGGAGGCAGAGCCAATGGAAATAGAGGATTGGTGAGCGGGTAGGTGCTGGGCAAACATTTTCAAAATCAGTTCACTACGGCAGATCAGGCAGCGATTGTGATCGGTTGCCGGAGGTTACATTGTATCATTACTGCTCACTGACTGGTTGCCAGAGGTAACAGCACACGTTACGAATCACTGATTAGTTACTAGAGGTTACCGCACATAATTTCTCCTTGCTGATTGGTTGTTAGAGGTTACTGAACATCATTTCTGCTCACTGATTGGCTGCTAGAGGTTGCTGCACATTACTGCTCACTGATTGGTAGTGATATATTACTGCTTATCATTACCGCTCACCGATTGGTTGCTAGAGATTACAGCAGTGTGACAAAATACCAGCCCTCCTGGGATACAGTTGAAAAACAAATTCTGTTGAGCATGCCGCAGAGAGTAGTGGGCATGACCAGATTGGGTATAAGAATGGCCTAAGCCCCCGTTCACATTGGAGCAACTTGTGCAATTTGACCCTATTGCTGGCATTGGCCATGTTCAAATGCCGCACTGATTTGAAAAAGTAGTTCCTGCACTACTTATGGTGATTTCAGGTGCGACTTGCATAGACATCTGTGCATGAAGCTGCACAGATGTCTTCCAAGTCACAGCTGAAGACGCGCTCACACGCGGCTTTGAAATCGTGCGATTTCAGATGAAGTTGCACGATTTCAAATGACCAGAGACTGCAGATGCGACTATAGGTAATGACCAGAGAATGCAGCTGCGACTACAGGAAATGACCAGAGACTGCAGATGCGACTACAGGAAATGACCAGAGAATGCAGCTGCGACTACAGGAAATGACCAGAGACTGTGGATGCGACTACAGGGAATGACCTGAGAATGCGACTGTGACTACAGGAACTAGCATAGCAGTGAGTCTACTGTCTACAAGCAGTGTGTAACTATTGGCAGAAAGACCTACCTGGCCAGCAGGCCCACCTTCCACTCTCTCAGAGGTCCGGGAGCAGGGTTTTCCTTGATATTGATATTTTTGATATTGTGAAGATAATGTTACGCCGAGTAAATTGATATCCAACATGTCATGCTTCAAAATTGCGCCCGCTAGTAGAATGGCGACAAACTTTTAACCTTAGAAATCACCATAGGCAAGGTCTAGGGCTAGAATTATTGCTCTTGCTCTACTGATCGCGGCGATTTGAAAACGGTTTGAACACCGTTTTCATATGCGGGCACTGCTCACGTATGCGTTTGCTTCTGCACACGAGCTTGGCGGGACGGGGCGCGTTTAAAAATGTATTTTATTTTTTTCTTATTTATTTTACCTTTATTTTTTATTTTTACACTGTTCTTTTAAAAAAAAATTGTGTCACTTTTATTCCTATTACAAGGAATATAAACATCCCTTGTAGTAGAAAAAAGCATGACAGGACCTCTTAAATATGAGATCTGGGGTCAAAAAGACCTCAGATCTAATATTTACACTAAAATGCAATAAAAATATATTTTTTTAAATGTCATAAAAAAAAAAAATGTTGCTCTAAGAGCTGTGGGCGGAAGCAGGGCCAGATTAACAAAGGGGCTATTGGAGCTGCAGCTCCAGGCCCCTTTCTCAAGATAGGCCCATTTGTCCCAAAAAAAAAAAAATTTCAAAAAAAAAAATAAAAATTTCAAAAAAAAAAAAAATTTCAAATAAATAAAAAAAGATCGACTTCAAGGGTTGTAGCTCAGCGATCAGGAGTCACATTTAGGGGGTAGGTAGCTAAAGACCCACTCAAGCACTGGTTAAAATATGGGGCTGCTATCATCTATGGGGCTGCTTGCACAGCCTGTCAGAAGCTACATACAGAGCGGCCAGTTTAAATACAAGCTGGAACACTCTGCAGCAGACTGAGAGGATGAACTCACAATGCTTATAATAATTATCTGTATATTACTTATGATAATTAACCCCTTGCCACCCAGGCCAATTCTGACACTTCTCTCCTACATGTAAAAATCATCTTTTTTTTTGATAGAAAATTACTCAGAACCCTCAAGCATTATATATATATATGTTGTTTTAGCAGACACCCTATGGAATAAAATGGTGGTCTTTGCAACTTTTTATGTTACACGATATTTGCGCAGCAATTTTTCAAAAGTTTTTTTGAAAAGAAACTGTTTCATTCAAAAAAAAAAAAAAAAACACTTAGCACGATTTTTTTGTGTACTAAGCGATGCTTTAAATTTTTTTACAGGTTACATGTTTAAAGTTACAGAGGAGGTCTAAGGCTAGAATTATTGTTCTCGCTCTAACGATCGTGGCATATGTAACCTGTGTGTATCTGACTCTGATACTAACCAGTGCCTACCCAGTATCTCTCCCCAGCCTGTCCCCACACACCCTCTCACCTGCTGACCTGTGAATGGGGGAATCACTCCTGTAGTGTTATTGTGTTCTGCCAGTGAATACAATGATCAGTGTTGCTAACTATAGCTGGCAGCACTGATTATTTTAGGGAAAACCTGACAGGATGGTTGTACTCAAGTCGGTTAATAGGTTGACTTGTGTAAAACCAGGTAGCCCATACATAGATCGACTATGGCTGGTCTCTGCTTAATTAGTGTAATTTCAATCCATGTATGGCCCACTTAACCACTACACAGTCCCTAAACATCCTTCCACAAACCTTTAAATTTTTCCTTCCCATATTCCTTCATCCTCCTCTCCTATACATAGTGCCCACTGTCATACTCTCCACACTTCTCTCCTGTACATACTGCTCACTGCCATACCCTCCACACTTCTCTCCTATACATAGCACCCGTTGTCATATCCTACACACTCCTCTCCTGTACATAGTGCCCGCTGTCATACACTTCTCTCCTGCACATAGTGCCCACTGTCGTACCCTCCACTCTCCTCTCCTGTACATACTGCTCACTGTCATACTCTTCACACTCCTCTCCTGTACATAGTGCCTTCTGTCATACCCTCCGCACTCCTCTCATGTACATAGTGCCCACTGTTAGACCCTCCACATTCCTCTCCCTCACCTGCACATACTTCCCACTTTTATACTATCCATTCTCCTCCTCTATGCCTCTTACCCACAAAAATAGTTCTTTAAAATTATACTGCATATCCTCAATGTTACCAGCTCTAGAATGGGCACACTTTTGTTAGTTCAACTAAAGGAAATCTCAGTCCTCATATTTGTTCTGTCCCATTATTATTCCTTTTTTAATTTTGTAATTACTATTGTGATGTATAGATGAACATAGGGGATGTCAGCTACTCTAAATATAGTACTTGTAAAAAAGTGTCCCTGAAAATATTTTTGAAATGTTGGCAACTATGCGGGTCAGTAGGGGGCCCCATGAGAGGCTCCTGGGTTCCAATGATATTAAAGCGGTAGTAAACTTTTCTAACATTATTATTTTTTAGAGGCCCTTAGGTAGGTTATGCCATAATGTACAAGTATGCACAGCATATTAGCACATTAGGGTACACTTAAATTGTCAGACTGAGCCCTCCAGTGCTGTGCTGTGATCAATCCAGCCCGGGCGCTTCCATCTTCACCCGGTCTTCCTTCTGGGTTCTGTGCCTTCGGTCACTTGCCTTGGCCGGGCTGCGTTGATGTTATTTCCACACATGCTCATGTGCATCCTCTTTCTCTCATCCCCCCTTTCTCTCTCATCCTCTTTCCCTTACCCCCCAACGCCTCTTCATCCCCTTTCTCTCTCTCTCTCTCTCTCTCTCTCTCTCTCTCTCTCTCTCTCTCTCTCTCTAATTTAATTTGTTATAACAAAAAATTGTTTGCATTTGTATTTATTTATTTATTGTTCATAAAAGGCCCCACCAAAATCCTCAGCACCAGGCCCATGATGTTCTTAATCTGGCCCTGGGCGGAAGTGACGTTTTGACGGCGCTTCCGCCCTGCAATGGTATGGAGACGGGTGGGGGCCATCTTCCCCTCACTCGTCTACATACCAAGCCAGGGAGAGGACCCGATCACCTCCGCCACTACTGACGGCTCTGGTAACCGGCGGAGGGCACAGGAGATAAAAGTGATTTTGTGGCGAATGCGCTGCACAGACTACTTTTATCTGAAACCGAACCGCTCACTGAAGAAGAGGATACCGGGGTTATGGTATTTAACTCTTCAAAGTGCCGACGTATATCGGCGTGAGCCGGTCCGGAAGCGGTTATATATCGTTTTCAGTCTGTGGCGCTCAGATAGCAGTTTCCACTTTAATTGAGCCTTAGCGGCTGGGAGTCTCAATACCCCCTGCAGTACCATTTGCAGGTGAAATCTAATTTGGGGAAATAACTGTAGATAAATAGTAATTCATTCAGATAAGTGTTTTTACACGTTAATGTGTGGACTGTCTAGTCAGTTGTTCTCATATATGAGATTGCCCTGATTAGTGAATTCAATTTTTATTTGTTGTAAATGGGATTCACATCAGCAATACTGGCTCCTTCCCTTGTGTTTTCTGTCCCTTGCTCGATACAGTATTTAGCTGAGTCATTTTCAGCCTAATGCCTTCCATTAATTATTTTAACAGTGCTGTTTGTTCTCTTAATAAGGGTTTAACATTCCCTTAACTGCACTTAAAATGCTGCCTAGTCTGTTGTCCTTGATACAATCACATAGTCACAGTACTAAGGTGTCTTATAATTCTGTTCACACAGCATGGGAATCATAGCCAAGCAAGCTAAAAGCACAATCTCCTTAATGCCAGTTTATTTAAGTTTTTTTTATATTTGTCAAATATAATAAATGCTTGCACAGCATAATTATGTGAATGACTTGAACCGCATTCATTTATTCAATGGCCACTTTTAATTAAGTAATGTATATATGTTTTTATGTTAAGTGCATGCAGGGCCGGATTAACATAGGGGCTATTGGAGCTGCAGCTCCAGGCCCCTTTCTCAAGATAGGCCCATTTGTCCCAAAAAAAAAAAAAAATTCTAAAAAAAAAAAAAAAAAAATCGACTAAGAGGGTTGTAGCTCAACGATCAGGAGTCACAGAGACCCCACAGTGCTGGAGTAGGTAGCTAAAGACCTACTCCAGCACTGGTTAAAATATGGGGCTGCTATCATCTATGGTTCTGGAGATATGGGGTTGCTTGCGCAGTCGATCAGAAGCTACATACAGAGTGGCCAGTATAAATACAAGCTGGAACACTCTGCCGAAGACTGAGAGGATGAACTCACAGTGCTTATAATAATTATTTGTATATTACTTATGATAATTAACCCCTTGCCACCCAGGCCAATTCTGACACTTCTCTCCTACATGTAAAAATCATAATTTTTTTGATAGAAAATTACTCAGAAGCCTCAAGCATTATATATGTTGTTTTAGCAGACACCCTATGGAATAAAATGGTGGTCTTTGCAACTTTTTATGTTACATATTTGTGCAGCAATTTTTCAAACGTTTTTTTTGGAAAGAAACTGTTTCATTCATTAAAAAAAACACTAAAGTTAGCACGATATTACGTAATAAAAATTATTTTGTGTACCAAGCGATGCTTTAATTTTTTTACAGGTTACATGTTTAGAGTTACAGAGGAGGTCTAAGGCTAGAATTATTGTTCTCACTCTAACGATCGTGGCATATGTAACCTGTGTGTATCTGGATCTGATACTAACCAGCCACTGACTAGTATCTCTCCCCAGCCTGTCCCCACACACCCTCTCACCTGCTGACCTGTGGATGGGGGAATCACTCCTGCAGTGTTATTGTGTTCTGCCAGTGAATACGATGATCGGTGTTGCTAACTATAGCTGGCAGCACTGATTGTTTTGGGGAAAACCTGACATGCTGGTTGTACTCAAGTCGGTTAATAGGTTGACTTGTGTAAAACCAGGTAGCCCATACATAGATCGACTATGGCTGGTCTCTGCTTAATTGGTGCAATTTCAATCCATGTATGGCCCGCTTAACCACTACACAGTCCCTAAACAGCCTTCCACAAACCTTTACATTTTTCCTTCCCAGATTCCTTCATCCTCCTCTCCTATACATAGTGCCCACTGTCATACTCTCCACACTTCTCTCCTGTACATAGCGCCCGCTGTCATATCCTACACACTCCTCTCCTGTACATAGTGCCCGCTGTCATACACTTCTCTCCTGTACATAGTGCCCACTGTCGTACCCTCCACACTCCTCTCCTGTACATACTGCTCACTGTCATACCCTCCACACTCCTCTGCTGTGCATACTGCCCACTGTCATACTCTTCACACTCCTCTCCTGTACATAGTGCCTTCTGCCATACCCTCCGCACTCCTCTCATGTACATAGTGCCCACTGTTAGACCCTCCACATTCCTCTCCCTCACCTGCACATACTTCCCACTTTTATACCATCCATTCTCCTCCCCTATGCCTCTTACCCACAAAAACAGTTCTTTAAAATTGCCCCATTATTAGTACTTATTTAATTTTGTAATTACTATTGTGATGTATAGAGGAACATGGGTGATGTCAGCTACTCTAAATATAGCACTTGTAAAAAAGTGTCCCTGAAAATATTTTTGAAATGTTGGCAACTATGCGGGTCAGTAGAGGGCCCCATGAGAGGCTCCTGGATTCCAATGATATTAAAGCGGTAATAAACTTTTCTAACATTACTATTTTTTAGAGGCCCTTAGGTAGGTTATGCCATAATGTACAAGTATGCACAGCATATTAGCACATTAGGGTACACTTAAATTGTCAGACTGAGCCCTCCAGTGCTGTGCTGTGATACATCCGACCCGGGCGCTTCCATCGTCTTCCTTCCGGGTTCTGTGCCTTCGGTCACTTGCCTTGGCCGGGCTGTGTTGATGTCATTCCCACACATGCTCATGTGCATCCTCTTTCTCTCATCCCCCCTTTCTCATCCTCTTTCCCTTACCCCTCACACCTCTTTCATCCCCTTTCTCTCTCTCTCTCTCTCTCTCTCTCTCTCTCATCCTCCCTCTCTTTTTAATTTAATTTGTTAAAACAAAAAAATTGTTTGCATTTTTATTTATTAATTTATTGTTTATAAAAGGCCCCACCAAAATCCTCAGCACCAGGCCCATGATGTTCTTAATCTGGCCCTGAGTGCATGCATGTAAGTACAGGTAACACTTTCACGTATTCCTTACTTGTATACAAATAAGGGTGTGCTGTCTCTTTAAACGTAATAATAAATAAATAAATCCAAATAAATGTGAATTATGTGACACACAGTACACTAATACATTGGTAAATTTGCCAACACAAAACATGCAAAAATGTCCGCTTTGGCAGCAAATATGAAACATAAGTCCTTGTGAGATGTTGACTACAAGTGCTTGCAATCCTTATTGTGCCCGTGCTCCTCCACCAAACATAAACTCTATCTGCTTACCAGAATGTTAGACCCCTAAAATGAAGAAGTCTAATACCGCGTACACGCGATCGGACTTTCCGGCAGACTAGGTCCGGCGTGCCCGGAATCCGTTGGACAATTCGATCATGTGTGGGCTCCAGCAGACTTTTTTTTCCCCAAAAGTCTGACGGACCTAGAAATAAAACAGGTTTCAAATCTTTCTGACGGACTCGAGTCCAGTAGAAAAATCAGCTCGTCAGTGTGCTAGTCCGACAGACGAAAACCGACGCTAGGGCAGCTATTGGCTACTGGCTATGAACTTCCATATTCTAGTCCAGTTGTACATCATCACGTTCGAATCCGTCGGACTTTGGTGTGTTTGTGTGTGGACAAGTCCGTTCGTTCAGAAAGTACGTCAGATCTCTGCCGAAAGTCCGTCGGGAAGACCGTTGGACCTAGTCCGTCGAAGAGTCCGCTCGTGTGTACGCGGCATAAAGGGTTTGGGATTAATTCAACACAGCGGTCACCAGAGAAAGCCACCATATAAACAACTCTGCTTCCAGGTATGCAATGGTTAACTGCTGCAGATAGGGCGATTCGAAGCCAAGTCACATTCTCAAAATAAGCCCAATGTTACCACAGAAAAGAAAAGGATCCATAGTGCAATATTGTCACATAAAATTGCTTATTTATCGAATAAATATATACTCACGAAAGGAATGTTTCAATCACTAATACAACACAGCATGCCACCCATCCCGGTGCGCATGTATGATGAGGTCAACGCCAAAGCTCCACCCCCACAGAGATCACAGTATGCCCCCTGAAAATGGCTCCAGACTCTTCATGGAGACATCTTTGTTGAGGCATTGTCCAGGGTAAGAGTTATGCCCCGTACACACGGTCGTAATTTCCGACGGAAAAAATTTGAGATCCTGCTCTCAAATTTTCCGACAACAAAATTTGATCAGACTTTTTCCGATCGTGTGTAGAGAATTCCGACGGACAAAGTGCCACGCATGCTCAGATCAGATTACGAGACCAAAGCTATTGGCTAATAGCCTCCTACGTAGTTCCGTCGTACGCAACAAACGTCACCACGTTCAGAATGATCGGATTTTCCGAAAACTTTGTCCGACCGTGTTTATGCAACACCAGTGTTGGACAAAATCCATAGGAAAAAATCAGACGGATTTTGTGTTCGGAATTTCCGACCGTGTGTATGGGGGCTTAGGGATGAGCTGCAGGAAACGCATGATAGCAGGTTACCAGCCTAATCAGCTGCAGCCATGGAATTCCCTGACCTCCAGCTACACCTTTTGCTCCCAACTATCCCTAATTTCAAAGGACTGAGTGTCTATGACTTGGAACAAAGTACCTCTGTCCCTCTTTCCTCCTCATTTGTCCCTCATTTTGGTCTGTTCTTTATTGTTGTTGTATATAAAATTATTATTATTATTATTATAATACACGATTTATATAGCGCCAACAGTTTACGCAGCGCTTTACAATGTAGAGGGGGACAGCACAAATACAGTACAGTTCAATACAGGGACAGGAGGGCACAAATATAAAATGCACTGTCTATCAAAAATGATTTTATAATGCTAATCCTTTCATCCAGTTTCTAAATTACTGCATTTGTAAATTTTAAAAGCCAATATAAAGAAATAATAGTGCTAAAAAAAAAGCACGTGTGGGTTTAACTTCTCTTTTTTGTATACATTTTCTTTTAAGGGGGCATAGCAGTGGGTATTACCTGTGCCTACATCTTTTTGATAATAGGTGTCCCTCACTTCCATCTTAGAAGG
This sequence comes from Lithobates sylvaticus, assembly GCA_028564925.1. Classification (NCBI taxonomy): domain Eukaryota; kingdom Metazoa; phylum Chordata; class Amphibia; order Anura; family Ranidae; genus Lithobates; species Lithobates sylvaticus. The sequence goes on along the minus strand of CM053030.1, from coordinate 125,297,637 downwards.
TTGGGAGGTATGAACCAACAAAAGGATGGGGATGCTGGTCACATGACCATTTTTGGACAATGTAATTGACCTAATATGGCAATGTTCATCAGAATCTACTTCCTGGGCTGGGGTACTGGCTCATAAAAATACAGTCATGTAAATCCTGAGGCCTGTGCAGTTTGTGGCTGCACTCACAAATGTCTCATAAAAGATCAGTAAGGATGAGCTCCGGTGTGTGCAGAGCCTGCCAGGAAGTCGGCACTGCGCTGTGCTAATCACAAGCAGTGAGACATTGTCCCGAGTACTCTGCTGTACCTTCTCAGCTTGTGACTTACTGCAAAGTTACAGTGTTTTTGTTTAATCACTGGTAGTAGGGAGACTGAGGTAATGTTTCTTCTGACTTATAAAGTTAATGGATGGTCTACTTTAAAGTGGAACTAAACTATGTCAATCAACATAAGCTATTTTGAATCTTTATGTTACTAGCATTAGTAAATCAATAAAAAGGTATACTATATTACCTTGTTTGAAACAGAGGAAGGCGGGGGTCACCCGTTTACGTCATTGAGTGGCCCCACCCTCAGCTATATAACAGCTGTCATAAAGAAGCAGCGTCAGTCGGCGGGAGCCTCCCATTGAGGCAGAGCTGTTTCGGCTTTTATTTTTATTTTTTTGGCTCGTCGGGCGGCGTGAGATGGATCTACATCGCGGGACATTTTATTATTTTTTTTTTTTAATAAAGGACTTATACCAAAGTATCTCCTGTCTTTTTTACTATTTTTGGCACTTTTTTTGTGAAATGGTAGGGGTACAATGTTCCCGTTACCAATTCACATAGGGGGGAAGCCGGGATCTGGGGGTCCCCTTGTTAAAGGGGGCTTCTAGATTCTGATAAGCCCCCCACCTGCAGACCCCCACAACCACCGGTGACCCCAAAGCATCATCCCCATGTTGAGGGCATGTGGCCTGGTAGGGATGGGCACCCTCTTGTCCCCCCCATCTTTTTCTGCGGCCTGACAGTTTGCATGCTTGGATAAGGGTCTGGTACGCATTTTAGGGGGGCCACTAACATTTTTTTTATTTTGGCGCAGGGATCCCCTTAAAATCCATGGATCTTGGGTGGACTCCTAAGCCATTTTTTTTTTTACATTTGGCGCAGGGTTCCCCTTAATATCTATACCATACCTGAAGAGCCTGGTATGGATTTTGGGGGGACCCCCACGTAATTTCTTTTTAAAATTTTTGGTTCAGTGTCCACCCCCCCAGTCCATTACCAGGCTCTCTGGGGGGAGACCCATGTCGTTTTTTTTTAATAAGTTTTTTTCTATATTGCCGAGACCCGACAATTCATTACAGCGGCAATCAGTTTTTAATTACTTATTATTCTTTAGAAATGTCATTTTGCTGTGGTACTGCAATAGTAGTAGCATGCATAGTGTTTTGCAGTGAATGGTGAGTGTGGCAAAATTGTGCTGACAGTGGGAGGTCCTTAAAATTAGGAGCCTATGTATATAGTCAGAAGTATGTAACGTACATATTGAAAGGGGTTCAGGTTGTGTAACAATCATAGTGCAGAGGTCAGGTGTGTAATGTATAGAGTGTGGAGGTCAGGTGTGTGTAACATATAGTGTTTAGAAGTCAGAATTATATACTGTATAGTCCAGTGCACAGCACCCCCTGTGATTATTTTCTTCCCCACCCTCTTATACATAGCACAGCAGTACCGCCCATGTACATACACAAACTCCATACAATATTCATACTGTATACACTGCATACACATACATACACACTGAATGCAACATACATACACATATATGTATGTGTAACATACTGTACATGTACCCAGATAGCAAGTAAATGAGCTGCAAGTCTGAAAATGACTTGCTAAGCTATTGTTATACTTGCCAGATGTTGCATAATTGCAGCAAGTCCACATTGCATGGCTTCAGATCAACTTTCTTTGCAAACATTCCGCAAGTCTGCTGCAAGTTCTGGTTCAGTTATTTGTGCAATAGTCATCCCACCACAGGGGTCACTGTGACTTGCAAAGCTCTTGCTGTAGACTCACCACTGCAACTTTGCTCTTGCTAGAGACTTGCCATGCAAATTTGCTACAAATTGGAATAGTGTCAACTAGAACTTTTGCTTCACGTGCTATGCAAGTGTACAACTTGCCAGTGCAAATGTGCAGCAAGTTAACAAGACTTACAATTCAACACATGGAGACCAATGAATGCAGCAAATGTATTTAACACAAAAATTTTGACAGGGTGGTAACAGGATCTGTTTAACCGCTTCCTGACCACCTCACACAGATATACTGCGGCAGAATGGCACGGGCAGGCAAAATCACGTACCTGTACGTGGCCCTTTAATTGCCTGCCCGTGGGTCTCTCGCGCGCCGCCAGCGGCACGCTCGCGACCCGGTCGGGAGCTCCGTGACCCTTGCCGCGGGACCAGTGGACCCGATCGCCGCTGGTGTCCCGCGATCGGGTCACAGAGCTGAAGGACGGGGAGATGTCTGTGTAAACAAACCTCTCCCCGCGCTTCCTACTCTGCCTGTCATTGATCGGCTGTTCCCGGTCATCCGGAAAGCCGATCAATGACGTCAGACGTCAGCCCCTAATGTAAAAAAACACACACACACGTCACAGCCCATAACCCCTCTCCTCCCCCTAGTGGTTAACTCTTTCACTACAACTGTCATTTATACAGGAATCAATGCATTTAAATAGCATTGATTGCTGTATAAATGACAATTGTCCCAATAATGTGTCAAAAATGTCCGATGTGTCCGCCATAATGTCGCAGTCACAATAAAAATCGCTGATCGCCGCCATTACTAGTAAAAAAAAAAAAATATTAATAAAAATGCTATAAAACTATCCCCTATTTTGTAAACGCTATAACTTTTGCGCAAACCAATCAATAATCGCTAATTGCGATTTTACCAAAAATATGTAGAAGAATACGCATCGGCCTAAACTGAGGAAAAAAAAAAATGTTTTTTATAGATTTTTGGGGGATATTTATTATAGCAAAAAGCAAAAAATATTGCATTGTTTTCAAAATTTCGCTCTATTTTTGTTTATATAAAATAAAAACCGCAGGGGCGATCAAATACCACCAAAAGAAAGCTCTATTTGTGGGAAAAAAAGGACGCCAATTTTGTTTGGGAGCCACGTTGCACGACTGTGCAATTGTCAGTTAAAGCGACGCAGTGCCGAATCGCAAAAAGGGGCCTGGTCCTTTGGCTGCCAATTGGTCCGGGGCTGAAGTGGTTAACACGGCCAAGCCCGACACAGTAGTACTTTACAGAAGGTCTTGCAAAAACAGTCTCAGTATTACAAAAGATACTTTAAACAGCTTACGAAGCCTGACAACATCTGACGAAGGAGATGGCTGGAAGGTGGTCTGGCATCAAGGCACCTAAACATGGAAGAGCTCCTGGCTGGCAACAAAGGCACGCAGTCCTTATTCTGTCCCTCCTCCACTGGAACCTTTCTCCATGCTAAGCACGCTGTCCCTAACCAGCAGGTTTCTGTTCCTGACACAAAAGCAGGCCAATTACAGAGGGACAGTGCTATTTATTAGCACTGCCCACACTAAAGATGGCTGTCAAGGTCATCCATGGCAGCAGCATCCAATCAGACAGCTGCTCTCCTGATGACACCTACCAAGACTTCAAAGGAACAGGTGTTCCTCCTGTCCTCCACCCTCTCACCCTGCATAGCGGTAGCCATCACAGCACCATGTGCACAGGAAAGTTGTACTACACTTGCCTACATGCATACTGTACGTACTGCATACATACATACATACACACTGCATACACATACTTACACAATCAAGCTTACCTCTCTTGTGGAATCTTCAATTTCCTTTGTCCCTGCCTCCACCGGCGATCTGTGTTCCCACCAGATCCTCAGTGACAGGCAAAGCCCCAGCTCCTCCTCCTTCCTCTGTGTGGCAGGCACAGCTTCTCATTACAGTCCTCTCCTCTCTACTTCCTATAAATCTTCCACTGACAGCGGGTGCATTGCAAGGACTTTAAGTCAAGATGCTTTGTTTTATTTACAGCTCTGGCATAGAAATTCCACAGATGTAGGTGTAGCGCATCCCCCACCTTGCACAGCCAGGCACACCACTTTTTCCAAAGGCTCACTGAGACAGGAAACAGTCCATGCAGCTTTGTTTTTTATTTTTTTTATTTAGGGGTTAATAACTTGGATGGCGATAGGGGTATTATGGGATGCCCACTTGACTGGAACAAAGTCTCAGGGACACTTCAACTATATAAAATCTCTATATACACTTCTCTTCCCCCAGCACATCACTTGCTTGCAGAAACACTTATGCCCAGCTGGAACACTGTGTAGGTGGTTTATGACAGGGCACTCTGTCAGATCCAGAAAAAGTCCATTACAGGCAGGGACCGTGGGCCCCTTTGGTGTGTAGAAAGTCCCATTGTCCAGCTATCTTCGGGTGGCTACTGATCCTAGCACCACCTCTTTAGGCACTGCCAGCCCACCTGACTGCAGCTTCCCCTTTAACTAGTCCTCCTGGCTAATCTTCCACAGTCCTCCCAGACTGTCTCTACAACCATCTCAGACTGCCACTCCTCAGTCCTCTCTGGCTGTCTCTTAGTCCTTCCAGGCTGTTGAGCTTGCTTCTGCTGTCTGCTGTCCGCTGTCTTTCTGCTGTCCTTACACCTGCTCCCATGCCCCTGGACAGGACTAGCCCTTGTGTTTTTAGAGGATCCCTCCAGCACCCGAGCCCCAGACCCAAGGTCACCCCCCACCCGGAAGAGTAAGGGGCTACCCTCAACAGCCTCCGACGGCCTCTCCAGCTTCTGCCCGAACTCACACTGCCCCATTGGGTTGACCCAGAGTATTTAAGAAGTGCCCTCCCCCTGCCAGCCCATTTAGCTGGGGATTGGTTGGGGCCCTCATCAATACTCCAGGCAGCTCCTCCTAACTTCCCTCCAATTCTTCTGGAAGTTTCTCCAAAGTTCCAGTAAGTAGGGGGAGGTAACAGAGGTGCTGCCTGATGAGTCACCCAGCCTCCCTGAGTCACCCACCCTGACCCAGATTCAAAACACAGGGTTGTACCTATGTACACTAACTAACACTCTACACTAGAGGGTGCCACATAAGCCATCCAGTAATGTCCTGGCAGCCACAGCTACATTTTTGAATTGCTGCACATTTCCAGTAGGTACCTACAGTAGCTATACTCTTTATACATTGTTTGCATAGATGTTTTAATTATTAGATTATGCATTCCATTTTGTCTTATGTATGGCCTGGAGTTTGGCTTTAACCTAACAACTAAATATCCCACATTGATGAAGGATGTGTAATCAAGGTAAATAGGAAGTCATCTAGTACTCTAACCACAAGAAATAAAAGGGTTGCATGTGGCCTACAGATATTATGGATATCCAGTGAAGAAATGACTTCCTTGTGCAACCTGGGATCAATCTCCTGCCCACTACTTCTCATAACAAACATCCTCCTTTACCGAATTAGTGCAATGGCCATAATATAAACACACACTATTAACATTATGTATGCCGGATCATTACACAATGCAGCTTTGGGAGGCCGGTGTATGATTACTGGGTGTATGGTCTGCAAGGACTTTGTATGTCCTATTTTCTTGTTTATATATAAAGTAACTTTTCTAAAATGCAGGATTTATTTTTCCAAAAATGGCTAACTGACTTTACACATAGCCTCTCCGATGATGGATTCTGGGTAGACATGAGGGATAAACATACACGCTTTTCCAGTACAAGGGGAAAACATTTAATACAATTAGACTGTTATTACAGTTCCCATAATCTGTGCTTTTACCTTTTTACCATCGTAGTCTTCACATTACAACAGGGGACAGATGCTTTCCTTATTTTCATGGGACTTGGAGACTCTTGGACACCCTAAATGCATATGCGGGCTTTGCAAGCTTTTCCATTTATAAGGTTGAAAAACTTATAGTGCATGTAAACAAGAAATCTTTTTTTTTCAGTTTTTCATCATATCTGTATTTAACACTTTTTAAGTAATTGCCCTGGTGCAAGCATGCAGCTAGTGAAGTCAGCGCTTCTGATCTGCATACCTTTCTTGGGTCAGTGGCTCAGGATGTAATTAAAACATTGGATCAGCATAGCAGCCAGGCAACTAGCATTTTCAGAAGGAGAGGTCAGTAATGTTAGCTCCTGTGTTTACTTTAAGCAAAATCTGAGAGTACAGATTGTTGGATAAAACAACAATATAACCCTTTCCATAGCATTTGCTGCAACAAACGTACTAGAAGACAATACCTGTAAAAATTTCCACATCACCATTTGGCCTCTCAGCATACTTCTTGTCAACCTATGAACTGATTGGCTCTTCGTGCTGATTCTTACTCTCACACTCCAGCCCTACTGTACAGGAATTGCAACATGCTGATTCCAGGACAAATTTAGGTAATTACACTGCTTAAATTTAAAAACTAGAGGTGCATTCATGTATGTCTTTTATAAACAACATTTAATTACAGAGGTGCGTTAAAGGGGTTGTAAAGGTATGTGTTTTTTCACCTTAATGCAACCTATGCATTTAGGTGAAAAAACACCTGGCAGTCACCGGCCCCCTAGCCCCCCGTTTTACTTACCTGAACCCCTTCATTCAGTCGGCAGGGACACGCTGGCTCCTTCTCCATGGGCTCTTGATTGGATAGATTGATAGCAGAGCAGCCATTGGCTCCCGCTGCTATCAATCAAAACCAATGACGCGGGCGCCAGGGGGCGAGGCCAAATCCGGCATTCTGTGTCTATGGATGCAAATGCTGGATTCGGGAGCGCGCCCGCAAGGTAATCCCCGGGAAGAGCGCTTTTCCCAGGGGGTTATCAGATGTGGGGAGGAGCCGTGAGAGCCGCCGGGGGACCCCACAAGAGCAGATTTGGGGCCACTCTGTGCAAAACAAGCTGCACAGTGGAGGTAAGTATGACATGTTTGTTATTTAAAAAAAAAAAAAAAAAATTACCCTTACAATTACTTTAATGTATGGCTTTTATATCCGCCTAGAGTTCAGCATGTTACATAGGTTAAAAAAAACATGTCAATCAAGTTTAACCAAAAACATCAATTAAATGTAAATTATGTATTTTTTCCTAAAATGCATGCCGCTATGATCATTATTATTCCCATTCCTGCTGAGTGTTATATCAGTTTCCGTCAGGATTTTGCCGTCTTCTGTGTTTTAGCTCAGCAAGTAGTTCCCCATTTGACAAGACTGGATATAGAGGAAATGTTGCGTTAAAAACAACATAAAATAAGCTAGAGCATCCTGTGTGATGAAGTGAAATAAAGTCACTTTATTTATTAAAGGTTAATCTAGCATAGTAGTATTTAGTGATGTTGTGGAACATGAAGAGATTGGGGCTGTCACATATGTTTCTGATTACAGCACAATTTGAATGCATTCACAAAGTTACCATTTTTACATAAGAAATGGTTTATGCAGGCCCAGATAAATATCAAAGTACGCAAACCCAACTTTGAACCCACTTCCTGATCTGGCCAGAAACATGACAGATGTAGTTATTCTTTGTGCAGATTGACTGTAGAATAATGAAGTACTATGGTTTAAAGAGCAATCTGCTGCGGAACTCTGGAATCAGAGAGACCTGTCAGAACATCCTGTATGTGACCTCTGATGGCCTACTGATTCAGCCAGGTATGAAAGGCTTCCCAGATGAATATGCTGCTAAAAGAGGCACTATCCACACAACAATAGGTACACAAATATCCATGGCTTAAAGTGACATTAAAGTCTGGTTCAAAAATAACTATCCAAGTGTGTATTCTCAACGTCCTACCTTTTTTTTTGCTGATCTGACTTCCTATTAGAGGGTGGCTACGTTCATTCTCCATGGTCCCACTGTATATAGAAATATAGCCATCATCACTGGCTCGCTACTAAGATCCACTAGGGCATGTGGCCCTCCAGCTGTTGTGGAACTACAAGTCCCATGATGCATCGCAAAGCTGACAGTTAATAGCATGACTCCCAAAAGCAGAGGCCTGGTGGGACTTGTAGTTGCGCAACAGCTGGAGGGCCACGGAGAACCCATGCCTTAGGGACTATGGTCTAGGACAGTGATGGCGACCCTTGGCACCCCAGATGTTTTGGAACTACATTTCCCATGATGCTCAACTACACTGCAGAGTGCATGAGAATCATGGGAAATGTAGCTCCAAAACATCTGGGGTGCCAAGGTTCGCCATCACTGGTCTAGGATGTGTAGTGTGCATTAAGTGGTGCAGTGGTCATGACCACAGAATGAAAAAAGTGATATTAACCACTTCAATACTGGGCACTTTCACCCCCTTCCTTCCCAGACCAATTTTCAGCTTTCACTGGGGTTTTTATTTTTTACGCTACAATAAAAAAAAAGAAAATTTTCCAAAAAAAAATGCATTTTCTTAGTTTCTCTTATAAAATTTTGCAAATAAGTAATTTCTCTTGATACATTTTGACCAAAAATTATGTCTTTGGTAAAAATAACTCAAATCCGGGTTTATTTAGTGTTGGCAGTGATGGGGGACAGACAGATATTTTTTATTGGGACACTGAAATGTGTATAGGGACAGGGGTATATCAGTGGTGCTTGGTGTACTTTGTGGGGTGATATGTAACAGCTCTCTGTGTAAAATCATCCTCACACAGAGAGCTGTCACAGATCTGCAGATTCCCCCCCCCCCCCACTGAGCTCTCACTGAGCTCGGTGGGGAGACCTGTCACAGCATCTCTGTTTACATTGTGACAGCTGTGATTTGGCACAGTCGTCAGGGGATCTGGAGGGCCAATCACAGCGCCCATATCCCGATCTCTGCTCAGCTGGATCCTGTGATCAGAATCATGTGGCCACGCTGCAAGCACTCGTTCTGAGGGATGTTCCTGAACGTCCACTCAGAACGAGGAAAGGACCGACACGGCCGTTTATGTGCAGTGGCCGGGTGGGAAGTAGTTAAAGGTAAGTGTTTTTAAACAATAAAATAACAAACATGTCATACATACCTGCTCCGTGTAATGGTTTTGCTCAGAGTACCCCCGATCCTCCTTTTGTGGGGGTCCCCCTCCGGCACTCATAGTCCCTCCCTCCTGCCAAGTGCTTCCACAGCAAACAAGCAAGCAAGCTCCTGAGCTGCTCCTCTGCATTCCCATTCACACACAGGACCGTGGCTTGCCCCCCCCCCCTCTTTCTCCTCACTGGTTCACTGGCTGTGATTGACACAAGCGGGAGCCAATGATTCCCACTTATGTCTCAGTCAATGAGGGAAAATACCCGGAGAGCCGAGGCTCCCATGTACATCACTGGATCGCAATGGGGCTCAGGTAAGTATTAGGGATGGTTGCTGCACACAGAAGTTTTTTTAATTTCATGCATAGAATGAAAAAACACCTTGAGCCTTTAGAACCACTTTAGGTAGTGAATATATACATGTAATCTTAGCATAATTTTAACCCATAACTTAGCATTAACTACTTGCCGACCAGCCGCCATGTATTTGCTGCGGCAATGTGGCGCTATTGTGTAAAACGACACACCTGTACGTCGCTTTGTTTAATAGCCACTAGATGGTGCACTCATGCGCCGTGATTGGCTAGCGGGGATGTCAATCAACGGGTCTGGCGGACCTGACATCTGCCAGCCACCCACGATTATCCCCTGGAGAGCGGATCTGACTATGTAAATAAGGCAGATCGCCATTCTGCAAGGGGACAAGATGGAGATCCTGTGTTCCTACTAGGCAGGAACCCCAATCTCTTTCTTCCCCCAATCAATGAAACCCCCCACAGTTAGTAAGCATTCCCTAGGGACACACTTAACCCTTTGATCGCTCCTGATGTTAACCCCTTCCCTGCCAGTGTCATTAGTGCAGTGACGGTGCATTTTTTAGCACTGATCACTGTATTAGTGTCACTGGTCCCCAAAACTTGTCAAAAGTGTCAGTTAGACTTCCGATTTGTCTGCTGCAATGTCGCAGTCTCGCTTAACCACTTGCCGCCCGCCCATTGTGAAAAGACGTCGGCAAGGTGGTTGTCAAATCCGGACCAGACGTCATATGACGTCCTCAGGATTTTAAGCCGCTGTGTGCCCCTGGGGGCGCGCATCGCTGCGATCGTTGTTGCGGGGTGTCAGTCTGACACCCCGCAACTAAGATCTTGGTAAAGAGTCTCCGAAGGAGACTCTTTACCACGTGATCAGCCGTGTCCAATCACGGCTGATCACAGTGTAAATAGGAAGAGTCGGTAATCGTCTTTTCCTCACTCGCGTCTGACAGACAGAGGAGAGCTGATCGGCTGCTCCTCTGACAGGGGGTGTCTGTGCTGATCGATTATCAGTGCAGCCCCCCCGAGGATGCCCACACTGGACCACCAGGGACGCCACCAGACCACCAGGGATGCCCAGCACAAGGTATGCCACCCTAGACCACCAGGGATGACACAGTGCCCACAATGGATGCCAATCAGTGTCCACAATGGATGCCAATCAGTGTCCACAATGGATGCCAATCAGTGCCCACAATGGGCATCACTGATTGGCATGCATTATTGTTTGGCACTGATTGGCATCCATCAATACAAAACAATGCTGCCTATCAGTTCCTATCCATGCCACCTATCAGTGCCTATCCGTGCCACCTATCAGTGCCCATCCATGCCACCTATCAGTGCCCATCCATGCCCATCTGTGCTGCATATCCATGCCCATCTGTGCCGCCTATCCATGCCCATCCGTGCCGCCTATCCATGCCCATCCGTGCCAGCTATTAGTGCCAATTTGTGCCGCCCATCAGTGTCGCCCATCAGTGCCCATCAATGCCACCTCATCAGTGCTCATCAATGTAGCCCCATCAGTGCCCATCAGTGAAGGAGAAAACTTAGTTATTTACAAAGTCTTTTGGAGAAATAGATTTATCCCCGTATCATCGCGTAATGGTGTTGCGGATACGGTACAACGTATAAAAAATGATTGCCATGTCCCGAAAATTATAATCTAAATGTTAAGGTATTTTGTCAACAAGTTAATGTTGGAGAGTGATGGACTTTTTAGGCGTAAAGTAAATGTAAAAAGTTTTTTTATTAAAAACATATAAATGAAAAAAATAAATTATAAATCTAAAATAGGTTGTTTGGAAGAACAATCTAACAAAATATAGAAGTATTTAACAAGCTGATGTACAAATATGCTCAGATAATAACAGTGTGGTTCCAATAGGGTCACTATATTTAAATGCAATCATTCAAATTTTCTTGGAAAATTGTGACATTAAAGTGAACAGAAAACGAAACCATAAGTGAGCAGTTCAGTCATACAGAAAGACAGCTTGTTTGCAGATGCTCTACATGTTACGCGTCCTAAGACGCTTCCTCAGGAGCTTTCTATATTAGGAATAAAAAGAAAAAAACAAACAAATATACAATAAGAAAAATTATATATAATATAACATAATCATATGTGACATTGGATCAAAGGCGGCCAAGGGCGTAGGAGCGTCAGCCGTCACCGGTAGGAAAAGGAAAAAAGGGAAGGAAAGTAGAAAAAGGGGAGAGAGAACGAAAGAGGGTGGGAGAAATGTATGTGAGTGAATGGATAAAGAGTGGAAATATCATTGAGAGCAGGATAAGAGGGGGAGGCAGGAGGGAGGCAGGAGGGAGACAAGTAAAGTGGAGTGAGAAGGTGTGCATCATGGGAACGGGTGCAACATAGTCAATTGCATAATAGATGTGGTTTACAGTTTTTACTTACAATCCCTATAAAGGGAAGGAGTTTAGTGGAACGGGGAACCAGGGTACGTTTCTCTGCAGCGGTGCTTTTGACATGTACGTATGTCAATAGGCCGGGGTATTCTGTATTAATATTTTATTGATAGGTTATTTTTATTTATTTATTTATTTTTTATATATAGAAATTAATAATGTTTGTATAAATATGCCATTAATCTCTGCTTGTCCATCAATGTGTACATGTGTTTGGGGTAGATATTAAGTGATGCACAAATATATGTGCAATATATATCTAAGAATGTAAATAGGTAGAGTTGTATATCATATTATATATACGTATATAACTGATGCGTAGATGTGGGTGCAAATGCATTCCCACAACTATCCATTCATGTAAGAGAGGAAAGTGGGTATTAATGCAACACTGTGCACCTTGATGGCAGCATAAGAAGGAAAACATATATAATATAAAGAGGGTATTAAGTATTTCTACTTACCCTGTAGTAAAAGATTAGCCTATTAGTTGATTTTACGATCCCATGCAATGGGGTCGTTTTTGAAAAGGCAGGTACAGTGGGACAGGTACTGCGGAACAAGCCAGCCTATAGGGCATCCAACTGACCAACACTTATATGGGGAGGTGGAGGAGGGTTCAGCCGACTGATCCAAAAACGTCCTACTAGAGGAACATAACAAGGCGGGAGATAGTTACATATGGCTAGTCCTAAATTGACAAAGTAATTGCACCAACAGAGTGAGCACTGCCCAGTTTCTTACCTGGTGGCGATAGAGCTCCGCTGCGGTTCCCCGCTCTGGCAGCTGATACGAGAGGGCTGCTATGTCTGACGGCAACCTAAGCCGTCTTTTAAGTGCAGCCGTCCCGGTAGTGACGTCACCGCGTAAAAGCGGAACGTCATACTACCCGGCCAAGTCCTACAGCGCATGCGTCATGGAACGGAGAATCGCGGCGTCGGCTAGTATAACCAGCGCGGCAATCTCAGCCCATGCGCATGCGTGGGACACGGCACCCAAAGGGAGGGCGGTGATACCGATCCCCCCTGAGGCCGAAAGCGTCACTAAGGCTGCAACGAGTGCAGCCAGCGACGCTTTGTGGCCGCATGGTGCACTGCAACAAAACGCTCCACTTGACAGTAGGAAAGGAAAAGGGGAAGGAAGATAAGTGAGAGACTCGGTTCAGAATGGGAGGTGAAAAGGAAAGCTCCTGAGGAAGCGTCTTAGGACGCGTAACATGTAGAGCATCTGCAAACAAGCTGTCTTTCTGTATGACTGAACTGCTCACTTATGGTTTCGTTTTCTGTTCACTTTAATGTCACAATTTTCCAAGAAAATTTGAATGATTGCATTTAAATATAGTGACCCTATTGGAACCACACTGTTATTATCTGAGCATATTTGTACATCAGCTTGTTAAATACTTCTATATTTTGTTAGATTGTTCTTCCAAACAACCTATTTTAGATTTATAATTTATTTTTTTCATTTATATGTTTTTAATAAAAAAACTTTTTACATTTACTTTACGCCTAAAAAGTCCATCACTCTCCAACATTAACTTGTTGACAAAATACCTTAACATTTAGTTATTTACAAAGTTTTGAAACTGAAACAAAAAAAAACATACTTTTTTTCAAAATTTTCGGTCTTTTTTTATTTGTTTAGCAAAAAATAAAAACCGCAGAGGTGATCAAATACCACCAAAGAAAAGCTCTATTTGTGGGAAAAATATGATAAAAAATTTATTTGGGTACAGTGTAGCATGACCGCGCAATTGTCATTCAAAGTGCGACAGCGCTGAAAGCAGAAAATTGGTCTGGGCAGGAAGGTGTTTAGGTGCCCAGTATTGAAAGGGTTAAAAAAAAAAAAAAAAAAAATCGCTGATCGTGGACATTACTAGTAAAAGAATAAAAATAAATAAAAATGCCATAAATCTATCCCATAGTTTGTAGACACTATAACTTTTGAGCAAGCCAATCAATATGCACTTATTGGGATTTTTTTTACCAAAAATATGTAGCAGAATACATATTGGCCTAAATTGATGAAAACATTAGATTTTTTCCATTTTTTTATTGGACATGTTTTATAGCAAAAAGTAAAAAATATTGTTTTTTTTTTTTTTTTTTCAAAATTTGTTTTTTTTTTTTGTTTATTGCGCAAAAAATAAAAAAACACAGTGGTGATCAAATACCATCAAAAGAAAGCTCTATTTGTGGGAAAAAAAAGGATATACATTTTATTTGGGTACATCGTTAAATTAACGCAGTGCCGTTTTGGCCTGGGCAGAAAGCGGATAAAACCTTCCGGTCCAGAAGTGCTCAAATAAAGTGCTCATATAAACGTGTCTTATATATGTATAAAATGTCTTAAAGCGGATCTTCACTCTCCAGAGCATGTTGCTTTCCATCCACCCCTCATCTCCTTTCACGGCACAAATCAGCATTCTTTTTTATTTTTTACTTTATTTAAATTTTTATTTTTAATAAAGCACTTAAAGCATTTTTTTCCTTAATGGACTGGCTGCCCCAGACCTTTTGTACCCCTGACGTTGCAGATCCACAATAAAGGAGATGAGCTATATTAAAATGATTTTCTTTCTTTTTTTTTAAATTGCATTCCCTAAATATTCGGTCACATACATTTTCCCCAAACATTTAACAATAAACTGTTTATTATTGGGCTACTGTATCAAATCTTCTATTGTGCTCTGTAAAGTTGCAGGCAAGCCTGCTCAATATTGTGCTCACTAATCTCTTGAAAGAGATTTGAAATAAATCAGTCTTTTATTTCATCTGGAAGTGGATAATGAAAGCCGAACTCCTAGGAGTTCTCACTGAGATAAGCTTTCAATTTTAACTTTCTTACCAAGATTACCAGAGGGAACATTACATCCACGTTTGCTGCTTTATGTAGTAGTATTTTCTTATGATGGAGATACTTGCCAAAATTCTGGATGTAGTTTTGAAATACATCGTCAGTCTAACAAAGCCATTTCTGTCTTGTGACCAAAGAGTCTCAGAAGAGAGTTGGGTTTTAACTGCTCAAAGAGACATTGAGGCTAAACTCTAGGCAAACAACTCAATACACAGATGAAATATATAAACAGGGGCTGTTTTACCAGCCAAATGATTTGAATTGCTGTCTGTCAAGTTTTGAGATTTACAAATCTCTGTGACACAGGACAGCCTTGTCTGGAAGAAAAAGAGACCTAGTTATTTTAGTAAGTAACACATGCCCTTTTCTGTCTCCACCTGTAACTTCACAGTGAATGTAGAAGATACAGACTGATGTGAGACACTTTCTCTTTCACCCTGTTCTCTCCCCCTATGAGCATTCTCCTCATTAGCCCCTGTAGGACATCAGCTGGGCTGCTTGTTCTGGTTCTTCCATTTTCAAGCCTGAGCTTTGCTCGAGTGGCTTGTGAGAAGCAGATACCAAATCAAATTCAGGAACCTACACTGCTGCTATTAAAAAAATAAGTATATTTAACCACTTTCTGTCTATTGTAATATGACGGATGGGCGGGAGATTCATTGTATTCATTGCTCCGGGTGGACATCACATGCCATCCTCCCAGAAGGCGCCTGCCAAACGGACGGCGCTTTGGCGTGATTTCTCACTGGCTATGTCTATCACACACAGCTGAAGACTGATCAGTTTACTGCCCCACTGCCAGTACCATGTGATCGCTGTGACCAATCACAGCAGATCACATGACAATTGTACACAATGTATGGCTTCCTTTCATGCCATTCATTGTTTACAATTGTGTTGCTAGCTGTGATTGGTCACAGGGATCACATGGTACAGACAAAGCCAATCACAGCCCATCTGTAACATGATTAGCTGTGGCCAATCACCGCTAATTACAATAGAAAAGACTGAATTAATCAGTTTTATTCCGTAAAAGGTGTTGTTTATAACAGTGAAATTTACTGGTATAAGTCATCACAATGTATAAAAAAAAAAATACAGTTCACTTCTCCAGAGTAGTACAGTGTTACTATTGTAACATTGTATGGCTCTGGTCACAGTATGTTAAAAAAAAAAAAAATGTAATAAAAAAAAAACATACTGTCATTATTCAGTGTCCCTGATCGCCACCACAAGTTATATGATGATGCTGTACTGCACTGGTGACAGTATGTAAAAAAAATAAAAAATTGTGAAAAAAATATAATTTTTTTAAACTTTATTTTCCCAAAAATTGTAACAAAAAACTCATCATGCCTCTTACTAAATACCTTGGACTGTCTACTTTCCAAAAATGGGTCATTTGGGAGATATTTGTACTGTCCTGGTGTTTTCGGGCCTCAAGAAATGAGATAGACCGTCAGTAAATCAGGATTGATCAATTTTCAGATATATACATACTATAGTTTGTGGACTCTACAACTTTCCTAGACTAAATAATAAACACTAATTTGAGTGATTTTTCACCAAAGAAATGTAGTGGAATAAAGTGTGGCCTAAATTGATGAAGAAAGATTATTTATTTTCAAACTTTTATAACAGAAACTAAGAAAAATGCTGTTTTTTTTGGGGGATTTTCTGTATTTTTCAGTTTATTTAGCAAAAAAATCCCAGTGGTGATTAAATACGACCAAAAGAAAGCTCTATTTATGTGAAAAAAATGATAAAAATGTCATATGGGTGCAGTTGCATGACCGCGCAATTTCAAAGTTTGACAGCACGAACAGGTGAAAATTGGCCATGGCAAGAAGGAGGTAAATGTGCCCTGTATTGAACTGGTTAAAGTAGTAATAAGCAATAAAACAAAAATGAAGTATACTGCAGCTTCCCAATCCTTAGATATTATGTCTGCATTCGTTTTTTAGGCTTTTTTTTTTCTTTATTTTTACCTGCCAGTAAAGCTGTGATTTTTCTACTTTTTTTTCCGGACCATGCTGTCATGCAAAAGTAGCAGTTTGAGGGTTGAGACAAACCATTTATCACTGACAGAGGTGTTTTGTAATGGTCAGCTTTTATTAATTTATGTAAAACCTTTATCCCAAAAGGTAAAAAAAAAAAAAAAAAAAAAAGTTGCAACTGCTTAGAGCTAGACATACTATGATTTTTTCTGACCTATCTGTATATGTTTTTCAATTACAATTCTTTTGTCAGGACTGGGATCTGAACCCATAACATCTACTGCAGCCAGCAGACACTCTTCTTGCTAAGCCACCTGAGACCCTGAACAGCACCCTGTCTGATCCCTTAGATAATCTTGCTTTGTACCTTGCTTCTGGCGAAACTTAAACTCCCTGCTCCTCCCAAAAACTTCTGATTTAAACCATGCCTTTGCACTTCCTGTTTGCCAAATTATTGTACTCTCTTCAGCTGATATCTTGTTCCTTTGCATATCTGCAGCTGTCGTTATCTCCACTAGCACTTGTTACCATCCTTTGACTTGTTCCTCGACTACACTTCGGTTTGATCCCAACCTACAACCATTCGTTATCAACCTTTGGCTTGTTCCTTTACTACACTTCCACTTGATCCCAACCTGCAACCACTTGTTACCAACCTTTGGCTTGTTTATTGACTATACTTGTGCTTGATCCCTACTTGCTATTTTTGCTACCGGACCCTGGCTTGGTCACCTCCTGCAAATCAAGGTGAGTAGAAAATTCTGGACACAACTATGAGTAAGCACTACGTTTAGTGTGAAACGTGTCAGCTGTTTTTGGTTCTGTATTACTTTTCTGTGACATGTACAGTGTGATCCTGATGTTCTAATAAAAGGCACAAGATATTTTATTGAGTGCGGCTGTCCAGAATTTTCGACTCACCTCGATTTGCTATATGCATTAGCTGGCACCTGGGGCTCTTCATTTCCTGGAGGAAAAACCTTTTTGTTTCAGTAGACCTACCTGGAGCGGTGGTGACCCCATCTCTTGGTCACTTCCTGGTGGGATAATGCCGAGAGCCAAGACCTGGTACTAACATGCAGCAAAACCCATTTCCACCATCAGGAGCTCTGGTGAATATTGGTTAGTGCTTAGACCTTGAACCTTGGGTGAGCCTGCATCTTCCGCCAGGGTGACCTGCTAGTGTACTTATCCAGCTGGTTGGTGGAAGCCTCTCTACTGCTGTAGCTACTGGTGTCCGAGCCTGACCCCTGGCCAGGACAGCTTTCTACTATCTGCAGGATGTCATTTGGATTGAGTCACTCTCTGCTAATTCTACTGAGACTGTAAGTTACAGCTATCTTGCCATGAATGGATCAGTTATAGATATCAGACTTGCAGTGCTTAGTTTGGAGAGGCAGAACAAATTGTTGATGATATTATCATTATGATTATTATTTATTTATTATTATTGTTAATGGTGTTGTCTGCCATTAATATTTTCTGATTATTACTGTTTAGAAAGCAGCATGCAACATCCATGATATAACACTGCCTTTTTTTTCTTAGAAGCACTGAAAGAATATGAAGAATGTTATGGACCCAGACTAGAATTGTGCTGATATTAATATTTCATCAAGTTTCAGATTATATACACAATATTTTAATTTACAGAAGTAACAGATATATATCACAGGGGACAGGTACTAATGTTGAGTGAAAAAAAAGAATTTTAGTTTATTTTGTACTAGCAAAAACCGTTGAATTTAACTCTAATTATGTTTTCCCCTTAGTAATCCATTACAAGCCTTTCTCTGCTTCATGAATTTCCTGCATTTGCCTGTGTTTTCCTAGATTGTTTTATAGCTTGCTAAGAACACTGTCACATGACTTCACATACAGAGCTTATAAGGTTGTATTCAGAGTAAAGAAAAGTCTATATTTTACGCAGCATGATTGCAGAGTTGTAAAATTACACTTGTCTTGATTTGCTTTGCCAATGTCTCTGTTTCACAGTGTTTGTTTTTTTTTGTTTTTTTGTTTTTTTATCATATTTAAAGCCCCACTCAAGTTTTAAATGATATCTTAATTTAGGTAGGGGACATTGGGCTGAATACTGTAAATCAGGAAGAGGAGAATCCAGAAGATTAATCAAGGAGGCATCACAGCCTAGTCTGGCTATGTAATGGTTGCATTCATTGAAATAAATGGGAAAGCTGGTGGGGATATACTACTGGCCATATACACACATACATTTTGGATGGTTCCTGATGAACCAGGCAAAATTAGTTATGAGTGGCCCTGACCGTCCCTCCCTTCCCAACACTCTTCGATCTGAAAATCAAAGGAGCCTAGCAGAAAGTTGTCAGTCGAACAACAGCAGCTGGATCCAATCTGATGTAGGAACTCTTTGGGTATAGACACAGATGCCTGATGTCAGAATACAATAGTCAGCAATTATTCCTCCATCCACATATACAGTGTATGGCCAGCTTAAAGCTGAAGTTTAGGTATGCATATTTCTGCATAATTACATTGGTCTAGCTTTGGACCAATGTATGTAAGTATGCATGTATCATACCTGGAAGATACCAGTGGAATCTGGAAATCACTGAAATGATAGCAGCTAGCTTCCAGGTCATGTGCCGAACAGCTACCCTGCTACTTAGTGAACACAAGAGGTTGCTCACTGGGCACGGGTGTCATTCAGGGAACACTTTGCATTTTCCCAATGGGTGGCGGAGGGGCAGGGTGGTGATGTCATAATCTTTAGCTCGCCCAAACAGAAAACCCCTTGCATTCATTGAGAAAATGTAAAGTGTTCTCTGAATGGGGGCTGTGCTGAGTGAGTGGCTTTTTGTATCTACTAAACAGCAGGGCAGCCACTCAGCATGGGACCTGGAAGCTAGCAGCAATCACTGTAGTAGAGGTGCCTACTACAGTAACTTCCAGCTTCCACATGGATCTTGCAGGTAAGACATAATATGCATACCTAAACTTCATCTTTAAGATCACAAAGGGACATATGAGTCCAGCATGTAGGCAGGTGCAGTCTACTTTTTCCTCTGCAGGTGGTGCTCATCCACATCGGCATTGCAGCTGGAGAGGAAGTCAAGAGGCACATGGTTCCTGTATGTTTCCTGCGTCACTGGGGGAGATATCCAATTGGATGCTATTGCCCCATGTGACTCTAGCAGACATCTTGGGTCAGGCAGAGCCTATTTAAGGCCCTGGCTCACAGGCTTTGCATGGGTTTGTGAGTGGGTAGCGTAGGGATAAGTACCCTATCTGTTAGGGACAAAGCTAGCGGCAGGGAAAGGTTCCAGACAAAGACATCCGGTCATACTCTGATACACAGGGTGTAACCAGGACATGTGGGGGAACCTCCCCGGTGTTTTCTCAGACAGCAAACCTTTTTGGGTCAGTAGGTTTGCTTCTTCTCTGCTCTTCTATGTATGGTGACTATGGATGAGTAGGGGTTTGGTCACAACTTTCTGACTAAACCTGGAAGCAAGCTGTCACTCCCACCAAATCAGCACCCAATCAGATGCAGGCAAGGCATTCTCTGCCCCGCAGCCACATGTAACAATGAAAATGGGATGTTCATGACAGCATTGACCTAATATGGCCACATGACAATGACCTAGTGTTGACACAAGGAAACACAAACGTCAGTGAGTAGGCAACAAATCAGTAACCACAGATATAAAAATGAGTGACTCAAAGACCACCCAATAATGTTTTTTAAAGCTTGACCCATCCTTTGTTGTTAAAAACTATCCATGCAAATTAGACGATGTGCCAAATAAGGGTGTTTATTGTTGGACTTCCATTCTGCCTCTGAATCAGCGGGTTTAAAATCAGCTTGTACACAGAAAGTATTTTCAATACTAATGATCAAGGTTTCTATCAGTATATTTTAGAAGGTAGCATTGCAGACTATTTAAAAAACATGAGACAAAGAACTTGTAGTACTTTTTCCAATTTTCCTAGGTGCCATGGATGCTATCTGCAATGTCAGCGTGCCCAGGGCTGATTCTACCACTAAGCAAACTAGGTAGCCGCCTAGGGCGCACTGCTGCCTAGGGCGCCCAGCCACTGGTGTTCCTACTTTCTTCTCTCTGCAGCAGGCAACTAAGTCTTAGTATCAGCATGCAGCCGCAGCAAACATTCATTGATGGGCACTGGTAGGCTGCATTGATGGCGGCTGGTGAGGCTGTATTGATGGGCACTGGGGAGGCTGTATTGATGGGCGCTGGTGAGGCTGTATTGATGGGCGCTGGTGAGGCGGAATTTGATGGGCGCTGGTGAGGCGGAATTTGATGGATGCATCATTAAAAGGTGGGGTATACATGGGCAGGGCAAAGGGGTGGTGTCGGCGGTGGAGCCAAGGGGGCGGCAAAATTAGGTTTCGCCTAGGGTGTCAAAAATCCTTGCACCAGCCCTGAGCATGCCCCTATTTAGCACATGGCTCACCGACACCACAGTTAGCAAACAGACATTGCTAGTGAGCTCCTGTCTCTGGCTCCCAGCACTTGCTCCAAGCAAAGCACTGGCAAGAGGAATGCAGAGGGAGGTGATGCAAGTCAGCCACACTTCTTTCTGCATTCCTCATGCCAATGCTTGCCTCAGGTAAGTTCTGGCGACCGGAGAAAGATGCTTGCTAGCAATGCAGCCAGCTCCTTGCTAGCTGTGGTGTCTGGCAGCTATGCCCTTTGTGTGGGCACACTGCCCAACATCACTTGTGCTTTAACAGGGACCTTCATGGAAGGTTTACTAGCAAATAAAGGAAATCTGCTGATTTCAAAATATTAAAAAATGCCTTTTTTAATTATGTAATATGTTATGTTTTAGTGATTACTTTCACATATTCTTTAAAGAAATCAGAATCTGAATGTTAAAGCAAACCTGTTTGATGTTTTAACAAAACAAACAATGTCTGCAGTTGCAGAGAAAGTACCCTGCAGTCAAACTTTACCTTTACACTGGAAATCCTTTGCCCAGAGACAGACTAAGGCACAATTAGACCCTAGAAAAGGTAGCAACTCTGGTCCCCCATGATTCAATTGACATTTGCATTGTCTACTGCAGTGATTCTCAACAAGGGCTCCGTGGAACCCTAGGGTTCCTCCAGAGGTTGCTAGGGGTTTCTTCAGCATTGGGCAATTTCTGCCTCTCAGATAAGTTCCCACCAACACCATTGATCTTCTTAACTATCTGTAAGGAGGTAATTCTTCCCAATGAAGACAAATGTAATTCTTCCCACTGTATCATGTATCCTAATGTAAGTTGTAGATTTCTAGCAGGGGTTCCCCGAGACTGGAGAACTATTTCAAGGGTTCCTCTGTGTTGAAAAGGTTGAGAAAGGCTGGTCTACTATATATGGTGCTGCCAATACCATCAGCTACCAACAGCTTACAAGCGCTTTTTTCCTTACAAAGTGACAGGCAGGGGCACGGCTTTGATCAATTGTGCCATCTCCTGGTTACTTTAGGAGCATGAAGATTGTAACAGGGCCCCCTGGACAACCAACAAAGCCCTAGACATCTACCTAGGTTGTCTCGTGGATGATGTGGCTCCACTACTGCCCCAAGGTGCCATGCAATGGGAGAAGCAAATTTACATTAAGATGATGTCGTTATCTGTTTATTTCACTATGTTACAAATAAAAATATGAACATATTTTATATATATATATATATATATATACACACACACACACACACACACATACATACACACATACACACACATACATACATACATACATACAGTATAACACCATAGCAGCCAAAAGGAAGCGTGACCACAAGGGTGGTTTGACAGTACCTTTTCCTTATCCAGTGACAAAGACCACCTGGACGTTGCCTTTCTGCTGTTAGTTTAATTCTCTTCTATTTTATCCACTTTGGCAGTTCATTTCCCCAATTTGGCATTTTAAGTTAGTGTGTCAAGAGCATTATTTCACTTTTGTTAATAAAAATGTCACTGAGAATAGGTGGCCAAGCATAAAGAATTTAACAGATGCAATTTCATGTTTGTCTCAATGTCATCTAGACATTGAATGAAAGACAAATGATGTCACAAATTATGTTCCCCTCTAAGCTGAAGGAAAATTAGTTTTTTCAGCATACTTGTTCTGGGTCAGAGTAAAAAAGCCATTAGAGTAGCAAAGCAGCCAGCTAACTTTGTCCAAAGGAGGTCAACAATGGTGGAATCAGTATGTTCTGAGTTTTGAATAGTCTGACCTTTAAAATCCTTATACTATTTTCCCTGCCCCACCTCCCTCAACCTCTTCTTCTTTCTAATTTAATTTATAAAAGAATAAAAAATAAACGATCACGTGTATAACAACCCATTCAGTTTAAAATAGAAATGAAAGGCAAAACATTTATGTATATAAAAAACATTATAACTGTAGCACCGGGCTCCTGATGAGTGTGTTTTGCAAATTTCCTGATTCTGAAACCACAGTTGGGTTTTAGGGTTAATTATACCAAATTTTGGTTTCAGTACCAGTCTGGCTGGATTGCACTGGGTTCTGCTTGGCCATAGGTGTCACTGTCACTTCTGGCAAGTACTAGAATGCAGTTCGGTTGGGCGCATTGAGTGCCAATCTCTCTCGGAACCAACCAGTGGGAGTGTTGTCTTGCTGTGCAGTCTGGGAGAGGGTACTTAAGGTACTGAGATCACGTGCTTCTGGGTTCCGGTCCAGAAGATCGTTCTGTCTGTTTGGTCCTGGTCCTCCTGACCAGCCCCCAGGGCTCTCATGGCCTGGGGTGCAGATCCATCCAATTCCGAGTCTCGGGGCTGGCTAGCCCGAGGCAAAGTAACTGGAAGGAGGATTCCAAGGTGGTCGGGTGCTGTCTCGTTTGTGGAGAGGCCCAGCAACTGAGAAAGCAACCAGGGGAGGACTCTTCGGGAGAGGGCCACGCATAAGGCTGGTTCCTCAGCAAGAGCCTGGAAGCTAAGTTGAAAGACACCAAGTGAATCTATACTCGTACGGTATCACCGGACCAGCTGCAAGATACTGGTACCGTATAAGGGCTCTCTAAGTTTGTCTACATCCTTCAGTTACAACCAAGTCTGTGGCAGAGACTTTATTCACACGTTCTACAACAAGTCTGTGGCAGAGACTTTATTCACAAGTTCTACAACAAGTCTGTGGCAGAGACTTTATTCACAAGTTCTACAACAAGTCTGTGGCAGAGACTTTGCTCTATTTGAACACTCTATTCGGCTGCTAGGCCTAGTGAGAGAAGGTTTATCCGATAGCTGTGAAAATCCAGTTGTGAGGCTATTCTCTGGATTCTATAGTGAGAAACTTTCAGGTTTTGAGCAGTTCCAAGAGTACCTGAACTTTCTACCTAAACCTAATCTATCCTTCATTAAGAGACTGTGTTTGTCTACCCTTTTTGCAAAAAAAAATCCCAAAGCGGATTCAGTGTCAGTTTTGGCAGTTCTTGGGCCATCTACCTCAGGAAACCCCTAGACGCATACGAGGTCAAGAAGGTAACGGTAAGCCCAAATCAAACCAGCAGCTCCCTCGGGGGTTAGTGCTACATAACATTATCCCCTTTTTTATAAGTTCTCTCTATTCTCAGCTATATAAGAGCTGGGGGTAGGAGAAGCAGCAGCACACTGAGCTTCCCTCCACAATGTTTGTGCAGGGGAGGCATGTCAGGACAAGTCTGATCATTGGAGGAGACCAGACCGAGTTCCCAGCATAGCTAGAGAACTGACCATGTTGTGCTCTCCTGTTTAGTGTGGTCAGTTTTTAATAAGAAAGCATAGAGACTGGCAGAAACACCAGGGATTTCACACAAAGGAAGCAATACAAAGAACAGGATACTTTTCCACACAAGTACATGG
The DNA here is from genome assembly GCA_028564925.1 of Lithobates sylvaticus. Classification (NCBI taxonomy): domain Eukaryota; kingdom Metazoa; phylum Chordata; class Amphibia; order Anura; family Ranidae; genus Lithobates; species Lithobates sylvaticus. The sequence continues at coordinate 125,273,128 of CM053030.1, read as the reverse complement.
TACAGAAGGCACATATCAGGAATATGAAATTTTGGGGTAACAAAAAATGTAAGTGGGAATTTCAGTACTTAAAGTGGCTGTTAAGCCACTGTGCTGTATTCATACAATCCTCTCTGTTTTATAATGATAGGTGCCCTGCTATTTATATAAAAAAATGCAGCTATATACCTTATTTCAGAGCACCCCTTGGCACTCCTGTGACCGGTTGCCTCTCCCCTCTCTCGATCTGACAGCTACAGCAGGAGGGGTTGAGAATCCCTCACTAATGTCAGTCGGAGGGGAAAAGGAGAAGTGGAGAGAGGCGGCCGGTCCCGTGAGCGCCGAGCAGCGCTCTGAACTAAGGTATAGAACTGAATTTTTTTAGAAAGCACACATACTGGGCACCTATCGTTATCAAACACAGAAGAATGTATGGAAATTCAACAGCATTCTTAGCAGCAGGAGGGGCGGGCACAGTTAGGAGCTGACAGGCAGGAAGGGGGAGTGAGAGGAGGACAGAGGAGAGCTGCGGATGATGGAGGCATGTAAACTGACCATGGTGTCAGGGCTCAGCAGCCATGTTAACCAGTTGCCGACCGCCCACTGTCTATTGACGGTGGGGCGGTGCTGCTCTCCTGGCGGGACGCCGTCATATGACGTCTTCTAAGAAAACACGGCCGCGCGCGCGATCGCAGGCGCGCAGCCGTGCTCTGTCGGTGTCGGCGTGTCCCGGAGACACGCCGCGTCACCGACAGGGGTGAACAGCCATTGGGCATGGCTGTTCACCATGTGATCAGCCGCGATTACGTCACGGCTGATCACATTGTGAAGTCCCGGCTTTAGACCGCGCATGCGCGCGATCGGGAGCGCGCAGCGCGGTCATGTCGGTGGCGGCGTGTTCCCAGGAACACTGCTCGTCACCGACAAGGGTAAACAGCCAAAACAGCCACGTGATCGGCTGTGATCCATTCACAGCCGACCACTAAATGTAAACAAAGACCGGTTACTAGCTGTTACCGGCTATTCTCTCCTCACACACCGTTACCAGTGTGAGGAGAGAACAGCCAGGACCAGTGAGTTACCGATCTTTGTCTGTTCTGTATTGTACTGCACCAAACACCTAAAGAGAACCTGTCGCATCGCCCCCCCAATTACAGCTGTCACCCAACAGTCACCACATCAGTGTCCAAAAGTGCACCTGTCACCCATCAGTGTCCAAAAGTGCACCTGTCACCCATCAGTGTCCAAAAGTGCACCTGTCACCCATCAGTGTCCAAAAGTGCACCTGTCACCCATCAGTGTCCAAAAGTGCACCTGTCACCCATCAGTGACCATCGCCAGTGACCGTCATAAGTGACCGCTATCTGTGACCGTCATAAGTGACCGCCATCTGTGACCGCCATAAGTGACCGCCATCAGTGACCGTCATAAGTGACCGCCATCAGTGACCCAGATCTGTCACCTATCAGTGCCCAAAAAGTGCACCTGTCACTCACCTGTCACAGTCAGAGACTGCCGTCAGTGGTTCACCTGTTACCCATCGCCAGTGACCCATCCGTGACCCTCATCTGTCACCTATCAGTCACCATCAGAGACTGCCATCAGTGACCGTCACCCGTCACCCACCAGTGACCGTCAACCGTCACCCACCAGTGACACCATTCGTCACCTGTCGCCCATCACTGACCGTCATTTGTCACCAGTCGCACAGCCCATCAGAAAGAATGTCCAAAAGATTATATTCAAGTGAGGAGGCGTTCCAGATCCTCGCCATGACTGATGAGAGCAGCGGGGAGTTCTCATCAGATTCAAATGCCAATTCCGATCGTTCAAATTCAGCATTTGAACCGATCGAAAGTAGTATATCGGCAAATGAATCGGAGGAAGAATGGATCCCTCCTAAACGAGCACCGCGTTCTGGAAACCAGGCAGCCACCAGCAATACATCCCAGGATCAATATCCCAGGCCCAGTACCAGCGCTGCCGCCAGCGAAAGGCCACAAGAAATGCCCAGCCCCAGTACCAGCACTGCCGCATCATCACGCCCAAATGCCAGCACATGAACAAATCCCCCAACTACCAGCACTGGAGTGCCACGTCCCCCAAGAGCCAGGGCCGCTACATACCTCCCAGATGGTCTTGCCAATCCAACATGGCTGCCTTCCAACTCAGGATCAGCAAGAATCCCCCCTTTCACCGCACAGCCAGGTGTGCAGGCCAATACCCAAAATTTTTCCCCAATTGATTGTTTTCATTTATATTTGCCCGACACTTTTCTGCAAGTCATCGTGGACCAGACCAATTTATATGCCCAGCAGTATATTGCCAACAATCCCCAATCATCTTACGCCCGTCCATTTGAGTGGAGAAGCTTGACTCTGGAGGAGTTCAAAGTGTTTATGGGCCTCACCATAAACATGGGGCTTACCAAAAAAATGAAGGACATGCCTATTGGTCCACCGACCCCATCCACCACATGCCCATTTATTCTTTCGTTATGTCCCGGTCCCGATACAGGATGATAATGCGTTTTTTCCATTTCAGGGACAACAGCCAGTGCCCTCCCCGCAATCATCCAAATCATGACAAATTATATAAAATTCGCCCACTCATTGATTTCTTTTCCCAACGATTTGCAGAACTCTATGTCCCCGAAAAGCGTGTGTAGACGAGTCCCTGGTACCCTTTTCAGGCCGGCTAGGAATAAGACAATACATTCCTAGCAAAAGGGCCAAATACGGAGTGAAGTTTTATAAGCTTTGCGAGAGAGCCACGGGATATCTGTATGCGTTCCGCATATACGAAGGAAGAGATTCCCAGCTCCAGCCCCCTGAGTGCCCGGCCTACATGGGCACAACTGGTAAAATTGTATGGGACCTGGCATACCCACTGCTGAGGAAAGGTTACCACATTTACCTGGATAACTTCTACACCAGCCTGCCCCTTTTCAGGCACATATACCTCGCAGAAACCCTGGCCTGTGGAACCTCCAGAAAGAATAGGAAGGGCTTCCCACAATCCATAGTAAACAAGAAATTGCGAAGGGGAGAAAGAGCAACCTTGTGATGCGACGAAGTGCTGGCTTTGAGGTGGAAGGATACCAGGAATGTGTTCATGATGTCCACCATCCATGATGACACTACGGTGGAAATTCAGAGACGACAAGGTCCCATCGTAAAGCCAAAATGTGTACACGATTACAATCTGTACATGGGGGGGGTGGATTTCAACGACCAAATGCTTCAGCCCTATTTAGCAATAAGGAGGTCCCGTTTTTGGTACAAGAAGGTAGCACTCTATTTAATTCATTTGGCCATTTATAATGCCTACATAGTTCACACCAAGTCCACAGAAAGCCCTTCCCACTTCCTAAAATTTATAGAAAATGTTGTCCGGTCCCTCATCTACGGTCAAAGACCCCCCCCAGAAAACCTTCGCTCCGATGCCGTTAGCCGACTTCACGAACGCCACTTCCCAGACCACATTCCACCAACTGAAGCAGGCCGAAGACGCCAAAAAAGATGTCGAGTATGCACCAAAAATGGATTTAGAAAAGATACCAGCTACCATTGTGTCGACTGTCCCTCCGAACCCGGCCTTTGCATTGGTGTATGCTTCAGACAATATCACACATCCCTAAATTATTAGCTCATATTCCTAACCATTTCCCCATTTTCAACATCTGTGCTGACCATTCCCCATGCTTCCTCAAATATCCACTGCCTTCCACGTGAACTGACCCTGGCCTGTTTTTTGACTATGCCTCTGCCAACCGTTTGGACTGCTTCCATGTGAAATGACCCTGGCCTGTTTTATCAACTACGCTTTGCCTACTGCTTGGACTGCTTACATGTGAACTGACCCTGGCCTGTTTTATCAACTACGCTTCTGCCTACCGCTTGGACTGCTTGAACGTGAACTGACCCTGGCCTGTTTTATGGACTATGCTTTTGCCTACCCCTTGGACTGATCTGTTGCCCTGCTACTGTAGTACACAGGGGTCTCACATGTGAGGGGCTCCAGAAATGTTTTTCCGGATGGAGAAAACAATATTTTTGTTGTCTCCGGGTTTCTTAATTTCCGGATTAGGGTCTGGAGTCCGGAGGCTTCATAGAGATTTGGGTGGGTCGAAGCCTCTACCCCTGTGGCCCTGTGCACAGGTCTTACCTGATTGCGGCCCTCAGCCTGCTGCTGACTTACTGCCACTATCTCCCTGCCTGCAGCATAAACTGACCACACCTGGACACATTTTCTATGGACAAATGCTTTGGCTGTGCCGACGATATCCTGGTGCTGACTATAGACAATATTCCTACCTGCTGCCTGGATAATTACTATTGTTGCTAAGCACATCCCTGCCTGCTGCCTGCGGCCTGCTGTCTGCTGCCTGCTGTCTGCTGCCTGGACCAAATCCATCCTCTGGGGACACTACAAAAACCACAGGTAATACTTTTTTTTTACCCTTTGCTCAATAGAATTTATTTTGGAGTGTATTTTTTGGTATGTAAATGCTATGTGTTAGAAATATAAGGGCCTTCAAAAATAATAGGTTGTCAGGAAATTAGAAGTGCAATTTATGCTTGTAGAACGCCTGAAGGTGCTACTTCAATGGTGGGTCTCTGTATATGGCCAGGCTGTGTAAAAGTCTCACACATGTGGTATCGCCATACTCAGGAGGAGTAGCAGAATGTATTTTGGGGTGTCATTTTTGCTATGTACATGCTATGTGTTGGAAATATCTTAAAAATGGACAACTTTGTGGAAAAAAAAATGCGTTTTCATTTTTTTTCCACATATTCCAAAAACTTCTGGAAAAAAAATGAACAGTTCAAAAGACTCACAATGCCTCATAGATTATACGTTGGGGTGTTAGCTTTCCAAAATAGGGTCATTTTATGGGCGTTTCCATTGTCCTGGGGCTCCAGGGCCTTCAAAACTGTAATAGGTGATTGAGAAATAAGATGTGTAATTTATGCTTGTAGAACGCCTGAAGGTGCTACTTCACTGGCGGGCCTCTGTAAGTGGCCAGGCTGTGTAAAAGTCTCACACATGTGGTATCGCCATACTCAGGAGGAGTAGCAGAATGTATTTTGGGGTGTCATTTTTGCTATGCACATGCTATGTGTTGGAAATATCTTAAAAATGGACAACTTTGTGGAAAAAAAATGCGTTTTCATTTTTTTTCCACATATTCCAAAAACTTCTGGAAAAAAATGAGCAGTTCAAAAGACTCATAATGCCTCATAGATTATACGTTGGGGTGTCTGCTTTCCAAAATGGGGTCATTTTGTGGGTATTTGTACTTTCCTGGCTTGTTAGTGTCTCAAGAACTGAGAGAGGTCTTCAGTACATCAGGTGTGATCAGGTGTGATCAATTTTCAATGATTTGCACCATAGCTTGTAGACTCTATAACTTTCACAAAAACTAAATAATATACACTAATAGGGTTATTTTTACCAAAGATATGTAGCCATATACATTTTGGCCAAAATTTATGAAGAAATATTACTAATTTGTAAAATTTTATGACAGAAACAAAGAAAAAACGGAAAATTTATATCAAATACTTACCGTAATTTTCCTTTCCTGATAGGCTCCATGGCAGCATACGTGTGGGTTGACCCCGCCTCCATAACTACCCAATAGGACCCCTCTCCCATAAATCTTTGCTCCTGGCTGCTATCCGTGTTCCGTAACTAGCCTACTCCAGACATTTGGGAGGGAACTCCTGCTGCCATGGAGCCTATCAGGAAAGGAAAATTACGGTAAGTATTTGATATAAATTTTCCGTTTTCCTGACAGGCTCCATGGCAGCATACGTGTGGGAAATAACTCGCCAAAACACACCCGGGTGGGCAAAATGTTGAGCAAAGAAACCAAAATTTATTTAACATTGTCCAACGACAACACTTGTAAACCAAAATTAATAGAAGACAGCGCAGCTGGTTCAACGCAATAGTGAGAAAGAAAAGTATTAATTGTGGACCAAGAGGCCGCTCTACAAATAATATCAGGCGCCACATGCCGAGAAGCCGCCCACGAAGTCGAGATGCTCCGTGTTGAATGAGCCGTCACTGCCTCAGGAGGAGCCAAGCCCTTAGCTCTGTATGCCCTTTGAATCGTCTGCACAATCCACGTGGAAATTGACCTAATTGACGCTCGCATCCCTTTATTCTTGCCATGAAGAAGGACGAAGAGGAATTCCGTTTGCCTGAATGGAGCTGTTGCCTCCAGGTATTGTTTTAAGGTGTGGCCTACATCAAGAGGATGGATCTCTTGGTCATCTGATGTCTTGAAGGTAGGGAGTACAATCTCCTGATTCTCATGGAAGACCGTGGTCACTTTTGGGTTTGACCCTAACATTGGAATCAGCACCACTCTGTCTTCAAAAAAGGTCAGAAAAGGTTCCTCTGAACCCAGATTCCTGATCTCTGATACCCTTTTCGCCGACGTTATCGCCACTAGGAAGATAGTCTTCAGAGTAAGATCCTTAACAGACAAAGGTTGAGACGAATCCTTCCCAAGATTTGACAGAAAATCCAGAACTAATGGAAGGTCCCATTTGGGAAACCTGGGTCTTCTTTGTGGTCTGAGCCTGATGGCACCCTTAAAGAACTGACGAACTAAGGCGTGATTCGCCCATGAGACTCCCGTGAAGGCTGAGATGGCTGACACTTGCACTCTTAACGAGCCAACCGCCAGGGATAAATCCAGTCCGGACTGAAGAAAGCTCAGAATATCATGAACCTCTGGAGAGTTACACGAGTTTTCTCTTGATGACATGTGTATAACAAACCTGGACCAAATGCGCTCATACACCCTATTAGTGCTTCTTCGTCTGGCATTAAGAAGTGTCGGAATCGCTTCTTTCGGGCAACCAAGCGCTTCTAGCCTTCCCCTCTCAAGAACCACACCTTGAGGTACAGACAAGATGGAAACGGGTGTAACATCTTGCCTTGAGACAATAGATCCGGCCTGAGAGGTAGGGGAATTGGGTCTCGATAGCTGAGGAGCAGCAGCAGAGGAAACCACGGCCTGTTGGGCCAGAATGGAATGACCGCCATAATCTCCACTTTTTCTGTTTTGAGCCTCCGCAAAAACTGTAGGATTACCGGGACTGGAGGGAAGGCATAGGCCCTCTGGAAATCCCAACTGGTCGTGAGAGCATCTATCCTGAACGCCTGAGGGTCCCTGAACCTCGCAAAGTACTTCGGTATCTTGAAATTGCAAGGGGAAGCGAACATGTCGACTTCCGGAGATACACCCAGTGTTAGGAGCCACTCGAAAACTTCTCTGTGGAGGGACCACTCGTTGTTGTCCAACTCGACCCGAGACAAGAAGTCTGCTTGCACATTCTGGACCCCCGGAATGTATACCGCCGAGATGTTGGCTAAGTTCTTTTGAGCCCAACTCATTAAAGGCTCCACTTCTTGTAACAGGGACCAGCTGTGAGTCCCGCCTTGTTTCCTTATGTATGCCACTGCCGTTGTGTTGTCCAACCTTAGCATGACGGAAGAGTTCAACACTAGATGGCGAAAGGATAGCAGTGCCTGAAAGGCTGCCCTCAGTTCCAGAATGTTGGAAACGACTCCTTGAGACTGGCATGTCCACCTGCCCTGAGCCACCTCCGAAAGGCAATGAGCGCCCCAACCCTGGTTGCTGGCATCTGAGGTCACCGTGATCCATGAGATGGGAACAATCGAATGATGGTTGCGCAGATTCTTCCCCTGAAGCCACCAGAGGAGAGATGTCCTCATAGATGGGGTAAGAAAGATGCGCTGATTCTGGTCGACAGAGTTCCACTGATGCAGAAATCCCTTCTGAAAGGGACGGGTATGCCACTGGGCCCACTTCACCATGGGGATGGTTGCTGTCATCGTGCCAATTATTTTCAGGCACTGGAGAGCAGAAAGGTGAGTTGATCCACGGGCTGCCTGAATCCTGTCTCGGATTACCATGATTTTCTCCTCTGGGAGGGAGATGGTACCCTCCACGGTGTTGAATAGAGCGCCCAGAAACACGAGGGACTGAGACGGCTCTAGCTGACTTTTCTCTAAATTCAGGAGCCACCCGAACTCTTGCAGGGTAGAGATGACAACCTTTTTGTGATCTAATAGCTGATCCTTGCTCTGAGACAGTAAAAGCAAGTCGTCCAAGTAATGGTGGAGACGCACACCCTTGACCCTGAGAAAAGCCACTACCGCCAACAGCACCTTGGAAAAGACCCGGGGTGACGTGGTTAACCCGAAGGGTAGACATGTGAACTGTAGGTGTTGGTTGCCTACCGCGAAGCGGAGGAATTTGTGGAAGTCCTTTGTCACAGGCACGTGAAAATATGCGTCTTTCAGGTCGATTGATATTAACCAGTCTCCCAAGTGTACTGACTGTTGTATGGTAAGTAGGGACTCCATCTTGAATTTCTCCTTGCGGATGAATGAGTTGAGATGGGTCAGGTCTATTACTGGCCTCCATGTGCCGTTCTTCTTCTGCACCAAAAACAGGGGTGAATACATGCCTTCGCCCCTCTCTTCCTCTGGGACGGGTACGACTGCGCCTTGTTCCAATAAACAGCTTACGTAGGTCAATAGGACCTGTCTTTTCTCTTCTGAGCTTGGAAGAGTAGTAGGGATAAATCTGAGTTTTGGAGTGTTGCAGAAGACCCACTTGTGACCGGACGACACTGTCTTTACGGTCCAATAGTCCCGAATTGAGGCCGCCCAAACATGTTTGAAGTGGAGAAGACGGGCCCCCACCCGACATGTTTGAGCGGGCCCAATTTCAAAAGGACTTCCCAGAATCCTGGTTCCCAGAGGAACCACCTTTAGAGGCCTTCTTAAAAGAAGACTGCCTGGACCTCCATGTCCTGGAGAATTCTCGGCCGGGTTTGTAGCTGCGTGCGTCCCTGGCACGATCCGCATTCTGTCTTCTTGGAAAAGGGCGTCTTTGATTTTGAGGACGCCTATCCTGAGGGAGAAACCCAGATTTCCCACCTGTGGCCCGGGATATGGCAGAATCGAGCTTATTGCCGAATAATGAGGACCCTTCAAAGGGGATGCGGCACCAAGCCTGCTTAGAAGCAGGGTCTGCGAGCCAAGGACGGAGCCACAACGCACGGCGTGCCGACACGGCTGCCAACATATCCCGAGACATCAGGCGAATGACATCAATGGAAGCCTCCCCCAGAAAGGCTGAAGCCATCCTAATCTCTTGAATAGGTGAGTCTTTAGCTGTGTCTATTGAAATGCCTCTCAGGTATTCTTCAATGCTGTCAGCCCAGAATTCTATGGCCTTTGACACTGCTGCGATCGCAAGCACTGGTTTGCACGCCATCCCGGAGGTCAAATAGATTCTTTTAAGATCTGAATCGATCCGTCTCTCTAAAGGATCCTTGAATGACACAGTATCTTCTAAGGGAAGAGTCACATATCTCACCAAACGCATAAGTGCTGCATCTACCAGTGGAGCTGACTCCAGGTGTTTCACATCCTCTTCCTTAAAAGGGTACAGCTTAAGGATTTTAGACTGCATGGAACTCTTTTTGTCCATCTTGCTCCATTCCTCTGAAATAATATCACCCAATTCGGATAGAAACGGAAAAAAATTGACGCTCCTTATTGAGCTGCTTAAAGAATTTCCTTTGCTTCGGGGGGGAAGTGATAGGATCTTCCCACTTCAGAGCCTCTCTCACCGCCTTAACCAGGGAGGGAACTAGACCATAATCAAACCCCAAACCTGGATCTTCCGGATCTGATTCACTGTCTGAGACAGGAGCCGAGTGGCGGCTAGGCTGGGATGATTCCCATGTCTCTTGAAGTAACCCCTCTCCCACTGTAGGATCTAATGGGTCTGCCGGGGATTCACAAGGCTGTTGAGCTTCCCTTTCCTGCAGGGATTCCTTTACCACTCGCCTCACCATTGATTCTAGGCGCTGGTCAGCGCCGTCTCTTTCATCCGCTGCCTTAGTGAAACAATGGTCACATAGGGATTTGTCTGCTGGCACAGGCATTCTGCACCCCCAACATGCTTTCTCTGGCCTCTTGCTGGAGTGAGCCACAGGGGGGCGGGAATAATCCCTGTCACGCTGTTCCGACCTGGCGGACCTATGGTGGCTGGATTTTGAGGAGGATTTGTGGTGGTGCGATTTTGACGATCCACTGCGTCTATAGGCACTAGGTTGTGGATCAGATTTAGAAGGGCTGAAAACACAGAAAACAGACAGAAGGGACAGGTCAAACTTGCTGCCTATGCTTACTCTCTTCAAAAAATTTAAAAATACAAAAGGATGTATTTTAGAACCTACCTAACATGAGCGGGCTGGCCACTAGGGGGCAGTGAAGCATCCATAGTACACAATAACAGATACCTATATTGTAGCAATAAGAAAAAAATACATTCAGACCTCAGATAGACAAAAACCCACATATCCCTATCATAAGGGATTGTTCCTACCTTCAAACGCCAGAGAAATAGCCCCGGGAAGTCGCTGTGGTGTCCGCAATCATTCCCGGGGCTCTGTCAGCTCTGCAGGGTTTTTAAATTTGCCGCCCGTGACGTCATCGGCGTCATCCGACGCCGGGGTCCTCAACGCGCATGCGCGAGAACCAAGCCTCGCTTTCACGTCGGGTCCGCGCATGCGCAGAACGCCCGCAGACCCGGAAATTGAAGGGAGAAGTTTGCTGGAACGCAGAAGCGTTCAGCTAACAGCAAATGCAGCACAAAGATACAGGAAAAGGAAAAACAAGGCAGTACACATAAATACACTGCTGCCATGGCAATATACATGCTCACCACTCCACCAACGATCATATGGCCGAACGAATCCACGCACACACCGGACCTCCAGCAGATAAGGGCCACCTGTAGCCACAGGTAAACAGGCCGGGCGCACTTAAGGTAAGACCATTATTTCTTCAGCGCTACTCTGCAATTACTCTCCATACCCTGCTTAACAGTCAGGGCCTATCGGAGGAAACACAACTTGTCATTCGGCCGATCGATCGCTGTGAAGTCATCTTCAGGTAGGAGAACCACATGGTCCTACGGAGGAGGACAAAAAAGGAACACGGATAGCAGCCAGGAGCAAAGATTTATGGGAGAGGGGTCCTATTGGGTAGTTATGGAGGCGGGGTCAACCCACACGTATGCTGCCATGGAGCCTGTCAGGAAAGGCATTTTTTCACCAAATTTTCTGTCTTTTTTAATTTATAGCACAAAAAATAAAAAACCCACTAGTGATTAAATACCACCAAAAGAAAGCTCTATTTGTGTGAAAAAAAGGACGCAAATTTCATTTGGGTACAGTGTTGCATGACTGAGTAATTGTCATTCAAAGTGTGAGAGCGCTGAAAGCTGAAAATTGGTCTGGTCAGGAAGGGGGTGAAAGTGCACTGTAGGCAAGTGGATAAACCATGGTCAGTTTACAGGGGGGTGGGCAGAACCAGCCAGGATCAGCCAGGTATTTTAGGTGATAGAATGGGCAAAATTACACAGCACAAGCACTGTGCTGTTATGCATGCTTTAAAGGAACATGATCCTTTTTTTTTTTTAGGGCAACAAATAGCTACAAACAAATACCATATGCAATTATCAATGTGATTTTTAGAGTGGATTTGAAGGCAAAAAAACTATTCCTTATTTTCAGTATAGTAAGGACGGGTTATTATAACCCATATTTTTTTTTCCCCCCAATGTCCAACTGGGGGGGATTTCCCCTTAAATTCTGTCCCCATGATTTCCGAAAGAGAGAGAGGGAGAGAGAGAGAGACTACTCCACATGATTGCCCTCAGAGAGAGGGAGAGAGAGAGAGAGAGAGAGAGAGAGAGAGAGAGAGATTGCTTCACATGATTGTCCCATCAGCGAGGGAGAGACTGCTCCACATGAGTTCCCCCCAGAGACAGAGAGAGAGACTGCTGCACATGAATGTCCCCTCAGAGAGGGAGAGACTGCTGCACATGAGTGACCCCACAAAGAGAGAGAGAGAGAGAGACTGCTGCACATGAGTGACCCCACAAAGAGAGAGAACGAGAGAGAGACTGCTCCACATGACTGCCCCCACAGAGAGAGAGAGAGACACACAGCTACATGTGAATGAATGAATGAATGAATGAATAATTTGTATAGCGCTACAATGCGAACCGAATCGCCTCAAGGCGCTGTAATTAGTGCTTTGTTGTCAAGCTTCTTAGAAGAGGTGGGTCTTGAGTTTTTTCCTGAGGACCTGATGGTTTTCTTCCATGCGGATGTAGGTTGGTAGTGCATTCCATAGCCGTGGTCCTTGGACAGCGAATCTTCGTTCCCCTTTTGATTTGTAGCTTGGGGACTTGGGGATGAGGAGGAGGTTTTGGTCGGACGATCGAAGACTGCGATTGGGTGTGTAGCGTTTTATTTTCTCGAGAAGGTATTGAGGCGCGTCTCCATGGGTGCATTTGTGGGTGAGGCAGAGGGTCTTGAAAATGAACCGATTCTTTACGGTTAGCCAATGTAGGCTCCTCAGGGAAGGGGAGATGGATTCCCAGGGTTTTTTTCCTGTTATCAGCCTTGCCGCCGTGTTTTGGATAAGTTGTAAGCGCGCAAGTTGATATTGGGGTAACCCTATGTAGAGGGAGTTTGCGTAGTCCAGTCGTGAATTGATGACTGTTCCAACTACTACTGCTTTGTCCTCCTTTGGAATGAAGGGGATGAGTCTGCGTAGAAGACGAAGGAGATGGTGAGATCCGCTAACTACCGATCCTATTTGTGCATCCATTGACATTTCTGAGTCAAAAATGACTCCGAGGCTCTTGGCCTTGGTTCTTGGGGAGATGGTCTGTCCAAGGATGGTAGGGGGTGTCCAATCGATCTTGGTTCGGGAGTTTTGGTTTGCATGTAGAATGAGAAGTTCTGTTTTAGATTCGTTGAGTTTAAGAGAGCTGGCAGTCATCCAGTCGTCTATTCGGGTGAGGCAGTTTTCTAATTGCCGATGATGGTCTTTTTGTCCGGTGATCCGAAAGTATAATTGGGTGTCATCAGCGTATGAGTGGAAGCAGAGATCCGATCTTCTGATGATTTTGAGGAGTGGGCGGATGTATATGTTGAAGAGCACTGGCGACAAGGGTGATCCTTGAGGGACTCCACAAGAGATTGCCCGGGTTTCAGAGGTGAAAGCTCCTAGTTTCACTGTCTGGGAGCGATTTCCTAAGAAGGATGCGAACCATTGTAGGTCTGCGTCTGCGACTCCTGCTACTTCTGTAAGGCGGATGAGTAGAGTGTTGTGGTCCACAGTATCAAACGCTGCACTGAGGTCCAACAGCACCAGGAGACACGATTCTCCGTCATCTGCTGCTTCGAGGGCGTCGTCCCAAATCTTCAGGAGTGCCGTTTCTGTGCCATGGCCTGGGCGGAAGCCCGATTGTAGAGGGTCCAGGAGTTTGTGTGTGTCTAGGTGGCGGTGTAGCTGTTGTACTACCGCTTTCTCCATAATCTTGGAGATGGTGTTGAGGCTTGTTATCGGTCTGCGGTGGTTGGGGTCCCGACTATTTTAAAAAGTTCCCGAGGGCGGTTTAGTGCCGATGAAATGGTATTTGCAAAAAAATCTTTTTTAGCTTTAAAGATTGCTTTGTGATAATTCTCAGTGAGTCCTTTGTAGTTTGTCTGATTTTCTTTGGTAGGATTTCTTCTCCATGCTCTTTCGGCTCTTCTGCGTTCTTGCTTGAGTAGCATGAGAGAGCTGTTAAACCATCCTGAGTTTTTCCTCCGGATAGGTGTTCTGCGTTTTGGAGCCACTGCGTCTGCTGATTGTAGTAATACCTTGTTTAGGGAGCGGAGTGTAAGTTCCGTTGAGTGGGTTAAATTCAGCGTTGCTATTTTGTTTGCCAACGTGTTTTTGAAGGTTTCGGAGTGTAGTTTCTTCTGCGATCTGGTCCAATGAGTTGTTGTTACCGGTTTCTGTTTTTGCTGGGTGGTATTAGTGGTGATTTTAAATTTGATGACGTGGTGGTCCGTCCATGGTAGTGGTAGGTTGTCGAGTATGTTGATGTTCAAATTTTGTTTGAAGATAAGGTCCAGGGTGTGTCCTGAGCCATGTGTTGGAGTCTTTATCAGTTGCTGGAGACCCAGTTCTTCCAGTTGGCTGATGCAGGCGGTGGCGATAGGGTCTTGGGTAGAATTTGCCCAGAGATTAAAGTCTCCAAGTACCAGGAGGTTTTTGGATTTCAGGGTGTGTATTGCAATGAATTCCGTGAGGGGAGTAAGAAGATTGGTCTTTGGTCCTGGTGGTCTATAGCAAAGTAGAATGTGGGTGGTGTCATGGGGTGTTGATTGAAGATGTAGCGTCAGTGTCTCCATAAAAGGCACTGAGTTCTGCAAAATCGGTTTGGTGAGCACCAGGTGCGATTTAAAAATCGCTGCTAGGCCTCCCCCTTTTTGTCCTATCCGATGCTCAGTTAGGATCCTCACAGAGGATCCCCACAGAGAGAGAGAGACTGCTGCACATGAGTGGCCCCACAGACAGAGAGAGACTGCTCCACATGCGTGTCCCTACACAGAGAGAGATTGTGTCACATGATTGTCCTCACAGAGAGAGAGAGAGACTGCTCCACAATGATTTCCTCCACAGAGACTGCAAATGGCAAGTCTCTTTCAATAGGGGAAATTTGCAGTCTCTCAGTGGGGGAAATCATTGTGGAGTAGCCTCTCTATCTCTGTTGGGGCAATCATTGTGGAGCAGCCTCTCTCTCTCTATCTCTGTTGGGGCAATCATGTGGATGAGCTGCAATCTCCTTCTGTCTCTCTGGGGGAAATCATATGAAGCAGTCCCTCAGACTTGAAGGAAGATGAGGGGTCTCTCAGACCCCCCCACATTAAAAAAGCCCAGTTAAGTAAAGAAAGAAAACAGAAGTAACGTACACCAGGCTTCAGGGTCACTGGGCTTTGTGCCATGATCTTAGGCATACAGAGAAACTCAAATCTCCTGGGAAGTCACTCCAGAATTGTGCAAGAATGTCTTTGGGATCCTCTGCATGGTCACACCTCATTGAGGTCACAGCTCACTAGAAGTCAGTTTGCAAGGTGTGCATTTTTTTTACTTTTTTCTGCATTCAGATCCATTCACCAACACAGGCAAAAGTGTGAAAGCTGCAATAATTAGCTAATATAAGTGGAGCGACAGGACCAGCATGCTGGGTATTTTATCGGTTATACGAATCTACCCCAAAGTCAAACCCAAGCCAATATATTTTTGGATAGAGAGGGGGAAGGTTAGATCCTCAATGTTTTATTGTGGTCAATGTTCCTGTTTGGCAGATTTCTCAACCTTTTTTGGGGTCCCAATCGGACAACTACGTAACCAGAAGGGAGAGGGATAAATTTTACTTTACTCCTTAACAGGTGCTTGAGTTGAGAAGAGGCCTGATCTTTGATCTTCTGGTCGGCCTCCTAGACTGGTGGCCCCAGGGCAGCTGCCTATTTTTGTCGAAAATGTAGAAAGAATGTGTTTCAGTGCAGTATTAATGCCCCATTTAAAATTAGATACACTAAATATCCAGTTGTAATATTAGTTAGTGTATGCATCATAATAGTGCTAGTATACTGTTAAAAGTCCATGCCTAATCTGAGACCATACATTACAGGAAATACATATTGGATGATGGCAGAAGAAGGTATAAATCCTTGCAGACATAACGTAATTTGATAAGCTTTTTCTTCCAGCTCCATTACCTTTATCAAAAGAAACACAGTCTACGATAAACTTCCCGTTTTAAGCAGCCATCATATCTTAAACAAAGAACAACTGTGAAAAATTGCCTACTTTATACTAATGTCAGCCATTCACACAGCTTTTTCATTTTTTCCTGATTGTGTGTCCTGAAATGACTGTCTCCTAAACAATGTGCTGAAGATAGATGGCACACTTTCATATACGTATGAGACTCAAGAATAATCCAGGAAGGAAAAATGTGGCACCTACTTACTTCACATTTAGTTTGGCACAATAGAAGACCACCATCACCGAGGCATGCTCAGCCAGAAAATAAATCCTGTGACTGTAATAACAACAGTGCTTTCATGCTGCTTTCACTGTGGAAAGAAATAACTAGAAAATATATTATTTTGTCAATAATTTGCCAATATATTTTAGCCCTAGTTTTCACTGGTTGGCATACCTTTTAGAAAGCCAAAGTTCAGCACTCACAACCTAATACTGTTACTGGAGATTTCTATATGCTATTCTAAGTATATTAAATGCCTGGGCTCACAATTCTGACTGCAATATTTTGACACATTTTTGGGACCACATTTATACAGCGATCCATGCTATAAAAATGCATTGATTACTGTATAAATGTGACTGGCAATGAAGGGGTTAACACTAGGGCCCGATCAAGGGGTTAATTATGTTACCTGGGTGATTCTAACTGTAGGGGGAGGGAACTCACAAGAGGAGGAGACCGATCGGTGTTCCTCTGTACAAGGAACACACCATCGGTCTACTCTCACCTGACAGGACATTGTCTCCACTTCAAACTCAACCTCCCCATCAATGAGTACTGGTTCAGGCGGACCGGTGTTTCAGTCAACAAAGGGATCCGGGATAGTGGGTTTAAGTAGAGCTACGTGAAAAAACGGGTGAATCCAGAATGATTCCGGTAGCTTCAATTCATAGGTCACACTGTTAATTTACTTTTTCACAGGGAAGGGACCCACAAACTTAGGGCCCAATTTTTGGGTTTCTTAGGTTCAGGGTCGACAGCCAAACTTGATCTCCAGGTTCCAAATTAAGTTCCCCTCTTCTTTTCCTGTCAAAGATCTCCTTATAGTATTCCTGAGTTCTTGTCATTGTTTCTTGGAGTAATTTGTTGTTGGTGCTGAAAAAATTCAGAGTCTCTTGAGTGGCTGGTACTGAGCATTCCGGGAAGTTGTTTGACAGAAACAAGGGGTGAAACCTGTAATTTGTGAAGAATGGAGTTTGCTTGGTAGCAGAGTGGACAGAGTTGTTGTATGCAAATTCAGCAAGAGGTAGGAGAGGAACCCAGTCAACCCAGAGAATGATGAAAAACACTGTAAGTATTGCTCCAGCGTTTGGTTTGTCCTCTCTGTCTGGCCATTGGTTTGAGGATGGTATGCGGAAGAGAAAGAGAGGTTAATCTCCAGGGAACCACATAGTGCCCTCCAGATCTTCGAAGTAAACTGTACCATTCAGTCTGAAATAATATCTGCAGGGATCCCGTGGAGCTTTACAATCTCCTTAATGCAGTTTCAGCAGCAGAAGGGGTACCCCTTATTGGTAGAAAATGAGCCATCTTGGAAAGTCTATCCACAACCACGAAGATGGTAGAGTGGTTTTCAGAGGGTGGCAGCTCGACAATAAAATCCATGGAGATCATCCTCCATGGTCTTTCTGGGAAGGGTAGTGGCCTCAACAGACCCCAAGCTTTAGACTTGCTGCCCTTATTCTAAATAAAGATGATTCCACGTAGTTCCTGCAGGTACCAAGGAACAGGCAGAAGAAGCATCAGGACAAGCCGGGATCAGAGGCTGGCAGCAATCAGGGAAGGTCAAAGACAAGTCGGGTAACAGGAATCAGATAAGCAGGTTTGAACAAACAGCAAGGGGTCTCAGGAACGCTGTAGAACAGCAAGATGGCATGGTAACAGTCTCCTTTAAATAGGCTTCTTGGCGCAAAGTGCGGTCACATGGCGCGCGCCCGTTTGCAATAACGCACATGCACACACCCGTTTGCGCTGTACGTGCATGCGTGCGCGCTGGGTGGCTCTTTTGATGGGAACTCTGCGCACAAATCTTCCACTGTTAGCCAGATTACTGGGACGTCTTGACATTAGGGATCATGGAGATGTATGCTAAGAGGGATTCTGTGCGATAGGAACGGCCTGTGAGGAGAGAATTGAAGGCTTCAACCATGAGAGGGGACAGTAGGGTAGCAAAGCGTTTATAGTAGGTGGCTGAGAATCCGTCAGGGCCTGGGCGTTTGTGCGGTTTTAATGATTTTATTGCGGTGTGGACTTCTAAATCTGTGATAGGTCTGTCGAGGGTTTCTTGTGTGGAGGAGAGGGAGATAAGTTGAATAGAGGATAGAAAGGTATCTAAGCTTGTCTGGTCGAATTTGTGAGTATCCTGATACAGGTCAGCGAGTTTTCAGCAGAATGCAAGGATAATTTTTTGTGGGTTACTGGAGTAGATATCTTTGGTTAGTTTAAGTCGGATTGGTTTTGGGGTGTAGTAAGCCTTACATAGTGTTAAGGCTAAGAATGTGTTCGGCTTGTTTGCTTTCATGTAGAAAGCGTGTTTAGATTTGCAGGGAATCTTTTCTGCCGAGTCCGTCAGGAAGAGGTTGAGTTCTAAGCGTGTTTTGTCATAGATTTGTTTATTCGATGGAGAGGGCAAGGTTTGAAAGTTCTCAGATGCTTTGTAGAAGGTTTCTTCTAGTTGCTTATGAAGCTGTCATTTAAATTTATGTTGGTAGGATGCCTGGCTGATGCAAACCCCTCTGTTGGATGGTTTAAGGGGTTCCCATACGTTAGGGGGTTTGTATCCGTGGGTGTGTTGTTTGTAAGATAGTCCTGTATAGCGTTTTCTATGTCTTGTCGATATGTTGGATTGGCTAGTAGACTGTCATTTATATACCAGATTCGGAGGTTAGGTCGTGGGACCAGGGAGAAGAGAGTCTTCATGACTGCATTGTGGTCTGACCAGGCGCATGGTATGATTAAAGAGTCTAGTATAAGAGGAGAGGTGCTGATGTTTACAAGGAGGTGGTCTATATGGGAGAACTGCTTGTGGGGATGGGAGTAATGCGTATATTGTCATCTTGTAGGATTTTGTTCTTGTCATACATCAAGGAGGGAGTGTTGCTTAATCAGCTGTTGGTAGGAGAGGCAATGGGCATCTAAAATTGGGTATAGTACTTGATTTGAGTCACCACATATCATGAGGGATCCCCGTTTATGGGATTCCACTATGGAGAACAAGTGGGAGAGGAATGACAGTGGGTTTTTATTGGGGGCATAGTATGAAACAATGGTGATTTCACTGTCTAGCAAGAGACTGGTGAGTAGTACATATCGCCTCTCAGGATCTTTGATCTCTGCTAGGAGGGTGAATGGTGTAGTATGGTGGAATGCAATCAAAACCCCTCCTTTTTTTTGTGGAGGCTGAAGCCGTAAAAACCTGGGGGTATTGGTGGCCAAAAAATGTAGGTGATGATTGTGATGAGAACTGCGTTTCCTGTAAGCAAACCACGTGTGCTGAGAGTGTGGAGAAGGAACGGAAAGCCTTAGTATGTTTTGAAGGGGAGTTGAGGCCCTGTACATTGAGTGTCAGTATGTTTAAAGACATCATTATGTAGTGTAGGAGGGGTCAGGGGGTCCTGTGGCTAGTTGTTAGGCTTTGAGTATTCTCTCTGGAGAAGTGGGGGATAGGGAGGGTAGGACAAAGGGAGGAAAGGGGACTGGGGTGGTATCAGGTGTGAACTGGGCAGCATAGGTAGTTCCTGATAGTAGGAAGGAGTGTGAGCTCTGGATGAAGAGAGGAAGGGAGGCTCCTATGTGGACTGAGTATCCAGGGGGTGGTGAAAAATCACCAGCTGAGGTGTACAGTTTGTCCAAAGAGTGTCCAATCATCAATGCTGGGCACTCAAGGATTAAAAGGAGGTACAGTGGGCTGTCTCCGGGACTATGACAGCCACTACAAAAGCTATACTTTTACTTTTACAAAAGCTATATTATTGAACTGTGTAACAAACGAGTCACTAACAAAACCATATCTAGTATAAAAACGGTAAGGTAAAGTGAAGAACATGGTGTTGCCAAGCTGGGGTGGCAGATCAGACGTCCTGCAGGTGAGTTGATGGCATGAGTCAGGCGGTGGGTTTGCGCTGCCAGTGGGCAAAGGTCATCTGGGTTGCTGTGTGAGAGGGAGGAGCAATCAAACTTACTGCAGGAGGTCGTAAGGCAGGTTATGGGTGTAGTTAGCAGGTGCATATGTCTGTGGATCCCTGCTTCCTTGTACGTACTGCGTAGGGAAACCAATACCCTAGTCCATAGGCCCAAGGGAAGGTAGTGGGATATAATATCCCTATTGGCTGAGAAAGGCTATCACATTTTGAATAGTTTGATTGAGGTGACCTTATGATGGCGAGACATGTAAGGTCTGTCTCAGGGGGTAACGCACATCAAGTCCCAGTGTGTGTGGTGTCAAAAGGGCAAGCCCTTGAGGCATGATATCACCCCATAGGAGATACATCAGTCCATCTGATCTTCTGGTACTAGGATACCTCAGCAGCATTTTCTGGTGACAGGAGGAGTTCGAGAATCACGGCGAGGAGGTCATCTACCGATTTGCAAGTAAAGGAGGAACCTTTGTGGGAAAAGCTAATAGCGAAGGGGAAACTCCAACGGTAGGAAATGTGATGGTGTTGGAGGACCTGCAGGTCATCGCTTTTCGCTTGAGGGTCTGCTGTGAGAGGTCTTTGAAGATTTGGTAGCGGTGTCCCTGGAAGGTCAACGAGTTCTTGTTGCAGACTGCTTCCATTAATTCCTCCTTGGTGCGGAAATAGTGTAGTTTTATAACAATGTCCCTGTCTTTTCGGGGAGCCAGAGTTCTGTGGATCCTGTCCATCTCTAGGCGTTCTTTGGGAATCGACGGGGCAAGTTCCTGGAAGAGCGCCGTGATGGTAGATTGGAGATCCTCTATGGCTTTGGGTATTCCATGGATTTGGAGGTTAGACCTCATGGCCCTATTCTCAAAGTCCTCAAGGTAGGTATAGAGGGAAGAGTTTTCCTCCCTAAATATATCATTTTATCATACTGTTGCTACGTGTTTAGACATGTCAGAAATTAAACTAACTAATTATGCAAATATTACCAATAGATCCACTTTACTAGTAAGTTTAAACAGTTGAGACACAGGTAATTTATTTGACGTGGGGGCTTCAGAACGATACAAATTCTATAGTAGTATCATACTGACTATGCTACATTTTTAGTAATGTGAAAGTTGAATTGATAGAAATAAATATAGTAAAGTGACTTTGTAATGCTGTTTTGTCTTTCAAAAAAAAAACATCTCTGTTAAAAAAAAAAAAAAAGTTAACAGTGATAACAAGTGATAACGAGCACAACAGAGCAAAAATCTTCATTGTCAATTGCAAGACTGTAAATTACTAAGGATAAGTGTGAACTTTTTTTAATTACATTTTGATTGTGTAAGTCTACACTAATTGTGTTTTATTTCTCTAATTTAAAGAGAATGGATTGACTTTTCAATGTTAATTTTAGATAAACATGTAAAAGCTTGATTTCCATAATCTTATCAAATATGTTTTTGTTTTTAAATCCTTGCTTCTATGTATGCTTTGTAATTACCGTATTTATCGGCGTATAACACGCACCGGCGTATATCACGCACCCCAAGTTTAGGAGGGCATTTTAAGGAAAAAAAGTTTTAGGAGGGAAGTTTAGGGAAAAAAAAAAAAAAAACTTACATTTAAGCGTCATTTGCAGCTTGCCCAGCGTCATTGCAGCCTTGCCCAGCGTCATTGCAGCCTTGCCCAGCGTCATTGCAGCTTGCCCAGCGTCATTGCAGCCATGCCCAGCGTCATTGCAGCCATGCCCAGCGTCATTGCAGCCTTGCCCAGCATCATTGCAGCCTTGCCCAGGGTCATTGCAGCCTTGCCCAGCGTCATTGCAGCCTTGCCCAGGGTCATTGCAGCCATGCCCAGGGTCATTGCAGCCTTGCCCAGGGTCATTGCAGCCATGCCCAGCGACATTGTACCTTGCCAGCGTCATTGCAGCCATGCCCAGCGACATTAGAAGTCCGGTCCGGGTTTAAATTTCCTGCCGCCGAGACTCTCTGTCGCGCGCGCCGCCGAAAAAGACCAAGGCGCGGCCAAAAAAGACCGAAGCGGCCCCGGAAAAGGCCGAGCCGACTGTTCAGCTCCGATCACGGTCCCGCCTCCCTGCTGTGTCCGGAGCGAGCGCAGTGAGGGGGGACTCCGAGCAGAGCCGAACAGTCTGCTCGGTCTATTCCGGCACGGCTTTGGGTTTTTTCGGCGGCGCTCGATATTTTTCGGCGGCGCTTGCCATTTTTGACATTTAAAAAAAAAAAAATTTGGGGTATCAGCGTATAACCCACGACTTTCCCCTGATTTTTAGGGGGAAAAAGTGCGTGTTATACGCCGATAAATACGGTATATATATGTCCATAGCAACAGTTATATTACTTGTTACATATTTGGGCTCTGCTTTCTGCTTTACAGGGCTACAAAACCATGTTTTAATGCTCTGTCTCCCAATACAACCCTATAAATCAGATGACTCACTAAAAACAATTCACTCCCTCTGTGGCTGATAATTTATCTCTTCCTTGCTGATGAGTACGGTATATAAAGTTCATAATGCAAGTTCTGCTGTGGCTGAAAAGAATAGGGGCCGAAAAGAAGTGGGCTGCATTTCTCCGAAGGAATTCGATCCTGGTTATGGCATGCTTCCCAACCGTCCTTGATTTGGAGGGACTGTCCCTTATTAGGAACAAAGTCCCTCTGTCACTCTGTCCTCCTTTGTCCCTCATTTTGGTCTGATCTATAATAGTTGTATATAAAATGCACTTTTTAATCTTTCAAAAAGTATTTCCCAGTGCTAAACCTTTCATCTGATTTCTAAATTGCTTCATTTGTATATTTCAAAAGCCAATATAAAAGGTATAGTAGTGGTAAAAAAAAGTACTTGTGGCTTTAAGAAGGAGCGTGGCAGGAGCGTGGCAGGGGGGTGTGTCTTATACCTACATACTTTTGCTAATAGGTGTCCCTCAATCCCATCTCAAAAAGTTGGGAGGTATGTTATGGGTAAGCACTTTTATAGCCAGTTGCAAATGTAGGAGGCCACAATATAAATATGATCTGTATCTGTGTTAAAATCTTTTAGACAGTTGAATAGTTTTTAATGGAATAGCAAATAAGGGTACAATATAGGACCAAATTTAGGACAATTTGACGCATGCTCCGAAGCATTAAACTTAATTTTCTTGGCTCGTCGTAGTGTTGTACGTCACCGCGTTCTTGGCGGTCGAAAGTTCATAGAACTTTTGTGTGACCGTGTGTATGCAAGCCAAGCTTGAGCGGAATTCCGTCGGAAAAACCATCCAAGTTTTTTTCCGGCGGAAAATCCGCTCGTGTGTATGGGGCATTAAAGTTTTTTAAAGCGACAACCAATATCAGAGCATTCACATGGCTCAGCCTTACCCCTACTCCCTCCTTCCAGAATTTGGTTGACAGCAGCTGTAGCCATTGGCTCTCAGTGAAGCCAGTGAATGCAGTATTTTGATAGCGGCCTCTGTCAGAACAAACTGATCAGTGCTGCAGCCAATTGGCTGATTGAACCCAAATTTTCCAATGACCATAAATTGATAGAAATTCGGCCATTCCCTGCTGAACTGTCTGAATTTGTAAGTGTAAATGCACCGGAAAACACACTATGTATGTCCAATCTACACAAATGCTAATTGGGGTGCATGGCATTTTCTGTTATGCATACATTTTATTGAAAATGATATTAATACGTTATAATTGGAGAAATCATTATGCAGTCATGCATCATGGGCCACTTGTATCTGTTCACATAACATTTAAAGTAAAACCTAACAGATAAAGTATACCTGTCATGAAAGACTGAAAATGCTAGTTATCCATTTGTCATCCTGACCCTCTTTCACTAAAATTCACTGACCTGGAGGCATACAGAATACGGATTATAGTCAAAGAATCCATATGTAGCCAGATAAGAATTTTTAGAAGGAAATCTGCAATGGAAGCTCCTATATTTATCTCATGACAGGTTAACTTTAAAACAGAATTTTCTGATCTGGCTAGCATTCTCCTCTAAAATTAGTGTAATACGTTTGATGGTCCTAGCCTACAGATGCACTGCAGATAAAAGAAACATAAAGTCTGAAATAGTTATAGCATATTACATAAAATGTGCTGTGTCTGTTGTGGTAGACGTAACCAAGTCATTATAGTATATTTTAAACCCATTTCAAGTCAGTTTAGCTAGTAATAGGAAACAACCTTAAAAAAGCGCATTATATAGAGAGCTCAGTGATAAAACCTGAATATCAATCCTTAAAGCTTTCACTGGCTATAGAAATAAACATTTCAATCTGGTGTTCCCCATGTAAATAGATCCTATTACTGGAAATGCTGCGAAGTACACTGAATGGCTAATGAGCATAATTGATTTTTGTCAGCTTTTTAATCTTTATTTTTACCCCCTCTTTCTCAGAGACAAAAGAATTCCAAAGAACCGAAAGGAAACGGCAATATGTTTCTTGGCATGGTGGAGTAAAATGACAGATATTTTCTGTCAGTTTCAAACAAAAGAATATTCGCTCTGCTTCACAAATTTTTGATGCCAGAACTAACATTTTAAGGAACACAAAGATCTAAAACGAAATTATGAACCCACCTCCGCCAAAATAAACAGCAAATATTTGATCTTCTACAATCACTGTAGTGGAAATTTGCAATGAGTTGGGTCAAGTATTATGTGTGAATGATGTGAACAATGATTACCTGGGAACCTTGTTTTGCAGTGTACTTCTATCCAAAGATGTTTTAGTTTTGGATAGTGTAAGTAGGTAGTCTCAAAATTGCAGTCCCCAGGCCGGATGTGGCCCTTTGCTTGCCTTTATCCAGACTTGGGGCACTATTCTTTCCAAGGAACTCAATGATGAGGTATTATTCCTCCCACTGACACCAGCAATGGAGCACCATTCTTCCCACTAACGCCAGTGATGGAGCACCATACCTCCCATGGATACCAATGATGGGGCACTATTTCTTCCTCCTACTTTATGTAGGATAATACTAATGACCACAGGCCTACGTAATTTTTTTGCTCCACTGACCACCAATATTGAGGCATTGTTTGCGCTTACTGACACAAGGGGATTTTCTACTCTCACTGAAGCCAGGACAATTTCTACACCCACTGACCACAGTCGGGCCCCTCTAAAGTCTGAAGGACAGTACACTGGCTCTTTGCTTCGAAAAATATTTCTATATACATTGATAACTCAATATACTTATTGATATGTTGATTATTCCTTACATTTGCAGATAGTCCGTATTTAAATATTTGTGTCCCAGGGAAATTTTAAAACAGGCTAGGGACAGCAGTATTTCTCCCAGCACTGTTTTAAATGGCGTCTGGAATCAACGGCCCCCTGCTGGAACTAGTACAGCAGCTGCCAGACATCAGTAACAGCTGGGACCTAGTGCTAAGTCGAAGAGTTGAAGCGATCAGCTCCTGGGCTTCTAATCATGTCACACAGCCCTCCATAGTAGAGTCTGTAGAAGATCACTGTAAATGCAATGCTTCCTCATTGTGTAGTATGTACCCTCTAAATACCTAAAATAATCCCTCTCCAAATGAATACCAGGTGGCAACAACGCTATAAGGAGTATCTATATTACATTTACATTTACTTTACAAGCATCAAATGCTCACATACATTTTTAGTGATCTCAAACCTGTGAAAAAGTTGCCAGTGTACTAATATGTGTTCTCGCCAACTCAACCTAATCTCACTTTATTGTTATGCTAACAATTGATGCAAGCCATTTATATCTGCTACGTGCATTGCAATATAGCGTCAAAGAGGAATAAAGTTCATACCATTTGTTCACGTTGAGTGTTACCTTTCTGTACATTAAATTAAAGACACATTAATATGATATTTTTTTCAGCAGAGTTTGCTAATTAGATTTTGCATTACATATATTGGGAGATGCAAAAATTGCATACATGCTGTGCTGGTAAAAATGACAGAAAATGTCTTTCTAATTTATAACTACTTATTTCCAAAAAAAAGCAATGTAAAATACATTAGTGTAGGCTACACATGCTAAAAGAATACTGTGCAGAACAAAGACGTTGCCAAAAAAAAAAAAAAAAACCTTGGATTAGTAGGAAATTAAGTGGTTAAAGGGTTTCTAAACACTAACATGTAAAGGATAACTCCACTTTTGTGAAAAAAATATAGCAAATACATTTTAAAAATAGCGTATACAATTGCTTAACAAACCATGTTGTAATTTAAACTGTATTTAGACTTATGCGGCTAAATTGGGATAGCACCTACTTTATATTTGTTACATGTCCTCATTCACAAAGCATAACTTAAAAATAAATATTTAAAAATGGCAGCTTACCTTTTTTTAGATGCTCTTTATGAGGGTGCTGGGCAGCCGTGTTTACCATAATCTACCCTGTTTATACTGTGCAGGCTTAGCTTCATTATCAATTGTAAATAAATTTGGACAATGTCTGTCCTAATAAAGGGTTAAAAGTGTGGAGGCTGGGTTTCTTGCATTGTATGTTAACGAGGACAGACTTAGGACAGACTCATTCTTAGGCCCCTTCCCACTAGCGGTCCGAATGGGTCCTCCTGTCTGGATATGTTAATATGTTAAATAAGCCTTACTCTTTTAATCAATTATGTTGTTATACATAGTCATGTAATGTTAAAAAGGTAAATCATTTTTTTTTTGTACATCATGAAACCTTACTAGCAAAGTATATTCACAGACACCGCCTCCCCTAGGGTGACAATGCTTAGTTCATCTGCAGTGCTGTTACCCTTTTTTGTGCAATTCCAGAATTCCAAAATGAACAACACAATTAGCTATGCCAATGAACAGTGTGTTAGCACATTCTGCCATACTCACCACAGTAAACTGATGATGTTATCTGCAGTTCTGTACCAATACTTTTAAGGACTGTGTTCTGCATTTACATCGTTTTGTCCTGGCCCATGGTTTCACTCCCCTTTTTTTCTTCTACTTTTCTAATAAAAAAATTACATTCAGCTACTGGTGGATCATGCACACATCAAGAGAAAGTACATGGGGAGTAATGGGAGAGGTTTACTAAAACTGGAGAGTGCAAAATCTGGTGCAACTCTGCAAAGAAACCAATCAGCTTCCAGGTTTTATTGTTAAAGCTTAATTGAACAAGCTGAAGTTGGAAGCTAATTGGCTACTATGCACAGCTTCACCAATTTCTGAGCACTCCAGTTTTAGTAAATTTCTCCTACAGAGTCCACAGGATGTGCACAGTGGAAGGAAAAACAAGATCAAAGATAGTATTTTTTAACAAAAAATTTTATTTGCTCCACAAAATGAACTATTCCTTTGTGAGGGTTTAGTTCCACTTTAATAATCTGCAAGTGTAATAATCAGATCAGTCCATAGCATCTTGAGTTCTACCGCTTGGAATTGTTACCATGTGACCTGTGACTAATAACAGTTCATGCTATCCTTTCCATTCCAGCATGGCAGATGGTCATGCTTATAGATAAGTGACACTACATGCTCTAGTAAGTAACCTTGTAATAGATAACTCTAAAGGCTTTCTAATAATGTAGTTATTCAGTTGAGTTTTTGGTGTTTCCTGGGTCCAAAGGTGGATTATCCAATGTTTAGTTGTTTGGGTTCCCTAAAGAAGTAGGCATTGTTGCATAAAATTTGCCTGACTGTCATCCAGTACTTACATTTTTCTCTCCATACAAGCTGGAGCAATAAGATTGCTGTCATGTTATGCCAATGGTGTCTCTTATGCCGCGTACACACGAAGGGACAATCCCGCGGGATTATCCTCTGGACTGAAGTCCAGCGGATAATCCCCTCGTGTGTGGGCGCCGGCGGACTTTTTGGCGCCAAAGTCCGGCGGACCAAAGTTTTAAGTTTTGTTTTAAAATTATCCGCTGGACTTGGCAGTCCAGCGGACAATCCCGCCGTTAGTGGGCAAGTCCGCGGGACTTTTGAAATGAACGGACTTGCCGCTCATCGGCAAGTCCGTTCATTTAGCACGTGACTTCAGGTTACGTAGCTAGCGTAGGCAGTTACTGCCGCCGCGCTAGCTCCGTGACCTGGCATGGATTTAAAGGGAATCCCCACGCCGAAAAAACGGCGTGGGGGTTCCCCCCAAATCCATGTCAGACCCTCATCCGAGCACGCAGCCTGGCAGGCCAGGAAAGGGGTGGGGACGAACGAGCGCCCCCCCTCCTGAGCCGTACCAGGCCGCGTGCCCTCAACATGGGGGGTGCCCCCCCACCCCAAAGCACCTTGTCCCCATGTTGATGAGGACAAGGGCCTCTTCCCGACAACCCTGGCCATTGGTTGTCGGGGTCTGCGGGCGGGGGCTTATCGGAATCTGGGAGCCCCCTTTAATAAGGGGGCCCCCAGATACCGGCCCCCCACCCTATGTGAATGAGTATGGGGTACGATGTACCCCTACCCATTCACTTAAGGTGTAAAATGTAAAGTACAAAAACACACACACTTTTGAAAAAATATTTTATTGCACTGCTCCGGGGGTCTTCTTCCGTCTTGGGGGTCTTCTCGCCGGACTCCTCCGCTCTCTTCTGCTCTTTTACCTAGCTCTTTCACGAGCGGGGGGAGTCCGGCTACCTTCTTCGTCGTCGCCGCCGTCGTCTGGGGGTCTCGATCCGCCTTCGGGGGTCTTCCGGGGGTCTCTTCTGTTCTTGCGGCGGTCGTCTTCCGCGCCGCCGGCGCCGCCTTCTTCTTCTTCTTGTCCTTCTTCTTGTTCTTCTTCTTCCGATGTTGACCCGACGCTCTCTCTGCCCGGAATGCTTGTGCCGCGCTGCGCTTGGACTTATATAGGGGCATGGGAACAGGGTCACATGCACATGTCACATGGTGACCCCGCCCCCTTGTGTTGTCACAGTCCCGGAGGATGCTGGGACTGTGACATCGCAAGGGGGCGGGGTCACCATGTGACATGAACATGTGACCCTGTCCCCCATGTCCCTATATAAGTCCGAGCGCAGAGCGGCACAGGCATTCCGGGCAGAGACAGCGACGGGTCAACATCGGAAGAAGAAGAAGAACAAGAAGGACAAGAAGAAGAAGGCGGCGCCGGCGGCGCGGAAGACGACGACCGCCGCAAGAACAGAAGAGACCCCCGGAAGACCCCCGAAGGCGGATCGAGACCCCCAGACGACGGCGGCGACGACGAAAGAAGGTAGCCGGACTCCCCCCGCTCGTGAAAGAGCTAGGTAAGAGAGCGGAGGAGTCCGGCGAGAAGACCCCCAAGACGGAAGAAGACCCCCGGAGCAGTGCAATAAAATATTTTTTCAAAAGTGTGTGTGTTTTTGTACTTTACATTTTACACCTTAGGTGAATGGGTAGGGGTACATCGTACCCCATACTCATTCACATAGGGTGGGGGGCCGGTATCTGGGGGCCCCCTTATTAAAGTGGGCTCCCAGATTCCGATAAGCCCCCGCCCGCAGACCCCGACAACCAACGGCCAGGGTTGTCGGGAAGAGGCCCTTGTCCTCATCAACATGGGGACAAGGTGCTTTGGGGTGGGGGGGGGCCGCACGGCCCCCCTTTCCCAGGGCACCCCCCATGTTGAGGGCACGCGGCCTGGTACGGCTCAGGAGGGGGGGGGGGGCGCTCGTTCGTCCCCACCCCTTTCCTGGCCTGCCAGGCTGCGTGCTCGGATGAGGGTCTGACTTGGATTTGGGGGGAACCCCCACGCCGTTTTTTCGGCGTGGGGATTCCCTTTAAATCCATGCCAGCCTGCGGAGCTAGCGCGGCGGCATTTACTGCCTACGCTAGCTACGTAACCTGAAGTTACGTTCGAAATGAACGGACTGCTCCGTGTGTGGGCAAGTCCGTTCATTTTCAAAAGTCCCGCAGACTTTTGGCCGGCGGATTATCCGCTGGAGAAGTCCGTGCATGTGTGGGCAAGTCCACACGCTCGGAAAGTCCAGCGGACCTAGCTGGAAAGTCCCGCGGGATTGTCCGCTGGACTAGGTCCGCCGGCAAAAGTCCGCACGTGTGTACGCGGCATTAGATTGACTTGATGTTTTTGATGTGCCTTTTGAGTAATCCATAAATCAATTTTTACTTGAACTTTTGTTTAATTCCAGTCTGCCATCACCCAGTTGCTTATCTATTGCTGCTAAACAGTTTCAGGTAGTTGTGAGCAAACTTGATACATTTTTATCATAACTGATAGGCTTTGCTTTACCCCTTCTACTGTATTTGTGCAAAATATAATACTGGACTATATTTAGGCCTTTGCATTCGTGTGCTTATGTTAATATGGTTCAGACTAAAAACGTTGTAATCAAGATTGTAACCTCACTTCACTTTTATTACTTGCCATTAAAACAAAACAAAAAAAAAGTGAAAAATTTAGATAATACTCTTAAGTTTCTTTAAATGTGGTAATTGTGAAGCCTGACAATTTATGGCTCGAAAGAGTTTCCTGCTTCAGAGAAAATGAAATGAAACGTCTTGAATTTCATGACTTGGGAGCTTGAAGTCTCATCTAATTTACTTGTGGTTTGCTATATTT
Organism: Lithobates sylvaticus; assembly: GCA_028564925.1. Classification (NCBI taxonomy): domain Eukaryota; kingdom Metazoa; phylum Chordata; class Amphibia; order Anura; family Ranidae; genus Lithobates; species Lithobates sylvaticus. The sequence goes on along the minus strand of CM053030.1, from coordinate 125,242,767 downwards.
TATTGGTTCCAGCAGATCATTAAAATGTGTTTGTTATAAATTATTTGGAAGCTCCAACTTTCTGGTGTAATTCAGTGTCTAAAATATTAGTTTCCACTTAAAGCGAAGTTCCACACAATTTTGATAGGTGGTCTCAAACGAAAAGACCACCTCTCCACCCCTCGTTTTTGGATATTTAAAAACATTTTTTTACCTTCTAACTTACCTTTTTTGGAAGTACTAAGAGAACTTCCAATGCAGCTCGGCCTCGGCCGAGGAAGTCACATCCTCTTCTGCAGCGAGCCCCCTGTTGTCTTCTGGGACATGTGTGTGTCCCAGCAGACAAGTTGGCCATTAAAAAAGTGCCGCGGGATTCGCACATGCACAGTCGGAAACCGGCAGTGAAGCCGCAAAGCTCCATTGCCGGTTTCCCTTAGTTGGAATGGTGGCGCCTGCACCCGATCCGATGGACCGGGGGGGGGGCAACATCGCAGGCTCCCTGGACAGGTAAGTGTCCTTATTAAAATCAGCAGCTACAGTGTTTGCAGCTGCTGACTTTTTAAAAAAAAAAAATTCGGCTGGAACTCGGCTTTAATAAGATGAAAAGTATCATTGTAGCTTTCAACTTGAACTTAACATATTGCCAAACAGTAGCAGTAAGGATTATTTTTCTTTAAATTGAGATATAAATATTTAACCTTTGCATGTACAGTACATAGTTCATTTTAAGTGTAAAATCCAAACTGCAAAATATGTCAAATACGGCAATTAAATAATGAATTGGTGTCACACTGAGCAGAAACATAGCGTTACAACTCCAATATGTTGCCTTTTAAGAGGTGACCGTAATTACTGGATATCAGCTTTGGCAATCTGTGATAGTTCAAAGTAATGAAGAAAATGTTTTACCCCCCCCCCCCCTGACAGAGTATTCTTGGACTTTGGTTTCTTACAACTGCTCCAGTGACCTACTCTCTACCAAATTAGCATGATCATTTTCTTTTTTGGGAGAGTTATGGTAAACTCTTGGCAAAATTGCACCAGTATCCAGTCTATGGGCATTATTGCATTTCAAAACATAATAAAATGTGTCCTCTAGCTCCTAGTCAAATGTATACATTTTTGCAGTCTAAAAATTATATATAAAATATCTCACAAAAGTGAGTACACCCCTCACATTTTTGTAAATTTTTTATTATATCTTTCCATGTGACAACACTGAAGAAATGACACTTTGCAACAATGTAAAGTAGTGAGTGTACAGCTTGTATAACAGTGTAAATTTGCTGTCCCCTCAACACACTGCCATTAGTGTCTAAACAGCTGGCAACAAAAGTAAGTACACCCTAAGTGAAAATGTCAAAATTGGGCCCAATTAGCCATTTTTCTTCCCCCATGTCATGTAACTCGTTAGTATTACAAGGTCTCAGGTGTGAATGGGGAGAATGGCAAAGAACTCTCTGAGGATCTGAAACAGAATTGTTGCTCTACATAAAGGTGGCCTAGGCTATACGAAGATTGGCAAGACCCTGAAACTGAACTGCAGCACAGTGGCCAAGATCATACAGCGGTTTAACAGGACAGGTTCCACTCAGAACAGGCCTCACCATGGTCGATCAAAGAAGTTGGGTGCACATGCTCAGCAACATATCCAGAGGTTGTCTTTGGGAAATAGACGTATGAGTGCTGCCAGCATTGCTGCAGAGGTTGAAGGGGGGGGGGGGGGGGGGGGGGGGGTTAGGCTACACACTGCTTTAAATTGGTCTGCATGGCTGTCGTCCCAGAAGGAAGCATATTCCAAAGATGATGCACAAGAAAGTCGGCAAACAGTTTGCTGAAGACAAGCAGACTAAGGACATGGATTACTGGAACCTGTGGTCTGATGAGACCAAGATAAACTTATTTGGTATAGATGGAGTCAATCATGTGTGGCAGCAACCAGGTGAGGAGTACAAAGACAAGTGTGTCTTGCCTACAGTCAAGCATGGTGGTGGGAGTGTCATGGTCTGGGGCTGCATGAGTGCTGCCGGCACTTGGGAGCTACAATTCATTGAGGGAACCATGAATGCCAACATGTACTGTGACATACTGAAGCAGAGCATGATCCCCTCCCTTCGAGGACTGGGCCGCAGGGCAGTATTCCAACATAACGGCCCCAAACACACCTTTAAGATGACCACTGCCTTGCTAAAGAAGCTGAGGGTAAAGGTGGTGGACTGGCCAAGCATGTTTTCAGACCTAAACCCTATTGAGCATCTGTGTCTCTAACATCCACCAGCTGCGTGATGTCCTCATGGAGGAGTGGAAGAGGACTCCAGAGGCAACCTGTGAAGCTCTGGTGAACTCCATGCCAAGAGGGTTAAGGCAGTGCTGACAAATAATGGTGGCCACACAAAATATTGACACTTTGGGTCCAATTTGGACATTTTCACTTAGGGGTGTACTAACTTTTGTTGCCATTGGTTTAGAAATTAATGGCTGTGTGTTGAGTTATTTTTAGGGGACGGAAAATTTACACTGTTATACAAGATGTACACTCACTACTTTACATTGAAGCAAAGTGTAATTTCTTCAGTGTTGTCACATGAAAAGATATAATAAAATATTTACAGAAATGTGAGGGGCATACTCACTTTTGTGAGATACTGTAAATAATAATAATATTGGGAAATATTTTTCCGAGTCTACAGGGGGTATATTGCCAGCGGTTAATTATCCTAAGCGATGTTTCCCAATGACTAGTACAGTGAGAAGATTTGTGTATAGTATAGAACGCGAATTTCCATTGTTGTTCTGTTTTCGTGGTTCCCATATCAGTGTCCCACTTCATATGCGCCGCTGATTTTACAAATATTGTTTTGTTTTGCAGTAAATTGTAGTACATTGAGATGCCTTTGTTACATATCGGGCCTTTGGTGATATGTTGCCACACCGAGGTAGGGAGAAGTAAGGTACGTAATGGGTTATTTTTCATAAGGTGTGCTACACGTATACATGTAAACATGTGGTTTGGCATGCTGTATTGTTCCATTAGGTCTTCTGCCGATAATGGACTATCGTTATGGAGTAAGTCCTTAACCGTTTTTATCCCTTGGGAAGGGAACTGCTTCAGGGATAGAATTGGAGTGTTAGCTTCTATCATACTTAGGGGAAGGTTGATGTCTATTGCCCTGCTATTACTGGGGTGGCGGTATAGTAGAAATCTCCAAGCCTGTTATGACGTGGCAATAGTGGGGGGTAATTTCCCGGTATTCCAGGGTATCCAACTGTCTCCTAGTAGGACTGTTGGTAAATCAGGTATAGGAGCTAGGGAAATTTTGATGTCTAACCATAACGGTCTGTCTTCGGAGGGGACCAGTATTTAAGTTGGTCGAGCCTGGTTAACCAGGATGCATAGATATTATGAGGAACCCAACCGCCAGCTCAATATTGTCAGTATACGTATTGCGTATCCTTCATGGTGGTAAAGGGAGTAGTGACAATCTCAGACCTGGAAAACAAACACATATAGTCATATAGACTCTGTGTACTGTATATGGGTGTAAATTGCTGGAAGACTCCGCAGGAAGTATCTATGATTTCATATACCGGTATACAGTATATGGCAATGTCAATCCTCCATGTCCCGCAAGGAAAGCCTATACTTCCCAGAGCACAACAATAAGCCTCTCATCAGAGGTCACTGTAGATATTAGGGTGTAAACTGTTCGGTATATTAACGTAGTTGCCCTTTACTTGAAGTGCTTTCTGCACTTCATGGAGGCATATATAATATGCATGTTAGTTCTACTTGCTGGTGTGGTTTTACCCAGGTGCACTCCTGTCCTTATATTTTGGGGCTTAGCAAATAGGGGGTGGAGCCATGACATTATAAGGCACCAGCACACATTATTATTTATATGATGGCTTTTTGATATGAATAAAATGTATATTATAGAGACATAATGCAGAGTTGTCCCTATAGTTTCCTTGCCTATGGATCTAGACCTAAGTGGATTTCAATAAGAGAGGTTGAGCCTAAGTTCAAACCTGAACACTTTCAATGTTTAAGCAATCAGGCAGGCCATTGCACTACATAGTTGAAGGTAAATCTAAAGGAAATTGAATAAGAAAATTGAATAAGAAAATTGTATAATGTATGGTCAGCTTAAGTCAGGTCTTTTTTTTTTTTTTTTGTTCACATTAAAGTGTTTACTGAATACTGACAAGCAGTAAAATAGCTTTATAACAAGCCATCTCAAATCTCTAGGTACTGGAAAGTAGTTTATTCTTAAAGACTCTCAGAGATCACAAAATAGACTCTAAAGTTAGGTTGTTAACAGCTTAAAAACACCTGCTGTGTTTACATTAAAGGGCTGAAAGGCTGCCTATTGTGAACTTTGAAAATTAATTTCTCCATAATGTCTATAATTACAGAAGTAATTGAGGGCTTTTTTTAAAGTGTGCTGGGCTTTGTAGTCAAACTACAGCATTACATTTATGCTTTCTAGCTAAATATACCATATATACTCGAATATAAGCCGAGATTTTCAGACCCTTTTTTAGGTCTGAAAGTCCACCCCTCGGCTTATATTCGAGTCACCGCCGTCTGCCTACATGAACAGCTTATCATGCAGACAGACGGCAGTGTTCAAAAGCCGCGCTGCCTCCTCCCATCCGTGATAGGCGGACACTAATTTTCCCAGCAGTACAGTGTTCCGCCTATCACGGATGGCCTGTCATTCTCATCTCATGGACGAGGATGAGAGAATGTCCGTGATAGGCGGAACACTGCACACTGACTGCTGGGAAAAAAGTGTTCCTCCTATCACGGACGAGGAGGAGGAGGAGGCGCGGCTTTTAAATTTGTAATGGCGCCGTACACGCTGTGGGGGGGACAGAGCGGGACCTCATCGGCTGCATGGACCCAGGACCCCGGACCCAGGACCCCGGACCCCGGACACAGGACCCCGGACACAGGACCCAGGACACAGGACCCCGGACCCACGGACCCACAGACCCACGGATCGGCACAGGTAGGCTGCAATGGGGACACGGGCTGCAATGGGGACACGGGGGTCTGTACAGGGGACATGCAGATGGGCATTGATGACCCTTTTTCCACTTACAGTAGCTGCTGCATTGTTGCCCCTCGGCTTATACACGGGTCAATACGTTTCCCCATTTTTTTGTGGTGATTTAGGGGCCTCGGCTTATACTCGGGACGGCCTATACTCGAGTATATACGGTACTCTTCTACCTTTGCAAAAATAGGGGGTGTATTCCAGTTAGGTTTTGAGAATACAGTATAACCTTGGATAACTCTTCAGTAGGTATGTTAGGAATCTTTAAAAAAAGGGATATGTTTGCTATCATAGCAGATTTTATGCTTAAATTTGCAAATGCTCACAATTCTGTGACCCTTGGGGTTAGTTGCAGCCTAAGACCTCCCCAGGGCAGAGAGGAACCAAGAAGTTATTGCCCCCCTTACAAGTTATCTCTTGCTTCAGACCTTGTGATCCCTGGCTGCACTCACTCTGCCTTGCTATTTTTTTGCCAATGAATAGAAATACATTTCTTGAAAGACTCTCCTGGTAGCCAGATAACCAGCCTTCAGGCTAAAATCAAGTGTATTATTTGTTCTTATTAATTGTGGATGAACAGAGCCCTGATTTAAAAAGGTGGGTACTGAAGGAGGAATTCTCATCTTCCTGGGATGATTCTGGCCTGGTGCACCAGGCTTATCTCTGGTTGTAGACAGGACTCTCCCTAAATGCTGATGCCTTTCTGGTAGGAAAGGGGCTGCCCTTGTCTGACCCTGGGCTGGGAAGGAAGAGAGCCTGCAGAGTGAATGCCCCCTCAGAGTGGCGACCAGGGGTTGTCTAAAGGCTCTTACACACAATAAAAAAAAAAAAAAAAAAAAATCGGGCGAACATTTTCGTCTGAGGAACTTTCATACAATTTACGTATAGTGAGTACACAACTTTCTACAGCCAATTCTGACCTTCCAAACAAATATTTTCGAAGGGACAAGCTCCAAAATGTTCTCATACGGGAACAGAACAAATCATTTTCATTTAATGTGTACCATTTTCATATGACTTTCATACAAGAAAAATCAGAAATGAAAGACTGCACATGATCAGAAACAAACAACCAAAAAAAAATTCTTTGTGGTAGGAGAATTTTCGTATGAATTTTTATTCATCGGTTCCGATTTGCTGTGAAACAATGAGGAAAATTGGACGATCATTTGCCCGACTTTCTTATAGTGTGTATCCCACTTTAGTATCATTATGGGTTTGGGGCCCCACTCTGAGAATGAGCACTAGAACATGATACCATCACCTTTTCCTTCACTACACCTACTGAGCTAGGATTTTTGGCCAAGATCAGGGTTATTCTTGTTACCAGGCTACAAAGTCTAGCCATTGTCTTGCACATTGGCATTTTAGTTTTTATTTGTTCTTCACGTGTTTGTTTACTGCACTGTTTTATATAAAACAAATAGAGAGAGAGAGAGAGAGAGAGAGAGAGAGAGATGGCCTTTACAACCACTTTAAGCAACACTGTGCATCTAGGATGGCGAGTAACCTCCGGTTATCCATGTGTTGGACTAAGAGGGAAGTTAATACACAAATGTGAAAATCCCCATGCCTGCAATATCACAGGTTATAATTAAGCAATTGTGACAATATGTCAGCAAGAAATGGGCAATGTGACAATAAGTGGGTAAGAAACAGGCAACTGTGACAGTATAAGGAAAACAAAGAGGCAATGTTTACAAAGTGGGAGCAATGTATGAGAAATTGTGATGCTGAAAAAAAAAGCAATTGTGGCAACATGTGGACATTAAATGGAGCATCCATGAAATTATGTGAACAAAATTACAGGCAGTGGTTACACAGACACAGGCAACTGTGACAATACCCCATTTTTGTAACAATACCAAATTAAATCATGCTCACAGCTATGATGGGCTGTTTTTTTCCAAATGAACAGAACCACGAAGGAGCTTTACCATCTGTGTTCTAGCCATACATAGCATAATGATGGTTGCATTGTCCTATTGCAAATTCTTCACTATGTGGGATACATTTATTTTTAAGTGCTGCTGTGACAAGGACGCATTGTTTATAGCTTTATTGGGGCTGAGACAAAGACTGATATTACTGCAGTAAATTTTGACACTGAAATGTGGATAAAAAAAGTTAGTGGCTGATTAAACTCACTGGTGCCCAACCAAAACTCAAATAGCATAAATGCCATGTCACCAGAGCAGCATCAAATGCAACTTTTCGTGTTGGCTCTATAAAGGTTCCATGTATTATTTTCTTAGTTTCAGTGGATATCATGACCTTGGAAAACAGCTATGAGCTTTATTCCAATTACATTGTTAGCTGCACAGTATAGAATTTTATTATTTCTAAGGCTGAAAATGAAAATGAGAATGCCAAGTCTATTTTCTGCTGTCTGTTTCTATTGCTGTATAGTAACCTGCAAACTATAATACACAGGAATTTAAAGTTACAACCTAGGCATAAATTAATCTGAAGGATGTTATTCCACTCAACAATATTATGATGCACTAAAGTGTAAACTAATATACTATTAAATAAAATCAATACACAAAAGCCATATTAAAAAGGTAAATATAAGAAAATATGGTGGTACAATATCCAGGTGAAATCCCCAGCAATTCTGTTGCTGTAACATAATTGTGGCTTCCTCTTACCTTTTAAACACTGCCAGAACATTTTAATATGTTTTGTAAAAAGTAATAATCATCACTCTGATCATCGTTTATCATATTATAGAATTTGATTATCATTTGTTCTATCTAAAGATGGCTACATATCTTGTAGTGCACTAATACAATTATTTCACTGCTTACACGAAAGAGTGTTACATAATACTGCTGTAAAATCAAACATGCATAATGCTAAATTAAAGTGACAGTAAACAATATCCTTATTCTCCATACACATCCACTACATAATGCCCTCTTTGTTTTTCATTAATAGTGTGTTTTTATGCCTGTTTGTAACATAACCCGGAAGCTCCCGCACTACTTCTTTCCCCCCCAGTTATGTTTGCTTTCTAACAAGCAGTCTATAGTCCATCTTGGTGGTAAGCAAGAGAGGGTGACCACTTTCCTATATGCATTGGGACCATGGAGAATGAACATAGCCACACTCTAATGCCTAGTACACACGGCCGCATGTCAGGAGACATCGGTCAGTTCAATAAAAAATGATCTGACATTCGGCTCATGTGTATTTCAGCCGGTACGGCAATACTGTTTTAGCGTTTAATTTCTACTTTGATGTAAGTGTGAGTCTACATTTATAATAAATTACAATTAAGTTTTTACACTATGTGGAGCATCTTCTATGTTTGGGTATGATACCATGGAGAGTTTGGTTGGATGACCTTTACATTGGCACAAGGGGACCCCGCAGGAACATCTTTGAGAGGCCCTGGCTAGGTATTTAGCTAAAAGCATTTTTGACCTTTCTTGATTAAAGGTCCATTCTAGACAGTAAGCAGGCAATTTTACCATTCCAAGGTGGCAGTGTCTTCTGCGGACTTTGCACATGGTGATGGATGGTGACTGCATGTATTCCAACCTGCGTCACATATGAGGAGGACTACATTTAATAATTAACTCTTGCCGCATCCCTTTGGATTCAATACTTGGGCTCATTTGTAGCACGTGTTATATCATTTTCACTATGTTTTTACACTAATAATCGCTAACTGTCAGCGCAGCTCTTTTTGTATATGATTATGTTTGTGTATTCGACAGTCCCCTCGGCATGGGTCAAAAGGCCAAATGCAGACAATACGTTATATATCACTCTTCATTTACAGGCAAACGATTAGAAAATTGCCCACTTTTCGCATGTGTCAAGACTGAATGTTATTCTGCTAAGAAAGATTCTTATTCTGAATTTGAATTCTGAGCAGGGGTCATTTACCTGGTGGATGACTGGCATCAATTTTTTGCAGGGACACCCGAATGTGCTGATAAATATATGTAATGCATAGAGAGAGGAAGGCTGAAGATACTAAACCCACAACAGTAAAATCTGTCTGTATATGCAGCAAAGCATTCTTGTTATATTCACTGTGGAATTTAAGGGGTTAATCCTCTGCATTGTGTAAAGAGGCTGTTTTATCCTGTATGCATAGATCCTCCCCTTCCTGCACTGTCTAAATGGGGGAGACCAGCTAACACAGGCAGGGTAGCCGACCTGCAAATGCTCAGTTGTGTCTTTTATGCTGGTGAGAATATTTACTTGTTCTCGAAGCTAGCTAGGTCACATGATATTGACATCACACATGTGGGCGTGTATGCAGGCTGTAGTGGAAATCTCCTTCTACCTGAACGCTCAACACTGGAGAAACTGTGCAGTTTATCATGTAACCGTGGTATACAGATCATCCAAAAAAGGTATATAGTGGCAGCATTTTAATGTCACAAGATGACTTATAAGTTGTGGGCACTGTGGGGGGGGGGGGGGGGGGGGGGGTTAAACTATTTTCATGTCACTGGATTTAGTAACACTTTAATAGTCATGAGCAGCGAAGGTCAACATAAAAAGTCAAGGTTCTCAACGGCTTGGACAGGCTGGAGCAGTCAGGATAGGTTCAAATCCAGTAGCAGATTATGTGGGGCAGATGGGTACACAGCAGGTCCAGAATTGAAGCTAGAGTAAACTAAAACAAGTCAATGTCTAAGCAAGCTTAATCAAATCTAAAAAAAAGACTTTACAAAAAACACATCGACAGAAGACTTTATAGCAACATATGGCATTACTGTCCCTTTAAAAAATGGGCCCACTCATCCCTGCTCATGTCACACCTTGACAGTGAAAAATGTCTTCTGCATGCTAATATGCACTGAGATCAAGATGCCACTGAATTTTTAAGCACCGTAAAGACACACCTGATCATAATCCAACTTCCGTGACTTTACTTGTCTTTACCCACTTGCTGACATCAGTCACGAAAGGGCATAGAAAATTTTTGCACCCCAAATTTTGTTAGGGGCAATGGAAAGGATATCATTATACCTGCCCCCTGCTTCTCCCTTATCCTAAAAGTGAGCAGTGTCTAAGTCTATGGGAAGGGATCCAACCCACATCCTATATACAGTATATAATTGGGAAGTAAATACCAGAGGGCCCTTGGGCAGTCTCTCCCACCAATATCATAAGCTAAGTAAACATCACTACCATTGCAATCACCAAACTATAACTGGCAGTATGTAAATGGAAATACAATAATCATTTTGTTCACAGCACAATTCATTTATGGTCCTAACAACATTGTTGCTGCTGTTCACATTTATTTTCACAAACAAACCAAGACTGTCTGCTGTGGCAAGGCTGATGCCATTTACAAAGCATGCCGAGTGCATTCTGCAAACTGGGGCCATAATGGGATTCTCTAGATGACAACATTCCTGTATTATCATGCAGGCACCCATGGGGCACAGCAATAAATTGTCATTCTCATTAGTACCGCTCATTACTAGTAGATCTTGCTTCTACAATATCCATCATTGGCTCCTTCATGAAATATATTCTGCAGAAACTAATGTGAAAGAAAATAATGTTATTACTGCGCTTGCCTGTAGAAAATAAATGATTAACCTCTGTTTACTCATAGAGAAGAGTGCAGAGAGCAGATGTAACATGGAAAATCAAGTGTTGTAATTCTTTCCTGGGGCAATTGTTTCCCCATTATTGGAATTAGTCTGATTTCCCAGTCTGTTCAGGAATAAAGCTAACCATAAATATAAAACGTCGCTTTCAAGAAACTAATAGAATGCCAGCTGTTGAATGCTCAGTTTCTATGTAAATCCGGAACGTTACCATGCTAAAAAATTTAAATATTTTAAGCAGCAATTCATTAATTTATGAATTCTAAACAAGCGCCATAGGCAAAAAAAATAAAAAATGGGGAAGATCACTTGTATTGGAGCAACAAACTATAGAAATTAAGTATACCCATTAAGATTCATATATTTAAACAGTGTAGTGCTTACTATTACCACAATCTACTATTGCTACATAAGGTATATATCACCCACTAAAAGTCCATAAAAATGTAATTCACACCAGGCATGCATTAATACATTACCAAAGAAAAAATAAAAATACATTGCAAAAGGTGCAATGCACAAGTGTCAATAAAGCCCAGACGTGTAAAAAAAAAAAAAAAAGTTTAAATGAAAGTGAAAATATCTCCTTCTCTCATTAATAATGTTCTAGCATGCACATGTGAAATAAGAAAAATAAAGAAGGGAAAGGCGCAAACCCCTAGTGCATTACTCAAGTAAGAAAGGAGTTTATTGGAATAAAAAGCAAGTTGTGAGTATGCATTTTATTGGTTGCTTTTTATTTCAATAAACACCTTTTTTACTCGGGTAATGTACTAGGGGTTTGTGCCTTTCCCTTCTTTGTTTTTATAGTTCCATATGGGATATCCCCATCTGAGGAGGGCTGCTTTCACCGGGCATTGGACCTTGTATGTAATGTGATATTGGTTGGCTCTTTCTGACGAGGACCACTGAAAGCTGGGAGTGTTTGGCTGTCTTTACATGTGAAATAAGAGTGCAACTCGCCCTTAGTATAGAACCTTCAAATCATAACTGACCACACATGCTTAAAATGTATAGTATCCCATAAATATCTATTGTTCCAGAGAATGGCACATTCATTTAGTGTACCTAGAACAGTGATGGCGACCTTTATGAGCCCGGGTGCCAAAACTGCAACACAAAACCAACTTATTTATTTCAAAGTGCCAACATCCAATGCCATACAGCACATTGCCAGAACATTGCCATGCAGCACATCGCTAGAACATCGCCATACAGTATATCGCCATGAAGAACATCTCCATGCAGCACATAGCCAGGCAGCACATCGCCAGGCAGCACATCGCCTGTGATATTGGGATGTATAGCTCAAGTGGATAGATGCGTTTTGGTGCAGTGAGTCTACATCAGAGAGGCATTTATATTTAAGGTCCTGGTAGCCCATGTTTATTAAAGGGAAAAAAACAAACGTCCATCCAGGAATCCCATGCAGGGGTCCAAGCTTCAATTAAATACACAAAATCCAAATGAAAATGCTAGCCCATCTGGCTACTCTTCAGCAGTACTGCTGCTATAGGTACTTGCCACTCAAATGAGCTGCCTGGATGCACACAGTCTAAAGCCCCATACACACGGTCGGATTTTCGCATGGATTCTGTCCGATCGGACAATGTTGTCGAAAAATCCGACCGTGTGTATGCACCATCGGACAGTGTACGTCGGATTGTCCGACGGACAAAGTCCTATCTCCTGCTGGATAGATTTTTGGACAACAAGGTCCGATCACACCAAATCCGATCGTGTGTATGGTAGTCCGACCGGACAAAGTGCTACGCATGCTCAGATCACATTACAAGACCAAAGCTATTGGCTACTAGCCTCTACGTAGCCCCGTCGTACGCAACAAACGTCACCACGTTCAGAATGATCGGATTTTCCGACAACTTTGTCCGACCGTGTGTACACAAAACCAACATCAGACAAAGTATGACGGACATGGTCTGACGGACCTGGTCCTCGGATAATCCGCGCGTGTGTATGGGGCTTTAGGCTCCTTGGACGCTTACAGCTTCCAGCCATTCAATGCACACAGCTTTAGGCTCCTTGGACGCACACAGCTTCAAGCCCTTAAATGCACACAGCTTTGAGCTTCTTAATGCACACAGCATCTATCCTCACACAGAGACTCTCACTAGCAGCCACTGCTCCACCTTCCTTCCCCCTCTGCTCTCACCAGCCCCTCGTTATATGGGATGTGTGCACATGGGCACACACCCTACTGGCTGTCCACAAGACCCGGACACAGGGTTGGAGATCCCGTCCCACCCAAGACTCTGAGGAATCTCCAAACTACAGAGCCCCATAGGAAACTAGCAAAACCTTGAGAAAACTTAAACTTAAATTTACGCTCTGTAGCTCTGCACTCAGCCGATATGCAGAATCTGTGTCCACTTTAACCCCATTTTCATAGGGACAGAGACTCGCTCTGCCACACACCATACAGCACATCTCCATGCAGCACATCGTCATACAGCACATCTCCATGCAGAACATCGCACATCTCCATCACGCTGTAAACTTCTAGCACATATTATATATCAGCCTTCAGTTCACACATCTCTGTTGTCCGGCCACATCACATTAGTGAGCTGCAGCATATTGCACAATCGCCGTGTAACTCATAGCACACCTCCTCACCATTAGGGATGGGCCCGGTGTTTGATTCAAACCCATGTTCGAATCGAACATCGGCCGTTCGTCCGCTCGTTGAGCCCAGAACTATGTGGGCCGTTCGCATCAAATTCGTGTGATGCGAGCGGTCCACAATGCACTGCGCCAGTCACAGTGCATTGCTGGCTGATGATTGGCCAAGCATGCACTGTGACCTTGCATGCTTGGCCAATCATAGAGCCAGCGGCGAGGAGAGCAATAATTGGCCACAGGCAGGATGCCTGTGGCCAATTATAGCTCAGGGGGTTTAGTACACGCCCCACACTATATAAGGCCGCCGCGCCGGCGGCCTCATGTAGTGTGTTCCGGCGTTAGGAACAGTGAGAGACTGTACTGTTCTGTACAGTGTCTGCTTGTGTATTATCTGCTGTTTTGATTCATCTGCATTATCTGCTTGTGATTCATCCAAATTATCTGCTTGTGGATTCTGGGGATTAGTGTAGGGAAAGAGAAAAAATAGGCAGGGTAGTTTATTCTTCTCAGTGCTGTTCTCAATCTCTACCAATCCAGCCACCTGCAGGAGTAGTTAGTGTGTGTGCGTGCTGTGTTAGTATAGCACTACAGTAGCACATTAAACCACCTTTACCCTCCTGGCCTGTTGTGTCATCTAAGGCAGCCATCTGCGGCTAATGAATTGCCGGCTCCCGTAACACAGAGAACAGTCATTCATTGAAAGTCCATGTTGATGGATTTTAAGGGGGACCCCACGCAATTATTTTTTTTTTGGCCAGGGTTCCCCTTAAAATCCATCCCAGACCTGAAGGGTCTGGTATGGATATTTAGGGGGACCCTACGTAATTTTTTTTAAAATTTGAAGCGGGGTTCCCCTTAATATCCATAGCAGACCTGAAGGGCCTGGTAATTGAATTTGGGGGAAACCCCACGCTTTTTTTTTTTTTTTATCAATTACTTTTTTTTTATCAATGACTTTCAATGAATGACTGTTCTCTGTGTTTCGGGAGCCGGCAATTGATTAGCCGCGAGTGAAAGTGACACTTTGTGCAGGGACAGTTCTAAGCACGGGAAACATGCGCCCCTTCACAGGCATACTATACACACCCCCCAGGTACGAAATTTAAAGGAATATTACACTTTTATTGTTTCACATTAAGCATTATTAAAATCACTGCTCCTGAAAAAACGGCCGTTTTAAAAAAAAAAAATTTGCATTGATACATGTCCCCTGGGGCAGGACCCAGGTCCCCAAACACTTTTTATGACAATAACATGCATATTAGCCTTTAAAATTAGCACTTTTGATTTTGAACGTTCGCGTCCATTGTAATTAATAGGGTTCGAATGTTCGCGCGAACTTTCGGTCCGTTCGCAGGTTCTGGTGCGAACCGAACCCGGGGGTGTTCGGCTCATCCCTACTCACCATGAATCACACACCTCCATGCAGCTCATGGCACACTTTCCTCTCCATCACACATCTGGTCCCCCCTCTGCAGCTCACCACCCCTTCCCCCCTCTGTTGTGGTACGGCAGTGGTACCACAAGCACGTCTTAGTGCAATCATTATAGTGTAATTGCTAGCTACTGTAAAAAAATGTTTTGTGCAGTTTCCCTATAACAGAGACCTCTTAGAATCCCTGGGAGAAGTTTGTATTGTTAGAGCCAGACATCTCCTTCTTTCACTATAGCAGAGAACACGTGACACGGATCATCACTGGCAGCTCTGGACTCATCTCTGGGCTCTCTCACCAATGTAATGAAGCAGCTGCACTTAGGCAACTCCCGGCAAACAAACACCCACTTCTCCTCCCGCGCCAGTCGATTGGCTGTTCATTCCCAGGCCGAGGGAGGCGATTGGCCACCCTTCCTGCTGGTCTGTGAGGCGGTCCCGCAGTGCTTTTTCCAAAGAGTTGTGCGCTGAGTCTAAGTGCATCGGTAGCAACATTAGCAAAGTGTAATTTTTAACAAACAAGTTCTAATACAGCAGACAGGCCCTGCTTTTTGTGTCACATCATCAAGACCTTGGAAGAACCCCCCCTTGATAATAACGCAGTCAAACTTCCAAGACAGGTTTGAATCTGAGTTACCGTATGGTGATAAAAAACTTTACATTGGTTGTGTTCGGGAATACCTATTCTGCACTACAAACAGGTAAGAACGGATTCTGGGTCACTGGATTACTGGAAATATATTAATTATAATTTTTAATTAAAAAAAAATATAATTTATATAATTATTTTAATATTTAATAAAATTTTAATAAAAAAAAAAAATATTATTTAATATATTTTATTAAAAAAAAAATTAAATAAATTTAATAATATAATTAAATTATTTTTTATAATTAAATTATAAAAAAAAAAATTATATTTATAATAAATAAATAATTAAAATAAATAAAACAATAAAAATTTTTTTTTTTTTTAATTTTAAATATAATTTTTTTAAAATATATTAAAATTTTAATATATTAATTTATAATATTAAATAATAAATTTTATTAAATTTTTAAATAATTATTTATTATAAATTAAAAAAATTTTTTAAAATATTAAAAATAATATTAAAATATAAAAATTTTTTTTATTTTTAAAAAATAATTTAAAAAATATTATAAAAAATAAAATAAATTTAAAAAAAATTTATTTTAAATTTTTTAAAAAATTTAAAAAAATTTAATTTTAAATTTAAAAATAAATTTAATTTTAAATTTTAATTTATATAATAACATTAAAAAATAATTAAAATAAATTTTAATTAATTTAAAAATATTAAAAGGTCACTGGATTACTGGAAATATCCAGTTGTTTTTTTACTAGTGCACTACAATTATAAATAATAAAGAACTGAAAACCTTAGCAAGCTAGTAGGAGCAGTGATAGGACCCTACTTCTTCTTGACTACCAGCCTTCTCATGTGCTTCTCTCTATTTCTCTTGTCAATAGGACACAGGCTGCTCAAGAAATTTGTTTTGCTATAAATGGTAGGGTGTACAGTTAATAATTATGGTGCAATGGTATTGTAATTCGTGCTAATGCCTACTAATTAAGATGTGTTAATTATTATTCACACAGCAATAACAGGCTATACAAAGAGAAGAGCGAATCTGCTGACCTGAAGACATGGTCAGATTAGAGGGAGGGAGGGGAAGTTTTTTCCTGACTCCACCATCAAGGGGCCTTCAATGGCTCTTTTATCAGCAAACCTTAGATCACTGATCTCCACTTACCAATTTGACCTTAATTTTTACAGAAGCAAAGTGGGGACTGTGAGGGCAGTCAGGTTGCACTGTTGTGCTGATAGCCTAATGATCTGTGATGCATTGATTGATAGAAGGAACCTTTAAGTGGACACCGAACCACCAAAGTTAGAGGTTTTGATATATATGCAAAAGTGTGTCAGGATGGGCACAGGAGTGATGGGCCCTTCTATTCCCCTGCTGCACTACTCTGCAGTCTTTAGCACCCCAATAAACGGTCCTCTTGCCCGCTTCGAGGGCCTTGCTTTCCATACTGTTTATTTTGCCTGCCACCAGCACCTTTCCCACTCTGTTTCGTACTGCTCCACTTATTCACGTCCAGTGTCCTTTCTCCCCATACTGCTTCCATTATACAGCCAGAGTGCCTTTGGTCTGTACTGTTTATTTTATTCACCACCAGCACCTTTCCCCATATATAACTCTTCTTATGAACACGTCATCTTCCCACCATGTACTACTAGTCTCATCCACCTCCAGTGCTTTTGCCCTATACTACTCCTCTTATTCTTTCCTCAGTGTCTTTTTTTTTTTTTCCATGTTACTTCTCTCATTTATCTCCAGTGCTTTAACACCTCCATACTGCTTCTCTCCAACCTTTTATCGGCCTCTAGTAATCCTGCTTTCCTGATGCATCATGGCAGCACGCATACTGGGTTGTGACTCCGCCCCTCGCAACCTGTGAGGATTGGTTAACTATAAATTTGAAGGAGAGGCACCCCCAATCATTCTCTTTTTTTTTTTCCTCATCTGACAAGATTGGAACAGGATTCAGCATCTTTACCGTATTCGCCCCACCTCTTCTGGCTGGAAGTCTCTCCTGTACAGTCTCTAAAGGAGCCTTTATGGAGAAAGCCCCAATATGGTGGTCTCGGAGCAAGTCATTTCTGGCATTCATACAAGCTTTAAAGAAGCTTAGATTTTCGCAGTGGCCTCCTACCTTTCTCCATTTTCACTTAAGTATTTCATATCTTTCTTCGTTTGTATTTGCTTAAAGTTTGGCTGAGCTCTGTAGTTCCACGAGTCAGGTTAGTTTCCATCATGGCGGTCACATCCTCCTTGGCCCTGTGCGCATGCGCCGGGGGAAGTGATGTAACTCGGCAGGTCTCTCTGCCCTTCTCCAAAATGGCGCCCGTGACGACAATTTGTTACTGCGCATGCAAGGTGGTAGCGAATTTAAAAAGTCTTGTGTCACTAGTTGCTGATGGTTACAGGCATATGGACAGGAGGATTCCTTGACATTCCTTACTGCCCTCAGTCTCAGGTAAGTTCCATATCTCTGTTTATGGCTAATTTGTAACTGTTCTTTTTTCCTTTGAGTGCACTACAATTCTATGCTGTTTCACTCCTATTAAAAAAATTTTTTTTTGTTGCACTGTCTTCATGGAGGCCACTGCCCAAGCAGAACACCCTCATCATATGAGGTAAGAGGTGCCCAGCATATATGGTAAGTATGCAAGAGGAAAAAGAGTGCATATTCGCTAATGCTGCAATTTTCTGACAGCCCTTCCAGGTCTAAATCTACCAACTCCAAACATCATGGATGCTCTAGCCATACCTCGAGCCATGGGAGATCTAGGAGAAGTTGCTCAAGATCTTAATCTCGCCATCGTCACTCTGGTCGCAGCCACTCACATTACAGTCGCTCACGCTGTAGTTGCTCACACAGAAGGTCACCTTCTCCCCGGAGGAGCCATCACACCCACCCTGAAGCAAATGCTTGCTGGGTGTGCGGAGCTACAGCTTTGCCAGACAAGTTAGCCTGCCGTGCATTCTTCAACGAAGCAACCAGAGAAAAGGAGTCTGACGCAAGAGAGGTAACGGACCTCATCAGAGAGTCTGTGAGGGAGTCTATCCTGGAGACATTACTTCCCGAATCAGACAAGGCAGGCTAAAACACATCTTCCGTAGCTCAAAAATCCTCCTATGGATTTGGATTCAGATTCCAACAATGATGACTCTACAGGATTTGACTTTACTCTGGTGGAGCCCTTCATAAGGTCAGTAAAAGAGGCCATAGGATGGGAGGAAGCAAAAGAGTCCCCTTGCAAGAAGTACTTTCCTAACCTAAAGAGGGAACCAGAGTCCTTCCCCTTTATCGAGGAACTAGAGGACCTCATTAAGGATGAGTGGGAGAGATCAGATAAAAGATCTAATCTGAATAATAGATTAGCTAAATTGTATCCTTTGAAGGAACTGAAGGTGAGCTCATTGACCCACCCGCTGGTGGTTGACGATTCCTTAATGCGACTTGCAAGACATGTTACCTTACCCATAGAAGATGCAGTAACATTCCGGGATGTGTTGGTTAGGAAGATTGATCTGGTCTGCCAATATAGAGAAATCCATTCGTGAGGGGGCCGACCAGGAGAAAATAATCAGTTCTCTTCAGGAATTGAAGCTGACAGGTGATTTTGTGGCAGAGGCCTCAAAATCGCTGGATGTTATTCGTTCCTCAGCAAGGGCTATGTTGGCGTCAGACATGGCTAGAAGAGCTCTGTGGCTCAAGCCATGGGTGGCAGATGCAGAATCAAAGACCAATTGATGTAAGATCCCTTATGATAGGGTTAATCTCTTTGGTTCAAAATTGGACTTGCAATCTCCAAGGTAACAGGAGGAAAATTGGACTGACTCCTTCTGACAGAAACGTAGCCTTCCGGAGAGGTACAGGGAGGCGAAAACATATAGGCCGGGAAGAGAATTTAAAAGGAATTTGAAGAATCCAGAATTATCTTTTCTGAGGCTTCAGAAGTCTAAGACCACCTCGTCAGGGAAAAACCAGAAGTCTTTTTGAGGGTACGCCCGTCCTACCTGGGAGAGTGGGAGCCAGGCTCAGAAAATTCGAGCAGGTATGGAGGGAACACATAAAGGACGCATGGACATTGTCCACAGTAAAGCATGGACACAGATGGAGGTTTATAGACAAAATACCAGAGAACCATTTTCAGTCTGGAGAGGTACAGGGAGGCGAAAACATATAGGCCGGGAAGAGAATTTAAAAGGAATTGGAAGAATCCAAAATCATCTTTTCTGAGGCTTTAGAAGTCTAATGCCCCGTACACACGGTCGGAAAATCCGACCACAAAATCCATCGGATTTTTTCCGACGGATTTTGTCCGACACTGGTGTTGCATACACACGGTCGGACAAAGTTGTCGGAAAATCCGATCATTCTGAACGTGGTGACGTTTTTTGCCTACGACGGGACTACGTAGAGGCTAGTAGCCAATAGCTTTGGTCTTGTAATGTGATCTGATCATGCGTGGCACTTTGTCCGTCGGAATTCGCTACACACGATCGGAAAAAGTCCGATAGGACTTTGTTGTCGGAAAATTTGAGAGCAGGAGATAAAATTTTGTCCGTCGGAAAATCCGACGGAAAAAGTCCGATGGAGCCTACACACGGTCGGAATTTCTGACAACATTGTCCGATAGGACATTTTCCGTCGGAAAATCCAACCGTGTGTACGGGGCTTTAGACCACCTCATCAGGGGAAAACCAGAAGTCTTTTTGAGGGTACGCCCCTCCTACCTGGGAGAGTAGGAGCCAAGCTCAGATTCGAGCAGGTATGGAGGGAACACATAAAGGATCCATGGACATTGTCCACAGTAAAGCACGGACACAGATGGAGGTTTATAGACAAAATACCAGAGAACCATTTTCAGTCAACCAGACTGCCATCATCACCAATCAAGAACAGGCTACTACTCAAATATGTGGCGGAGCTAGAAATGAAGGGGGCAATTTTGGAAGTTCCAACATCCCAAAGAGGAAGGGGGTATTACTCCCGTCTATTCCTAGTAAGGAAAAAGACAGGTGACTAAAGACCTGTTATGGACCTAAAGGGACTCATTGGACGCCTATCTACATATGCCCATACACCCCACCTTTCAAAAGTATCTGAGATTCTCAATCAATCATCAACGTTTCCAGTTTCAGTGTCTTCCATTCGGCATCGCCTCCGCTCCCAGGGCATTTACCAAGACTCTCCTTCCTGTGATCGTGTTTCTAAGGGAGAGAGGCCTGAGGCTACATCACTATTTAGACGATATTCTTCTCCTAGCAGACAGTTAGGAAATGCTGATTCACCATCGTGCTGTACTAATCAACACACTTCAGAGTTTTGGGTGGTTGATCAACTGGAAGAAGAGCAGTCTTCAGCCTATTCAATGTATGACCTTTCTAGGGGCAGTACTCGATACTCTATCAAACGGGGTCAGTCTACCTTAGGAAAAGATAGGCTCCTTAATACAAAAGTTAAGGAGACTAATGTCAGCAAAATTTCTTCCAGCGAGAGTCTGTCTGAGCACCTTAGGTTCGATGTCGGCCAGTCTACTGATGATTCAGTGGGCACAGTGGCACATGAGGACAATGCAGTACTCATTCCTTACTCAGAGGAATGGAACATCAATGCTCCAGTCAATCACTGTTCATCGCAAAGTGAAACAGTCAATTTGGTGGTGGATGCATATAAGCAATCTCAGGAGACACAGACCTATAGTCCACCCAGAACCGGAGGTGATCACCTTTACCCGTACTCCCGCGGCCACCTCCCGCACCCATGTAGATCCTGGCGCCGCAGCCGGCCTGCAGGAGCACTGCGCCAGGACAGCAATTGCTTCTTGGCCTGGGGAGGGGCGTGACAGGTGCCTTCATTACGGCCAATGACTGGCCAGACCAGATCCACGTAAGGTAGGGTAACAGTGGTGGAGGCGGAGCCTAATGCTCCGCCTACGCTCCTCTGCGCGGCATCATCTTCTCCATGGAGGAACGGGGAATGTGACATTAGGTGAGGAGGAGAAGGAATGGATGAGGGCCCGATGGGGAACCCCCAGCAGCAGCACCAAGGATAGCAACCAGGTACTACTTCTTGATCGTGATCATATTCATGTGTGTGGGCCAACTGCCAACCAGAAGCAAGCAGTAAAATATAGTATAAAAAATGTGATTATAATCAGACTAGTAATGACAAGTAAAAAATATAATCAAATGGCGCTTGAAAAAAAAAATATATAGCAACTACCAGAAAAAATATATAAATAAAAAATGTAAAAAACACCACGTGAAATAGTGTCCGTGAAATGATACAAAAAAACAATCTTCATTAATATTTGTGTAAAATTCAAGGAGAAAGTGATTCAATCTTCCAAAGAAAAATAAGTCCACCAGAAAATCCTCAATAGAATAATCAAATGGATCTTCCACCACACCAACTCGTGTTCCCTCTCCCAATGAGACCGCACTCACCGGATGGTATTGCCTCGCACTCTCGTGGTTGGCAAATATAGCGATTACCCCACCTGGGTTACTTGTGCGATCACTCCAAACTTGCAAACTCCATATGTGAAAACAAATAAAAAAAGTGCCTCCACATAGCGTGATACTGTGATAAAACTTATTTATTAAAATTCAACCTCACTCACACTTCAATGTTTCAACTTACAAAAACACAAATGTAAAACAGCCGAATTCAGCACACAATCCACTGCAACTTTTGGATGACAGATGAGCCGACAGAGCGCACATATGATCATCAATGGGTGAAACAACTGGGTTCAAAAAACTGGGTAACACGTGATCTCACCACCCCTCGCAGCTCTACTCCTGGTGTGGGTTCTTTCTCCAGGAGTCACTTCAGTGAGGTTGCCGGGTAGTGATCTCGAACAATAATGATAGTGGAGGAGACCACACACAAATTCAAACGAATAAACACAAAGATTGAAATGTTTTGAGTATCTCAGTGTCCGTGTAGCTACGCCCTTGACATGTTTCGTCGGTATGACTTCTTCAAAAAGGGGAGTTTTGAAGAAGTCATACCGACGAAACATGTCAAGGGCGTAGCTACACGGACACTGAGATACTCAAAACATTTCAATCTTTGTGTTTATTCGTTTGAATTTGTGTGTGGTCTCCTCCACTATCATTATTGTTCGAGATCACTACCCGGCAACCTCACTGAAGTGACTCCTGGAGAAAGAACCCACACCAGGAGTAGAGCTGCGAGGGGTGGTGAGATCACGTGTTACCCAGTTTTTTGAACCCAGTTGTTTCACCCATTGATGATCATATGTGCGCTCTGTCGGCTCATCTGTCATCCAAAAGTTGCAGTGGATTGTGTGCTGAATTCGGCTGTTTTACATTTGTGTTTTTGTAAGTTGAAACATTGAAGTGTGAGTGAGGTTGAATTTTAATAAATAAGTTTTATCACAGTATCACGCTATGTGGAGGCACTTTTTTTATTTGTTTTCACATATGGAGTTTGCAAGTTTGGAGTGATCGCACAAGTAACCCAGGTGGGGTAATCGCTATATTTGCCAACCACGAGAGTGCGAGGCAATACCATCCGGTGAGTGCGGTCTCATTGGGAGAGGGAACACGAGTTGGTGTGGTGGAAGATCCATTTGATTATTCTATTGAGGATTTTCTGGTGGACTTATTTTTCTTTGGAAGATTGAATCACTTTCTCCTTGAATTTTACACAAATATTAATGAAGATTGTTTTTTTTGTATCATTTCACGGACACTATTTCACGTGGTGTTTTTTACATTTTTTATTTATATATTTTTTCTGGTAGTTGCTATATATTTTTTTTTCAAGCGCCATTTGATTATTTTTTTTACTTGTCATTACTAGTCTGATTATAATCACATTTTTTATGGTTACACACTTTTAAAGTGGCTGCTATATGTTTATTCAGGTTTAGGGATTTTTATAGGTGGTGTTCATCACACATACATCTATCCACACACTGGTTAACACCATTGGCGCAAGGGGGTTAGGTATTCTAGGAGCGCCAGTATAGAGTATCTACCAATCAGACTACAAGTAAAATATAGTGCTCAGTGGATTAAATAAATATGCATAGCCATAGATTTCATAAATAAACTGTACTGTTGTTGCACAAATCACTTTATTACACTTTATTAATGATATCTATGGCTATGCATATTTCTAATTTATTTAATCCATATTGAGCACTATATTTGATTGGCTGCTTGGGCCTGGCACACACGCACAATCGCACATGATGATGGCTTAAGTCAGCGTCATGTGCAATTGTGCGTGTGTGCCAGGCATCAAATATAGTGCGCAATATGGATTAAATAAATTATAAATATGCATAGCCATAGATATCATTAATAAAGTGTAATAAAGTGATTTGTGCAACAAGCTCATTGAAAAGTCCACATTCAGTGAAAGTTCATGTACTGCAAACTTTGCAGCGCATTAACTTTCACTGAATGCAGACTGTTCGGACTGACCCATCAGGCACTTGGGCACTGCCCAAGGGCCTGGGGCCATTAGGGAGGCCCCATAAAAGGCTCTGCAAGACTGCAACACATACAGTCTAGCATTGGCAGTGGCTGTAATAAGACCTTTCACGGCACACTGCTCCCCACCGCCCCCTCCTTCCTTCACGTCTACCCCAGGTGCTTGTACTGTACATTACATCACCTGGGACGGACGAGAAGAGAGGAGGGGTCGGCGGGGAGCAGCGTGCCATACAAGGTCTTATTATTAAGGCTGGGTACTTTTTATTTTTTACAGGAGTCTAGATACACCAGGATGATTCTCCCCAACAATGCATGTTTCCCTACAGTTGAGTCCTCCTTTTGGGCCACTGTGGGGGGCCTCCCCCATGTCGGAGGCATCCCTTGATCGCCACCGGACTGTCAATGACGTTGCGCTTTTGCCGGGGCTATGCCTACCGGAACGCCGAGGGGACCACACGGACGACGCCAATTTGGCGCTGCAGACCTGTGGGAGGGTGGATGGGGAGGGGCCTGACACCTGCAGACAATGGACAAATCATGCAGACACTTTAAAACCCCACAGCTCCCAGGAGATCCTGAGGTGTTCCCTGGTTATGCTGCCATTTACTTTTACAAGACTGATGGAGTGCTTGGTAAGTGCAGCGTTTGGAACCCATTTATTTTAATTTTCCAACATCGTGATTTATTTAACCTATACACTATTATCTCAATGTAGTATAACCTTAGTCCTATCCTCTTATGCCGCGTACACACGACCGGACTTTGACAGCAAAGGTCCGACGGAACAAATCCGTCGGACAATTTGATCGTGTGTGGGCTCCATCGGACCTTTGCTGTCCAAAAATCTGACGAACTTTAGAAATAGAACATGTTTAAAAATTTTCCGCCAGAACTCCGCCGGACCCAGTTCCTATCGAGAAATCCGTTTGTGTGTATGCTAGTCCAACGGACGTAAACCGACGCTAGGGCTACTGGCTATGAACTTCCTTATTCTAGTCCGGTCGTACGTCATCACGTTCAAATCCGTCTGACTTTGGTGTGATTGTGTGTGGCCAAGTCCGTTCATTCGGAAAGTCCATCGGAACTCCGCCGAAAGTCCATGGGGAAGACCGTCGGACCTAGCCTGTCAAAAAGTCTGTTTATGTGTACGCGGCATTACTTTACATATATATTACTCAGTGTCACATCACTTGTTGGGCACCCGAAATCTGTCTCACTTTCATCATGTCATTTATTTAATCATTTTCCCTTTCCTTTCTCACTCCACATATACAATTTGTTCCCCCCACCAACATAGGCACTACACACTCTCACTCATCCCCCAGTTCACCACACATTTCACTTTTAACATTTGTTTTTCTGTTTTCACATTTACACCTGTATTGCCCCATCATCAGTCAACCCCACATCATGCTTTTTCACTTCACTAATCACATCACTACACCCCATGCCCCACCCAACCTTTTTTCACTGCTAGCTAATTATAACCAATCCAACTAACGAATAAACTATGCCATGTTATGTATAACTTAATTTTTCTATAATATGAATCCATCAGTGACCAAGTAACAACCAGCCTAGCTGCCAAGCACTTCTAGACATTCCCCTAACATTATCTAATGACGACTCACAAAAAGTCTTTGCATGTCCATCTGCAGGTGTTTTACCCCCCATCCTCCTCTCCAGGTCCTAGAACGTGGCCCCCTGCAAGCTCGGTGGACTATGCGCCCACCCGGAGGATGCGCGGGGGACGTGCAGCAGCGATGGGATCCCTGGACAATTACAATCCTGCAATGCTGGTTTGTGCGATACATCCTCATGTCTTCATCCACCCTTTGGTAACTATACCTCTGTGTATGGAAATATAATTTTGCTCAATTTAAAATGCTATACCTACATTTTTATATTGTCCAATGTCTTTAATTAAATATTTTTATATTTTCCTAGAATATAAATTCCCCTGAAGAGACCGGAAATCGCAAGAGTCGAAATGCATTGGGGTTTTTCATGTGGATACATATGTTACAAATACAATTGGCAAACCAAGCTTGTACATAGGGTGTTCCTTGCTATGCGTGATGTTCCATGTTTGTTTTTGTGTCGCACCACCTATATGAATAATTCATTATTGTTCATTTGAAATTATTTTTGTCTGGAAAATAAATGATTCTTTACATTAACCATTTTTATACAAATTTTTATACATTTCTTAAGGTTTAAACCAAAAATATCTTTTGATAATTATTGGCTCTTTTTAGTAGTAAAAATGAAAAAAATATATTTTTAGTAGTTGTGTATGACTCATATGGGGAGGGAGTAACCCTTTTGCCACGTACACACGATCTGACTTTTCGGCCGGACTATGCGTCGGAGTTAGTCCGGCGGACAATCTGACGGACTTTCCAGCGGAGGTCCGCCAGACTTTCTGAACGGGATCAGACTTTTCGGCTGGACTTTCCTGGCGTACTAGATCCGGCGGACAATCCGGCGGAGGTCTGCCAGACTTTTACACGGAGTAAAGTAGATTCATTTAGAACGGTAGAAGGGACTAGTGAAGGAAGTCAATGCCGCCGCCCCCCCAAGCCCCTTGTCCCCATGTTGA
The DNA here is from genome assembly GCA_028564925.1 of Lithobates sylvaticus. Taxonomy (NCBI): domain Eukaryota; kingdom Metazoa; phylum Chordata; class Amphibia; order Anura; family Ranidae; genus Lithobates; species Lithobates sylvaticus. Next base: position 125,216,379 of record CM053030.1, on the reverse strand, counting down.
TGAGGACAAGGGCCTCTTCCCGACAACCCTGGCCGTTGGTTGTCGGGGTCTGCAGGCGGGGGGGCTTATCGGAATCCGGGAGCCCCCTTCAATACGGGGGCCCCCAGATCCCGCCCCCCCCCCACCCTACGTGAATGAGTATGGGGTACGATGTACACACGTTACACAACACAAGTTTTTAAAATACTTTATTACACAGCTCCGGGGGTCTTCTTCCATCTTGGGGGGTCTTCTCGCCGGACTCCTCCGCTATCTTCGCCCGGCTTTCTCCTTCGTCGCCGCCGACGTCTGGGGGTCTTGTTCCGACTTCGGGGGTCTTGTCCCGCTCTTCTGTTCTTCTTGCCTTCTGTCACTGTCACTGTCGCCGCCGCCTTCTGCTTCTTCTTCTTCTTCTTCTTCCTTCTTCATCCGATGTTGACGCGACGCTGTCTCCGCTTGCAATGGCCCAGACGTGTTACGCCGCCAGTTATATAGGGACAAGGGGCGGGGTCACCTTCTCATGTCACATGGGGACCCTGCCCCTTATTATGTTACAGTCCCAGCATCCTCCTGGACTGTGACATCATAGGGGGCGAGGTCACCATGTGACATGAGCCAGTGACCCCGCCCCTTGTCCCTATATAACTGGCAGCGCAACACGTCTGGGCCATTGCAAGCGGAGACAGCGTCGTGTCAACATCGGATGAAGAAAGAAGAAGAAGAGGAAGCAGAAGAAGCAGAAGGCGGCGGCGACAGACCCCCGAAGTCGGAACTAGACCCCCAGGCGGCGGCGGCGATGAAGGAGAAAGCCGGGCTCCTCCGCTAGTAAAAGAGCTAGCAGAAGATAGCGGAGGAGTCCGGAGAGAAGACCCCCCAAGAAGACCCCCGGAGCTGTGTAATAAAGTATTTTAAAAACTTGTGTTGTGTTTTTATTTACACTTTTTTCCACCAGGTGAATGGGTAGGGGTACATCGTATCCCATACTCATTCACATAGGGTGGGGGCCGGGATCTGGGGGCCCCCTTATTGAAGGGGGCTCCCGGATTCCGATAAGCCCCCCACCCGCAGACCCCGACAACCAACGGCCAGGGTTGTTGGGAAGAGGCCCTTGTCCTCATCAACATGGGGACAAGGTGCTTTGGGGTGGGGGGGGTGCTCGCTCCCCACCCCCTTTCCTGACCGGCCAGGCTGCATGCTCGGATAAGGGTCTGATATGGATTCGGGGGGGACCCCCACGTCGTTTTTTCGGCGTAGGGATTCCCCTTTAAATGCATACCAGGTGACAGGGCTAGCGAGGTGTCAATCTCGCCGATCAAGGCGGCAGCATTGACTTCCTACGCTAGTCCCGTCTACCTGGAGTCACATTCTAAATGAACGGACTTTACTCCGTGTGTGGGGCAAGTCCGTTCATTTCAAAAGTCCCGCGGACTAGCACACAGGTGGCCGGATTGACTCGGCAGTCCGGCGGATAATTTTTAGTCAAAACTTCTTACTAAGTCTGCCGGACTTTTGGGAAGAAAAAGTCTGCCGGATAGTCCGATCGTGTGTACGGGGCATTTCTGAATTTTGAGATTTTAGCCAATCTTCTTTACTCAAATGTGCACCCGGAATATCCTCTTAGTAGTGACACAACACAGGATATAAGGCTGTGTTGGACTTCTGGGGACACCCCTGCAAGTGTGCCATATAAGACAATGCAATAGACGTTGCAGATGAGCCTCCTTTCCCAGTTGACACCTGTTTTGGGGAAAACGCATTGGGTGGAGACACTTCTGTGATGTCTGCAAGCACGAGCCAGCTGGCGAGGTCCGCAGCCGTGTTTGTTCATTATTCAATCTGCTGTTTTTGAACTTCATAACTGTAATGCCCTGTCGGAATTTTCGATGGAAAATGTGCGATAGGATCGTGTTGTCGGGAAAATCCGATTATATGTTGGCTCCATCTGACTTTTTCCGTCTGAATTTCTGACACACAAAGTTTGAGAGCAGGATCTAAAATTTTCCGACAACTAAATCCGATCGTTTAAATTCCGATCGTGTGTAGACAATTCCGACGGACAAAGTGCCACGCATGCTCAGAATAAATTAAGAGATGAAAGCTATTGGTTACTGGCCCGTTTATAGTCCCGACGTATGTGTTGTACCTCACCTCGTTCAGAACGATCAGATTTTCTGACAACTTTGTGCGACCGTGTGTATACAAGACAAGTTTGGCCCAAAATCCGTCGGAAAAAATCAGACCGTGTGTACGGGGCATAAGTGTGATTTTATGTGCAATAAATTGGGATGTTTTTAAATACTACACTATGAAGTGCTCCCATGTTCCTTTGCATGAGAAATATTGAGGACCCTTTTTCCATATGCTGGGCTGAATACCTGATACTTGGTTGGATGAGCATAAGGCTGAACCATCCACGGATGATATCCTATCCCATCTGAGACACACGGGCATGAGTGGAAACAAAAAGCGCTTTTAATCTCTATAATCTGAGATCCAAAGTCTCTGGTAAGAGGCATGAGTTGGACTGGGGACGTTTTTTGCACGAGCACCGTGCTTTTGTATGTTTTGCTGATTTTTGCACATCCAAATCACTGGGATATCTTTTATTCAAACAGACTTTTATTATTTTGGATTATACACCTGGTCACTTGTTTAAACTCACCATCCTATCCTGAGTCCTATATTCAGACTTACTGGGTAGTGGCTTAATTTTTTTTAATGTATTACACATTAAACAAATCAAACACACGTTTGGATTATTTCTTATTTTCACTTTTTTGTGAGGTTTACAAAAAAGTCAATTTCAGTCAATTTTTAGTTTGGTGGATAAGCGCAGGCGCAGCATTTTGTCTTTTTTTGACTATTATTTTAACAATGTATTCACTAATATTTTGCCTACAATTTACTAGAAAGTGATTTGTTCCACCGCATACCTTTAAACCTAAGGAGAAAAAGTGTTACTATAAAATGTTTGGAGTGTAGTGGAGTGTAGTGTTAGCACTTAAAGCCATCTATCTGCTAACAATGTCTATGGGCTACACTCCCTCATCCTTTTAGATGGCATGATTCAGTAGGAATGGCTCAAAATCAGATATTGTACTACTAAGTCACTATGCCAGCTTGACTTTTGTTATGTCATGATAACATAAATTGATTATCTTGTTCACCTTTACATCTCTGAACTGTGTATTTGATTGCTGCTGCCCTTTTCAATATTTTCATTGGCCATGTGAATACTCTCATTATCTTTAGCACATCTGCCGTAAACATAAGACAATTCACATTGTATTTTCTCTCATTTGACAAGTTCCAAATGAACTTACAAATGGTGATGTTCATGTTTCCAGTAGATAATGGCTTTTAGTGTGAAATATTTAAACTGGGCATTTCTTGTGTCTTTTGCTGTCTTAAAGTACACAAAATATGTCAGTTTGTCATGCCCAAGAAAAATATGTTGTGTTCCATTTCCAGTTTAGAGACAGTCTGAGAGTATGAATTAATTTTGGCTGCTATCATCACCATCAGTCAATGTGACAAGCGCAAAGATGAAAAGTTCTGCTTAGAGTCTTGTTATCAATCTTGCCCATAAGCAGAAACGATGGAACACAGCAAGCTTTGCCTCAGTGGAAGATGACATCTGCAGGGTATAAATCACAACAACCAATACACTATGGAGATAAGAGTATCAGTCATGGCTTTACATCAGAGAAACCTGAGAAGATTTGCTTGTTTGATATCACCCTAAGCTGAATAAAAAAATAACACAACAAAAGAAATACTTTACACAATAAAAAATAAAGCAATATATCATTTTGCAGAAAGAATTAGTTTGCTTGTAGGTATTAGAGGGATTTGCAAGCAGAATACAACCACTTGCACCAATTTTCCCAAGTGCTCCATAAATATGAAAGATCTGCTCTGCCAACCTAGCAGTTTGTGTATCTCTCACCATATACATGAGATCATAATGCAATCCAGCAAGAAACTAAAAGTGGTAAGTTGTGCATTGAATAGTCAGCTGAGTGTGCGTACTGTAGAGAAGTGGATTTGAATGAAAGCTGCAGAATTCGGGGACTGCTGTAGTTTTCACTGCTCTACATACTACTACTGGGTGTAGTAAATAGTGCTAATTAAATATCATTCATATCTATGTAGCACTGACCCCCGAAGGAGCTGCTGGTTTTTGTTGGGCTTACCGTTACCTCAACTCTTCAGCATTCCTCACTAAACTGTGCACTGTAAACGAATTGGATATTTTTTTATTTTTTTCTCAGCACCTACTGTATACCTAAAAAGTGTGGTAAAATATTGCGCCAAACTTAAATAGAGTGTAGCAGCTAGCACAACAATTAGACATAAATTGTACAAAAAATAGTTAAACACAAGTGCAGCGCTCAGGTAATCAAACAAGTGTCCCTGATTTTCACATGAAATCCCGCAGGGGTAACCAGCCTGTGGGTAGTACAGTGAGCCAGGAGTTTGATAAGTGTCCCCGTGAATGGGGGTGCCAGCAGGATTTCTCCGCTGGTGAGTGCAAGAAATTTAGTAGAGTTTTTTTCCCACTGGTAAGTGCAAAAATATTGTGATAATAAAATAAACAAAAAATATTATAGCAACTGAGGGGAAGTTGTAAGTGATTCACCCCAATAGTAAGTGAACAAGAAGCGGATTGACCCCTGGTTAGAGCAAGCCTCTATTCAATCTCCTTCAAATACCGTGACATAGGTTTGTATATAACATGGATTTTCAACATGACAATAAAACAACAAGGGTTCAGAACACTTCCTAAAAAGGTGTGTTGTAAATGTTACAAGTGTAAGAAGGGGTTACATAACAGAGCCCTTCAGACATATACCGCATACAATGCCCTAAAATAAAAAAGTACACCGCCTTTACTGGGATAGAAAAATCACACTAGGTATTTAGCATGTATCTGGTTGGACAGCACATCCAGACCGGCGGACAGAAAAAATATTATTAAATAGGCCTTTCATCGGTCCAACGAGAAGACTGACCCAATATGTGGTAATGGTGTAATAAAACAAGGGGTGGCCAACCTTAAAGAAACACCCACGTCAATCATATGCTCGTTTTATAATTGGTCCAAAGTAAGGCATAAGGGGTAGTCCTGTTTATGGAGAAAAACAGTTCGGTTTGCAGGGTCTTCAATAGATGTAATATGTCGTTGAAGATACTCAAGTTGTGTGGTCAGCTTAATAGACTCTAAATAGACAATAAAGATGGGTACTCTTACCAGAGCTGTTGGACTCACAGACCTCTCGGTGTGAGTCAATAGGGCTTAGGCCGGATACACCGGATAGATGGTAGATGTATTGCAGTCTGCCAGCTTCACTGGGTCATTATCCAAACATCATTGTAGTCGCTTACCTATAGCTTGATGGAAAAGCCAGATGGCAAATGGGCAGCAACAATACTTCTTACAGGGTCTTCATCCACGGCAGCTCAGGCAAAGAAGAAAACAGAGAGAGAGGCAACTCCTCATAGTGTAAAACCCAATTTCTCAATTGGCGTTTATTGGGTAAAAAAGGTTAAAAACAGTTTTCTTTGCGCAAAAAAATATAAAATGTGGCTTAGGTAGACATCCAACCCGACATGTTTCGCCTCCTGAAGGCTTCAACTGGGGTACATGTCTACCAGCCACCGGTCTACAATATATATACCTTTTAAGTTGATATTCTGAGGGACAACACCTGATTTGGTGCACGGATTCTCACTTCCGGTATCGCTATGGCGTGCGTTCCACGCGGAGGCTCATCTAAAGCCAGAATGATGTCATCAAAAGGCATCAGAAAATCAAGCCTCACTGCCATATCGCTAAGCGTCCAATAGGCAGCGGCTTGCAAGAGTAAGCCAATCGGTTTGTGGGCGTCAGTGGGAGGGGATAGGCTTATACACATGTGGGCGTAGCTCTCGTGTTGTGAAAGATCCTAGTCATGCGTCTAATTGCGCATGCGCGCCTACATAATAGATGTTGTCGTGGAGACTAACGTAAACAAATGGGAGGGCCCACGTCTCGACGTGACGTATCGGATAGAGTCCCCATCTCCATGCCCTGGTGTTTACATATTACTGGTGACGTATAGAGTTACGTCCGTATGGCTAGAGTTTTGCTTTGGGGTCACGGATTTTATTAACCCCGAGCCTGCCGGAAAGCGTGCTCATCTACTCACATCCTAGCTAGAAAGTTTTAAAGGGCATGATCTAGTAAGGGAGTATTGTCTATTTCTATATTTGGCGTTTTTAATCACATTAATCATTGTATTCACAATATAATGGAGGAAGGTTATCTATTTAGCACAATGGAATTATTCATTACATTGGGGCCAACGGAAGAAAAGGGGGAAGGGGACAAGAGTCTAAATTGTCACTATAACCCGGGCAGATATGCTAATAGCCTGAAGATTCGACTCCTAAACAAGGTCGAATAATGTCCTCCCATATTTGTAAGGGGGATACAAAATGACTAGCTGTACCAAACAATATATATTCTGGGTATTGAGCCTATATTAATAGGGCTCTAGAAAATTAATGAAAACAGAACCTGTATTGAAACAGCTAATATTCGAAAAATGTGTATAGTGAGTCATTTCCACTAATGGAGCTACATAATGGAACTCCAAAGGAGGGGGCAGATCCATATAGATGGTAAAATTATAAATGAAAAAAGAGATGTACAAAAAAGGGGGTGTACAAAAAACAAGTGAGGTGTATATCTAACTGAAGGAAACTTGTTTAGGTCGTTATATCCAGGAACCACATTACTTAACTTTCCTGGAGTATCATATTCACCGTTAACAGAAAATGAAGATCCGTGGGCCAGTACAATATTTGGCGTATTACCACACATCCCACAATCATACTGTATTCCTTCTGGTGTAATTATAATATATAGGCATTCTAAGCAAGGCATTCTAACATACTTGTAAACTGAAAGATTTCTCCTTTGTATGTATAAATATTTGTTTTCATAATGTCGTGCGGGTACTTCATAATAAATTTATACATAGAGGGTTTTGATCAAGACTTATTTATAAAGGCATTGATGTCCCATTCTATGTTGAGGCCGTAAGGCATATAACTCTTCAGTGAGTATATCCAAAAGGTCTCAAGTTTGGACACACCCCTAACGTTTGGTTCGCCCCTCCAATGGGGGACAAATCTATCAATGATCTGGAACTTGGTCCCTATCGGGTTTCTATTATGGTGTATCCGATAGTGTTTGGGGACGTTGTGGTCAGTGCGGCCCTTTTTAATGCCTGCAATGTGCTAATTGCATCTTAAGGCAAACGTGCGAATGGTCCTGCCTACATATTGTTTGCCGCAAGGGCAAGTGATAAGGTATACAACATACCGTGTTTGACACGTCGATAAGTGTTTCATTTTATATTCTTTTCCTGTAACACTAGATATTAATGTATTATGAAGTACCCGCACGACATTATGAAAACAAATATTTATACATACAAAGGAGAAATCTTTCAGTTTACAAGTATGTTAGAATGCCTTGCTTAGAATGCCTATATATTATAATTACACCAGAAGGAATACAGTATGATTGTGGGATGTGTGGTAATACGCCAAATATTGTACTGGCCCACGGATCTTCATTTTCTGTTAACGGTGAATATGATACTCCAGGAAAGTTAAGTAATGTGGTTCCTGGATATAACGACCTAAACAAGTTTCCTTCAGTTAGATATACACCTCACTTGTTTTTTGTACACCCCCTTTTTTGTACATCTCTTTTTTCATTTATAATTTTACCATCTATATGGATCTGCCCCCTCCTTTGGAGTTCCATTATGTAGCTCCATTAGTGGAAATGACTCACTATACACATTTTTCGAATATTAGCTGTTTCAATACAGGTTCTGTTTTCATTAATTTTCTAGAGCCCTATTAATATAGGCTCAATACCCAGAATATATATTGTTTGGTACAGCTAGTCATTTTGTATCCCCCTTACAAATATGGGAGGACATTATTCGACCTTGTTTAGGAGTCGAATCTTCAGGCTATTAGCATATCTGCCCGGGTTATAGTGACAATTTAGACTCTTGTCCCCTTCCCCCTTTTCTTCCGTTGGCCCCAATGTAATGAATAATTCCATTGTGCTAAATAGATAACCTTCCTCCATTATATTGTGAATACAATGATTAATGTGATTAAAAACGCCAAATATAGAAATAGACAATACTCCCTTACTAGATCATGCCCTTTAAAACTTTCTAGCTAGGATGTGAGTAGATGAGCACGCTTTCCGGCAAGCTCGGGGTTAATAAAATCCGTGACCCCAAAGCAAAACTCTAGCCATACGGACGTAACTCTATACGTCACCAGTAATATGTAAACACCAGGGCATGGAGATGGGGACGCTATCCGATACGTCACGTCGAGACGTGGGCCCTCCCATTTGTTTACGTTAGTCTCCACGACAACATCTATTATGTAGGCGCGCATGCGCAATTAGACGCATGACTAGGATCTTTCACAACACGAGAGCTACGCCCACATGTGTATAAGCCTATCCCCTCCCACTGACGCCCACAAACCGATTGGCTTACTCTTGCAAGCCGCTGCCTATTGGACGCTTAGCGATATGGCAGTGAGGCTTGATTTTCTGATGCCTTTTGATGACATCATTCTGGCTTTAGATGAGCCTCCGCGTGGAACGCACGCCATAGCGATACCGGAAGTGAGAATCCGTGCACCAAATCAGGTGTTGTCCCTCAGAATATCAACTTAAAAGGTATATATATTGTAGACCGGTGGCTGGTAGACATGTACCCCAGTTGAAGCCTTCAGGAGGCGAAACATGTCGGGTTGGATGTCTACCTAAGCCACATTTTATATTTTTTTGCGCAAAGAAAACAGTTTTTAACCTTTTTTACCCAATAAACGCCAATTGAGAAATTGGGTTTTACACTATGAGGAGTTGCCTCTCTCTCTGTTTTCTTCCTTGCCTGAGCTGCCGTGGATGAAGACCCTGTAAGAAGTATTGTTGCTGCCCATTTGCCACCTGGCTTTTCCATCAAGCTATAGGTAAGCGACTACAATGATGTTTGGATAATGACCCAGTGAAGCTGGCAGACTGCAATACATCTACCATCTATCCGGTGTATCCGGCCTAAGCCCTATTGACTCACACCGAGAGGTCTGTGAGTCCAACAGCTCTGGTAAGAGTACCCATCTTTATTGTCTATTTAGAGTCTATTAAGCTGACCACACAACTTGAGTATCTTCAACGACATATTACATCTATTGAAGACCCTGCAAACCGAACTGTTTTTCTCCATAAACAGGACTACCCCTTATGCCTTACTTTGGACCAATTATAAAACGAGCATATGATTGACGTGGGTGTTTCTTTAAGGTTGGCCACCCCTTGTTTTATTACACCATTACCACATATTGGGTCAGTCTTCTCGTTGGACCGATGAAAGGCCTATTTAATAATATTTTTTCTGTCCGCCGGTCTGGATGTGCTGTCCAACCAGATACATGCTAAATACCTAGTGTGATTTTTCTATCCCAGTAAAGGCGGTGTACTTTTTTATTTTAGGGCATTGTATGCGGTATATGTCTGAAGGGCTCTGTTATGTAACCCCTTCTTACACTTGTAACATTTACAACACACCTTTTTAGGAAGTGTTCTGAACCCTTGTTGTTTTATTGTCATGTTGAAAATCCATGTTATATACAAACCTATGTCACGGTATTTGAAGGAGATTGAATAGAGGCTTGCTCTAACCAGGGGTCAATCCGCTTCTTGTTCACTTACTATTGGGGTGAATCACTTACAACTTCCCCTCAGTTGCTATAATATTTTTTGTTTATTTTATTATCACAATATTTTTGCACTTACCAGTGGGAAAAAAACTCTACTAAATTTCTTGCACTCACCAGCGGAGAAATCCTGCTGGCACCCCCATTCACGGGGACACTTATCAAACTCCTGGCTCACTGTACTACCCACAGGCTGGTTACCCCTGCGAGATTTCATGTGAAAATCAGGGACACTTGTTTGATTACCTGAGCGCTGCACTTGTGTTTAACTACCTACTGTATACCTGCTGTATTCATTTTAACTTCCTCCTCCCTGGCTGTTGTCCATCGCATCATGTCCTGTTTGCAATGCCTGCTGGGAAGGGGCGGCAACTTCCTCTGACACTGCCGTTGCTAGGGAAACCTGACCTGAAACCTATTACACTGCTTGTGCTGCACTGAGCATGTGCGAGATCTGCAAGGATGAGATCCAGGAAAAAATACAGTCTGGCTTCAGATGCCCACACTTAAGATGGCCATGGCCTGCTGTAAGTTTATAAAATAACAAACTACTGCTATAAACTAACAAAACAGACCTTAGTTTATAGACTAACTTTACTAGATTACATTAAGCTTCTGTGTTATAGGGGGATTTTTATTTAAAAAGTATCATTTCGGCCGGAACACCACTTTAATTAAAGAATGTTAGCTCCGACACTTAGTCCTTTTTCCAAAGATTTATTTGAAAGAACATAGATGTTTGTAATAGAGGGATAGAGGGTTAAGGGGAATTCAGGTAGCTTGTAATTGCGGGTTAGAGGTATTTCCTTGATCCAGAGGACAAACAGCTTCAACAGGCTGGATCTAGCAACCACTGGATAGGCCTCTCTCACTGACCTAGCAGCCGATGGGATGCTCGGTCAAAGTCTCGGGCACAGACGTGTCAATTCAACGGAATCGTTGTGCAATCCTCTGCCACAGGAAGGCACAAGCAGCAACTTGTTGTAAAATTAAAGAGCTGTCACACAGTACCAGTTTCTTTCAGCCAATCTGGCGGTACTGTGTGGTAGGTGACCCGGGATGCATCCTCCAACTGAGTCTCCAGGCTCTTCCAGAGATACCAGCCTTGATGCTTGGTCCTCTCCTGAAAAAGTCCTCCCCTGGATCCTCCAGTCGCTTGGCTTCTCCACGCAGGCAAGACAGCACAGGACCACCCCTGGATCGGTAGGCCCCAAGACTTCTGGGCCTACCCTTCAGTTGCAAAGCCTCGGGCCAGCCAGTCCCGAGACATAAAGTAAGGCAGCACACACCCTAGGCCAGGAAGGCCATGAGGTCGGGATAACGAAACCCAAAAAATGGCGTCTGTACCTTAAATACCCTCACCCAGAAATCACAGCAGGTAGACCACTCCCACCGGGCTGTTTCTAAGTAAAAGGGGTACCCAATGCATCTAGCCTGTTGCATTTCCAACACTTACGGTGGTGACAGCGACACCTACGGTCAAGTGGAAACTAGCACAACCCAGCCAAACTGCTACAGAAATCAGAACTTTAGTATAATTAGTCTGAGCCAAACTGCAGCTTCAGAAAAAACGTAAATTTACAAAAATAATAGCGTCTGTTTATTAGGAGCAGGGCGCTACATCTAATTGCTCAATAAACCAAAAATAAAAGTGCTCAAATATACGTTCCTGATAAATTATTATCCAATATACATTTGTTTATGGGGATTTCAGTTCATATAATTATTGTAAGTCCATAACATATCCAAGATTATTCCACGTGTTAAAGCTTCCATGTTGAACCCTTCCCTTCAACAAATTCAAACTTCAAATTGCAAAAAACACCACATGCTTCTTTTGGACTCTAAGAACTCTCACCTCAAATACATATCAATAATACATATATCATATATAATAATATACATATAATAATATATATATATATATATATATATATATATATATTAATACATATAATATCAATATATGGATGATATTTAATTATCAATTATCAATTATTAATCAATTCTAAGTATACCTATGCTGCATTGTAGAAATATCCCATTAATTTACAACTTTGTGTAAATACAAAAAAAAAAAAAATATATAATTTTCTTTCCACATTTTCCAAAAACTTGTGGCAGAAACATTACATTTTCAAAAGACTCACCTTGCCTCTTACAAAAAACCTTGGGTCGTTACTCTCCAAAATGTGCTCTTTTTGTTGGTGTTTCTATTGTCCTCGCACTCCGGGCCACCAAACATGTGATAATGTGGTAATTAGGAGCAGGAAATTAGATGCCTAATTTATGCCCATTGAAAGCTTAAAGGTGCTCCTTGGATTGTGGGCCCCATTATGTGGCTAGGCTGCAAAAAAGTCAAATATTAGTCACATGTTAGTATTCTTGTACTGTCACTTTAAATATGCCCTTACTGTGTGTGAGAAATATCCTATAATTGACAGCTGTGTCTAAAAGAACACAGTTTAATTTTCTTTCTTAAATTTCCAAAAACATGGCAAAAAATGTGATCTTCAAAAGACTCACCGTGCCTCTAATTAAATACATTGAAGGGTCCACTTTGCAAAATGGGGTAATTTTTTGGGTGATTCTCCTGTCCTGGCACTTCAAGGTAACAAGAAATGTAACAGGTAGCAATGATCAAATGCCTTATTTATGCCCCTTGAAAACCTGAAGATTCTCCTTGGATTTTGAGCCCCTCTATGAATCTCAGTAGTGTAAAAGTCTGACGTGTGGTATTCCAATACAGGGTAGAAGAATGTGTTTTGGGGTATTTGTAAGCAAGCCCATGCTGTGTGTGAGAAACAACATGTTAAAATAACACCTTCGTGAAATAAAATCAGATTTTATTTACTTTCTTCATTTTCCAAAAAATTGTGTCAAAAAATGTGAGCTTCACAAAACTCTACCTATAATTTTGAGAGTTTTTGTACTATCCTGGCCTCAAGAAATGAGGTAGGCAGCCAGTACATCAGGGTCTATACATTTACACTCACTTTTTTCAAAATGTTTAGCTCTTTTTAATTTAAATAGTAAAAAAACAGTGTTGATTAAATACCACCAAAAGAAACCTCAATCTGTCTAAAAAAATATATAAAATTAATTTGGGTACAGTATTTCATGACTGAGTAATTATCATTCAAAGTATGACGGTGCTGAAACAAATACCTGGACAGGAAGGAGGTTTAACATGCTGTTTTCAATTGGTTAATACATCTGCCATTTCCTATTATTTGTGAGCTGCCTCCTGTGTTCCTCTATTATGGGGCATATCTGTTCTTTCATAATCTTTTTACTATTGATATATTGATATATTTGAAAAAATTGGGGAATTTCTTTTACTAGCTGTAGCTGTTTCTCGTATACTGTATTATTTTAGCTGCCCTTGCATTTCTTGGTGTACTCCTTGTAAATATGGAATGCCAAGGGTATCTTTTCTACTATTTAAAGCTTTTTATTTTTTTTATTATTTTTTTATTTATTTTTACACTAGAATGAAGCCACTGGGTTTTAAATTTGTTTTTCTGTGCTTGGTACCAAATGGAATACAATGACTAATGCACTTGTTCAATTTATCACCCCCACGTGCCTTGTGTGCTCTTTATTGCAAATATTTGGTCCCATTGAGTGTTGTGCAGTAAGGATCACTCACAACTTATTAAAGTTACTTGCTCACTTTTGATTTGTTTACCATACTAGAAAGTATTTTGATATACCGTATATACTCGAGTATAAGCCGAGTTTTTCAGCACATTTTTTTGTGCTGAAAGTGCCCCCCTCATTTTATACTTGAGTCAAGCACTTTTCTGCAGCAAAAAATTACATTTTCCGACCCGACTTTTGCCCCGTATCTCAGTCGTATTTCCTCTCTGTCTGTGTGTGAGAGATAATGAGAACACACATCCACAAGTAATGCAAAATACCCTTGGCGCTAGGAACCCCAAATTTGGATATGTTGTAGTGTTGGTTCCACTGGGTTTGCACACCAAAGATACGAGATACGGGGCCGCAAAGTTGGGTTGGAAAATTTCATTTTTTGCTGCAGAAAAGTGCTTGACATTTTCCGACCCGACTTTGGGGCCTTGTATCTCGAGGCCACTTTGGTGTGCAAACCCAGTGGAACCAACATTACAACATATCCAAATTTATTGTTCCTAGCACCAAGTGGCCCCGAGATACAGGGCCCCAAATTCAGTCAACTGTGTCCATCTGCAGCAATGTCATTTCGGGACCCTTTGGGCCCAGAGACCCCAAATTTTGGCTGCAGCTAGGGGGCATCTAGGAACCCTTAACTACCAAGTTCAGGGACCTATGGCTGCAAATGGGCACAGTGAGGCTGCAAATGGGCATTGTTGACCCTCTTTTCCACTTACAGTAGCTGCGCACTTCTCACCTTAGGCTAATACTTGAGTCAATACATTTTCCCATTTTTTTGTAGTAAAATTAGGTGCCTCGGCTTATATTCGGGTCGGTTTATACTCGAGTATATACGGTAGCTCTTTAATAAGTGCAAAAAAAATCTGTTGATCCTGCCAGGAATTTGGTAAACTGTTACTTTCCTGTGCTCGCTGCATGGGCTGCACTCTTTTTAGTTTCATTCTTCCCAACTATCTCTGTGGATTACAAAACACCCGCCATGCGTTAGGGAGAAGAGGGTTCTGTAGTCCTGTTCTAGGGTGACAATTTTGCTCCTCCATACCTACAGTACAATGAGTTAAAGTTGTCACCATAGGACTAGAAATGTGTTACTGGCAGAAGGTCAGTGTGTCACCAGGTGACACACATGCATTGCAGCCTGTATGTGGCACGTGCAGCTCCCTAGGCAAGGGAAAGCACTGGAAAATGTATGCTTGGCAGGGGAAATACCTATGCCTGTCCATGTGCATGAATCCTTGGTTGTTTGCCTGGAGTTCAGCTGTAAAAAGTATATTATAATCCAATACAGGAGACATAGCAGATAACGAAAGTGTTGTAGTCTTTGGAATACTAAATCAATGTAAGACCCCATACACACTATTAGATTTTCTTCAGATTTTTGTCTTCAGATTTACCAAAACCATATAATATGAGAACCTTAAGAGTTTCAAGTTGTATGCAATCAGGCAGGCCCTTGCACTACATGGTTTTGGTAAATCTGAAGACAAGAATCTGAAGAAAATCTAACAGTATGTATGGGTTCTTAGCGATTGGTTGGGATTCACTATCTCAGCATCAAACTGTACTTGGAAAATGTTTTAAAATGATATACCACACTTACTTTCAGAAAGTTGTGTAATGCCGCGTACAAAGGACCGGAATTTCCGACAACAAATGTTCGATGTGAGCTTGTCGTCGGAATTTGTGTGTAGGCTCCATCGGACATTTTTTGTCGGAATTGCTGACAAACAAAATTTGAGAGCTGGTTCTCAAATTTTACGACAACAAAATCTGTAGTCGTAAATTCCGAGCGCGTGTGCACAATTCCGACGCACAAAACTCCACGCATGCTCGGAATCATTCAGAAGCACTGGCTATTGAACTTCATTTTTCTCGGCTCATCGTACATGTTGTCAGCATTTCCAACAACATTTGTGCGACCGTGTGTATGCAAGACAAGTTTGAGCCATTGTGCATCAGAAATAAATACAGGATTTTGTTGTCGGAATGTCCAATCGTCTGTACGCGGCATAAGACTAATTTTGCCAGCATACCGTTACCTGAATTATTTGTACATCAAGTTCCAAACCCTTTACAGATTTTTCCAAACCATAAATATCTGGCCCCTTTTTAGGATCATAAGTATGCATGCCAGAGACAACAACGAATCAGCACAGTTACATTATTTTACACTATGAATATTTCCCAGTAAATGTATTTATATCAGACTTTCACACCATATACTTAGATGACAGCAGTGCCAAGGATAGGAAAGACTGAGACACTGGAAGTAATGATGTTGTGCGAGACCTGTAATTGTGCCAATTATATTTTGCCACTTCTTTGTTAAATGTATCCAGTTTAAATATAACTTTTCTACAATATAATTATGCTTCCATGAATATTTATCTAATTTTATTTATATCATACATAGGAAAACAATACGTTCTTGTGGTCTGAAAAAAAACAATAATGAAAAAAAAAAAGGGGGATTAAAGCAGAACTCCAGCCAAACATACAAAGAAAAATTAATAACCCATAAAAATAAATTATTTTTCTGCAATATTTATTTACAAACCAGAAATTTTTCCTGAAAATTTTTGTCACTAGCTGTCCTTGATCTGATGTCCAGAATCATTCAATCCACTTGCTCTGAGTCCAGGTCATCCTGGACCAGCCCCCCAGGAGAGTTGCATTTATTTTGTATTTTATATTTGCAAGTTCAGCTTTAAGTTCTCTCGTTTGAGAATAACTTTTTATACCAAACAGTTCTGTGCTACACCTCCAGACAACAAATAAAATCAGTTTGTGAATTTCTAATGCGCATATTATAAATGAGCTAAAGTCACTGAGTCTTCTTTGGTCTGAGTTTTCTCTAATTTAAGGCAAACAGAGACTCCAGAAGGCTCCTAATATGTTCTTTAGGGTGGATCTATTTCCTAAAGTCACATAATTCTCTGATGTCCAATTTCCAGCAATTTCCTCTGTCTGTGTGTGAGAGATAATGAGAACACACATTCACAAGTAATGCAAAATACCCTTTGCTAGTGATTTAGCGGTGTTGATAGAATTTCTCGCTTGCATTTTTGATTCCTTCAGCAGTATAAGTCAAGTACTAAATTAGTGATCCAAAGATCTAATTACAAATGCACTATTTCAATCTGCAGTGGCCCCTTAAAAGAAGAAGCCCATGCTTCCTTTGCCACCCAATTGATGTCTCTTTACTAATAAGGGAGTATTATACTTCCTTATCAGCATAACACTTAATAAAAAAATGTATTGCTTCCCTTTAGGACAAGCATGCCTTAATAGATTCTACATATGCTGTATATGACCATTGGTTAATGAGGGCTTACTTTTGAGGGACCATTGTGAACTTTGTTAAGAACTGTTAAATAGTCTTGTAGATCGCTGTACTAGTTTACTTAAAGAATGAATTCACTTCTTGCATCTCCACCCAGGGGACATAGGGAGATGAGCCCCACAGATCTCTATGGGGCCGTAATGCGCAGACAAGGACAGCGAGAGGACTTGCTGGATGTCAACAGACACAGGAGGTGGTGCTGGATGTCAACAGACACAGGAGGTGGTGCTGGATGTCAACAGACACAGGAGGCTGTGGGATATTGGCAAGTAGGGATGGGCCCGGTGTTCGATTGGCCATTCGTCCGCTCGTCGAGGGCCATTCGTCCGCTCGTCGAGGGCAGAACTCTGAGGGCTGTTCGCATCAAATTCGTGTGATGCGAATGGTCCACAATGCACTGCGCCTGTCGCAGTGCATTGCTGGCTGATGATTGGCCAAGCATGCACTGCAAGCATGCACTGTGACCCCGCATGCTTGGCCAATGATAGAGCCAGCGGCGAGGAGAGCAATAATTGGCCACAGGCAGGATGCTGTGGCCAATTATAGCTCAGGGGGTTTATTACATGCCCCACACTATATAAGGCCCCGCGCCGGCGGCCTCGTGTAGTGTGTTCCAGCTTGAGGAACAGTGACAGTGTACTGTACATGTACACACTATATGTGAATCATTTCTGTGTGGGGAAAGTGTAGGGAAAGAGGAAAAATAGGCAGGGATAGTGTATTCTTCTCAACCTTTGATTGTGGGGAAATTTTAGGGATAGAGGAAAAATAGGCAGGGATAGTGTGTTCTTCTCAGTGCTGTTCTCTACCAATCCAGCCATCTGCAGGAGTTAGTGTGCGTGTGTGCTGTGTGAGTATAGCACAGCAGTAGCACACTAAACCACCTTACACTGTATCTGCCCTGTTGTCACCTAAGACAGCCATCTGCAGGAGTTAGTGTGTTTTGTGTGCCTCCAGCACAGCACAGTATACACCAACAGTCCATACATACATACAGTATATACCTACAGTCCCTGTCTTGTTTGCACCGCCTGTATACTGCGGTTCAGAGTATATAGGGTTTTATTTTGGGTGCAGGGTTCCCCTTAACATCCATACAAGACCCAAAGGGTCTGGTAATGGGCTGGGGTGGGGGGTGGGGGATGGGGTAGCCATGCCATTTTTCTCAAAGATTTTCATCCATATTGCCTGGACAAGACATGACTTTAAAGCCGCAAGCAGTTTTAAATGGCTTCTTTTTTTCCTTTACAAATGTCATTTTGTGCAGGGACAGTTCTAAACACGGGAAACACATGTCACTTCACAGGCATACTTTAGACACCCACCAGGTACCATATTTAAAGGAATATTTCACTTTTTTTTTTTTTCACTTTATGCATCATTAAAATCACTGCTCCAGAAAAAACATCAGTTTTTAAAACTTCTTTTTGCATTGATACATGTCCCCTGGGCAGGACCCGGGTCCCCAAACCTTTTTTATAACAATAACATGTATATTGACCGTTATAATTAGCACTTTAGATTTCGAACGTTCTCGTCCATTGTAACTAATAGGGTTTTAACGTTCGTGCGAACTTTCGTCCGTTCGCAGGTTCTGGTGCGAACCGAACCCGGGGGTGTTCGGCTCATCCCTATTGGCAAGTATGCATCTGCGGAGGGTTAGGAATTAGTGGGGGGAAGGCAAAATAAATAAGTGCACTTGGCCTTAAAGTCCACTTATTTTTTCAGTGAATTGAATTCACGGGGGAAGCTAATCACCACTTCCTTGCAAACTCCTTTCTCACACAAATTGGTTCACTCGTTTTGTTCAAAATTTAGTAATAGATGTAGGGGAGACAGTGAGCAGGGTAAAACTACATAAAGAATTGTCATAAACAACTGTGACATGGGAGAGATAGAGCAGGGAAGATCTTAGGATCTGTACTTATTGACTAAAGCCGGGTACACACAGGCTGAATGTCAGGATACAACGGGCGGTTAAAAAAAAAAGACCAACATTCGGCCCGTGTGTATGTCGATCTGTCCGACAGAAGCCGGCCGCTTGGCCCGCTTCTGTCGGACGAGCATGCTGGAAAACCAGCATCCGACTGACTCCCTATCAGCGCTCTCAGCCAATGGCAGAGAGTGCTGATCGGAGTGTCCTGGTGGGGGGGTCGTTCCCCCTGTCAGAACACAACAGCTCAGCAGGAGGGATCGCTGAACTAACCTTAGGTATGGAAGAAACACCGCGCTAAACCTAAATGAGTAATAAATATATGTCATGCAGACAAAGGTGAGAAAATTGAATAAATTAACATAAATTAAAGCAGCAGCTAAAAAAAATGTGAGATATACACATTACCAGACAACACCAGCCATTGCCCCGACAAATTGCCTGCAAAATGTTCTGGCAGTGCCCCGCCCGAGACTAGGCTCTGGATCCGCCCCTGAAAGATGGGGCATTTTCTACTCTCACTGGGCCAAGTCCGGCCCCCCTAAAGTCAGAAGGACAGTAAACTGGCCCATTGTTTAGAAAGTTAGGAGACCACTGTCTTAGAAAAGAAGAAAACGAATGTGGACGCCGCAGCTAAGAACTGGTAAGCTGTATTATATTACATTTTTCAATAGTCCTTAAAATGGAGCGTAGGTTTGCTTTAACTTTCAGCGCTTGCACGGTCTATCAATAAAGCTGTGATTGTTTATTCCCCGAAACCTGGTATTTGATTTTTTTGGATAATTGTGTTTGTTATTGACTGAATATATTTTACAGTTATAATCTTTCTCCTCCACTGGTCTCATCACTTACAACTGTCACAAAATAAATGATTAAAGCATTCAATAGAACACTACACACTTGTAATGTGCCTCTGGTTCTGGTATAAAAAGTATACATGCTAATATATAATATACGTATAATATCCATCTGCACAAGACTATATTTCTGTGTGTGTAAAAGAAAACACTATTCATATATGATCTATTTCTAGGTGGAGAGTGAGATGTAACCACATTCTACATTTGGAGCGACCATGCAATTAGGATAATATGACTCATTTAATAAGCCTGTTTCTGAAAGTACTACCCATAATTTACCATCCAGTATAAGGCAGATGGCTGCGTAGGTATAATCAGCAGCTTTTCTAAATATGGAATATTGGAACGCGTTCCAAATCTTGTGCTTGCCAATCTTACCTGCCAAAGAGACTCTGTATGTACCATTACCAGCAGGCTTAAATACTAGTGTGCGCAAAGAAACAATTCTTCTGCTGGAGTTTTATTACAGGAATATTTACTGTTACATATTTGGTGATTATTCACTTATGCTTCCGAGTTTCACAGCCAAGATGGAAAAAGGAAAATAGTGCAGCTAACTGAGAATATTTTTTATTTTGTTAAATTACATTATCCAAAATGGAACATTCCAATTTGTGTGATGCAAAGCCTTGCTTTGTTTACTGTTCTAAATCATTTGGTGGAGAGGGGATTGTAGTTTTGGGTTGTTTTTCAGGGGTTGGGCTTGGCCCCTTAGTTCCAGTGAATGGAACACTTGAGGCATCACCATACCATGACATTTTGGACAATTTCATGCTCCCAACTTTGTAAGAACAGTTTGGGGATGGCCCCTTCCTGTTCCAACATGACTGCGCACCAGTGCACAAAGCAAGGTCCATAAAGACATGGATGAGCGAGTTTGGGGTGGAGGAACTTGACTGGCCTGACCACAACCAGATAGAACACCTTTGGGATGAATTAGAGTGGAGACACTGTGAGCCAGGCCTTCTTGTCCACATCAGTGCCTGACCTCATAAATGCACTTCTGGAAGAATGGTCAAACGTTCCCATAGACACACTCCTAAACCTTGTGGACAGCCTTCCCAGAAGAGTTGAAGCTGTTATAGCTACAAAGGGAAGGCCAACTCAATATTGAACCCTACGGACTAATGCCCTGTACACACAGTCGGACATTCCGACCAAAAAATCAGTCGGATTTTTTTTTGACGGATTTTGGGTCAAACTTGTCTTGCACACACACGGTCACACCGTGTTGTCGGGAAATCTGATCGTTCTGAATGAGGTGACGTACAACACGTACGACGTGACTATAAACGGGCCAGTAGCCAATAGCTTTCTTCTCTTAATTTATTCTGAGTAGGGATGAGCCGAACACCCCCGGGTTCGGTTCGCACCAGAACCTGCGAACGGACCGAAAGTTTTGCGTGAAAGTTAGAACCCTATTAGTTACAATGGACGCAAACGTTCGAAATCTAAAGTGCTAATTATAACGGCCAATATGCATGTTATTGTCATAAAACAGGTTTGGGGACCCGGGTCCTGCCCCAGGGGACATGTATCAATGCAAAAAGAAGTTTTAAAAATGGACGTTTTTTCGGGAGCAGTGATTTTAATGATGCATAAAGTGAAAAAAAAAAGTGAAATATTCCTTTAAATATGGTACCTGGGGGGTGTCTAAAGTATGCCTGTGAAGTGGCATGTGTTTCCCGTGTTTAGAACTGTCCCTGCACAGGAAAAAAAGAAGCCATTTAAAACTGCTTGCGGCTTTAATGTAATGTCTTGTCCAGGCAATATGGATGAAAATCTTTGAGAAAAATGGCATGGCTACCCCATCCCCCCCCTACCCCAGCCTATTACCAGCCCCTTTGGGTCTTGTATGGATATTAAGGGGAACCCTGCACCCAAAATAAAACCCTATACCTAAAACCCTATATACTCTGAACCGCAGTATACAGGCAGTGCAAACAAGACAGGGACTGTAGGTATATACTGTATGTATGGACTGTTGGTGTATACTGTGCTGTGCTGGAGGCACACAAAACACACTAACTCCTGCATATGGCTGTCTTAGGTGACAACAGGGCAGATACAGGGTAAGGTGGTTTAGTGTGCTACTGCTGTTCTATACTAACACAGCACACACACACACTAACCCCTGCAGATGGCTGGATTGGTAGAGAACAGCACTGAGAAGAACACACTATCCCTGCCTATTTTTCCTCTATTCCTACACTTTCCCCACAAGCAAAGGCTGAGAAGAATACACTATCCCTGCCTATTTTTCCTCTTTCCCTAGAATTTCCCCACAAAGTAATGATTCAAATACACTGTGTACATGTACAGTACACTATCACTGTTCCTAATGCCGGAACACACTACACGAGGCCGCCAGCGCGGCGGCCTTATATAGTGTGGGGCGTGTACTAAACCCCCTGAGCTATAATTGGCCACAGGCATCCTGCCTGTGGCCAACTATTGCTCTCCTCGCCGCTGGCTCTATGATTGGCCAAGCATGCGGGGTCACAGTGCATGCTTGGCCAATCATCAGCCAGCAATGCACTGCGACTGGTGCAGTGCATCGTGGACCGTTCGCATTACACGAATTTGATGCGAACGGCCCACATAGTTCTGGACTCGACGAGCGGACGAACGGCCAATGTTCGATTCGAACATGGGTTCAAAACGAACACCGGGCCCATCCCTACTTCTGAGTATGTGTGGCACTTTGTCCGTCGGAATTGTCTACACACGATCGTAATTTAAACAATCGGATTTTGTTGTTGGAAAATTTTAGGTCCAGCTCTCAAACTTTGTGTGTCGGAAATTCCGACGGAAAAAGTCAGATGGAGCCCACACATGATCGGATTTTCTGACAACACGTTCTGATTGCACATTTTCCGTCGGAATGTCCAACTGTGTGTACAGGGCATAAGACTGGGATGCCATTAACGTTCATGTGCGTGTAAGGGCAGGCGACCCAATACTTTTGGTAATATAGTGTATCTTCTTTAAATCTATAATAAACATATAATAGAGGGTGCTCCATTATACAGTCTTTGCAGGGCATACTGGGATTTCCAAAAAAAATAAAGTAGCAAATACTCACTTGACTGTTTATAGTCCAAAGCAGGGTATACATTTTTTTACCTTAATGCATGCTATGCAAGAAGATAAAAATCCTTCAGTTCTCTACACCCCCCCCCCCCCCCAAGCACCCCTAATACTTACCTGAGCCCCATCTCAATCCAGTGATATGTATTAGAGCAGCAGCTCCCGGGTCTCTCCTTCCTAATTGTCTGAGATACAGCAGCAGGAGCCATTTGCTCTCGTTGCTGTCAATCACAACCAGTGAGGAGGGGGCAGGGCTGAGCCACGCTCTCAGCGTCTTTTGGACACACAGAGCCTGCTCTGGAGTGAGCCACGCACGAGTTCCCCCATAGAATACCCAGATAGCAAAGATAACTTGCCACAAATTTGTAACAGTGTTGAATTGTAAGTCTGTTAACTTGCTGCACATTTTTACTGGCAAGTTGTACATTTGCAGAGCACTGCAAGCACAAGTTCTAGTTGACACTTTTTCAATCTGTTGCAAATTTGCATGGCAAGTCTCTAGCAAGAGAAAAGTTGCAGTGGTGAGTCTACAGCAAGAACTCTGCAAGTCTACAGCATATAAATTCAGCCACAGTGACCCCTGTGGTGGGATGGCTATTGCACAACATAACTGAACCAGAACTTGCAGCAGACTTGCAGAATGTTTGCAAAGAAAATGTATCTGGAATCATGCAATGTGGACTTGTTGCAATTGTGCAGCAAACTTGTGAAGCCTGGCAAGTCTAGCAATAGCTTAGCAAGTCATTTTCAAACTTGCAGCACAATTGTTTGCTATCTGGGTATTGGCTTGCTATGGGGGCACTCGGCAAGGGGAATGGGCATGGAGCATCTGTGATGGACCCGAGAAGAGGAGGATCAAGGCTACTGTGTGCAAAACAGTGTTCATTTTGGCATCAAATTTCTATTTAGTTTTAGTCATATTCTTTTGATTAAAATGCCATTTTAGTTTTAGTCGCATTTTAGTCATCTGCAATTGTTTTAGTTTTAGTCATATTTAGTCGACTAAAATCTGCAATGTGCAAAATCTAATATCATGTTATTATTTATGCTATTAAGGCTTGAAAAAACTACAGATTTAGCTGTTATGTAACGTCTTTACTCAAAGTTAATGCTTATTTCTACAATAAGAATCTGTTTACTGTTCACAGTTTATTTTATCAACAGTTCTAATTCTTAGATACAGTATATTATTAGATTGTAAGCTCTTATGAGCAGGGCCCTCTTAATCCTCCTGTATTTTATTGTATTATAACTGTATTGTCTCCCTTTTATATTGTAAAGCGCTGCGTAAACCGTTGGCGCTATATAAATCCTGTAATAAATAAATAAATATTCAAAAAGAAAAGTGCACAGTCCACAATGTCATTAGTGAGTGGATCATAACAATATCCATTTTTATTAACCTCAGATGATCTTAGAATCACTTTCCGTCATGGGGGAGTCTTTCTCACTAGAGCTGGGTGGTTCTTCTGCAGGGCTGCTGCTGTGGTTTGTTTAAATGCTGCCACCAGATATTACTCCCGTTACCTGTTATCACTGTAAGAATATTCCGCCTTGGTATGTCCCACTCTTGCAAACATTTGTCCACACATGGCTTAATTGACTGTGCAGTGTGTGGGTGGGCTACTGGTTCAAAGGCCAATAATATGTGTTCAGGTTTATTTTGTTCAACCCAAAAGTAGCATGCACTTATAGCAAGGAATGAAGCTGTGAGTCCTTTTTTGTCCACAAATCAGTGCAAATAGATACTCTCCGGGCAGCAGCCAGTGTCTTTTTTAATTTTTGTTTTTCAACTTTATAATGTTTGTCAATCAGATTGTTTATTTTAGTTTTCTTTTAAATGGTTAGCCCCACGCACAAATTGAAGATCTGTCTGAAGATGATGTGGAAAAGGAGAATATTGAAAAATCACAAGAATTACCATCCACATTAAAGTAGCCAGTCTTTCAGTTTAGTTAAAAATGCCCCAGAAGACCCAGGCAGAATCTGGTTCACACAATCCATTTTGCTATGGCGTCCTCCCTGGTCTCAGTGGCCTGTTGTTCTTTGGAGTCAATTTTGTATTTTAAAGCACTTAAAACAGCAGTGCAAATAGATTGCTGTGGTGCACTGGCTTGACTTGGCCCCTTATTAGAGGTTTTATGTAACTGTATCTGTAGGGTAAGGGTTGAATTAGGGGGAACTTTGAAGGCCTGTAATGTGCAGTGAGTGCTATGGACGGTCTGAGGAGGCCTGTCATGCACACAGTGCTTTGGACAGTTTAAGGAGGCTTGTAATGCACAGTGCTCTGGATGGTGGTCTGAGGAGGCCTGTAATGTACACAGTGCTCTGGACAGTAGTCTGAGGAGGCCTGTAATTCACAGTGCTCTGGATGGTCATCTGAGAAGGCCTGTAATTCACAGTGCTCTGGACGGTGATCTGAGGAGGCCTGTAATGCATGCAGTGCTCTGGACAGTAGTCTGAGGAGGCCTGTAATGCACAGTGCTCTGGGCAGTGCTCTGGATGATGATTTGAGAAGGCCTGTAATTCACAGTGCTCTGGACGGTGATCTGAGGAGGACTGTAATGCACGCAGTGCTCTGGACTGTAGTCTTAGGAGGCCTGTAATGCACAGTGCTCTGGGCATTGGTCTTAGGAGGCCTGTAATGCACACAGTGCTCTGGATGGTGGTCTGAGGAGGCTTGTAAATGCTGCACAGTGCTCTCTGGACGATTTGAGGAGGCCTGTAATGCACACAGAGCTCTGGACATTTAGCAGGTCTGTACATACTGCCAGGGGTCAAGTCCTGGGGAAAAAAGTGTGGGAACTCCCACCCAAGATCCACTCGCCCACCAAAAAAAAAATGATACGCTCATATGCACGAACGCTTCAAAACTTGTATTTTTCATCCAATTTTCGTATTGTGTGTATGAAGATTAACTGTTAGTACATAAAAAACAATCCTCAATAAACATAAATACGGTAATTCTCTGAATAATCAGCATTCATTCAATTGTGCTTCCATGCGAATGTGAACATCATGTTCTGATCTTTATTGGGGAATTTTATTTTGTATATAGAGTGTTTATGTGGTGAGTTTACACTTTTCATTGAACAGAGTTTGGATAACACAGGGTTAAACGGAAAGGTCATAAATTAACTGCACATTATCTGGACAGAATGCTTGGGGAGGGATTTGTTCCTGCTTAGGAGATGTATGTTAGCTTGGGGGGCTGCAAACTCTGCAGGGCTCCAACACACACAGGTAGATCGAAGCGGAAGCTGTCATGGGGCCCCCTACTGGCAATGCCTAAATGGTCAGTCCACCCCTGGTGTGCGTCACTTACTATTGCGAGCTGTGTCGGAGGCTGCTAGTGTAGAACCTGCCACACAGCTCGCATACCTCAAAGTCTTGCAGGACATGGCTGCTAAAGGGAACTAAGTTCCTGTTGTGGAAAAAGTACAGGAACTCCGTTCCCATGCGTTCCTGCAGGACTTGAGCCCTGCATACTGCACAGTGCTCTGGATGGAGTTCTGATGAGGTGGGCTGAAATGCACACAGTGCTTTGGACGGTGGGGAGGCCTGTAAATGCTGCACAGAGCTCTGAACGGTGGTCTGATGAGGAGGCCTGTAATGCACACAGTGCTCTGGGTGGCTGTCTGTCTGAGGAGGCCTATAATGCACACAGTGCCCTGGACAGTTGTTTGAGGGGGCCTGGAATTCTGCGCAGTGCTCTGAATAGTCTGAGGGGGCCTGTAAGGCTGCACAGTGCTAAGCACGCCACACCACCAAGCACGCTACAGTCGCCACTTTACTTGCTGGGAGGGGAAACATTCACGGGCTTTACAGGTGGCGCTCTGAGGAAACCAGAAGTTCATGTTGGTAAACATCTCTCCCCAACATTTTCATTCCGTTTTTGTTCGTTGACAAAAATGGAACTAATTTTCGTCATAGTTTTTGTTAATTGATGAAAATGTGGGGTCATTTTTGTTTCCTTTTTTGTCACTGGAAATATGCCGCTGACAAAAATTATGACAAAAATGTTTTCATTAAAACTGGTGCAAATGGAGATGAAGAGACTACATTTCTCCTCTGATGAATTTTGTGAGGGGCTGATTAGTACATGATGGGGGCGGATTATTAAATGATGGGCAGTGCTGCAAAACATCTTTTTCTGCTATTCTTCCTGGGCGCTTGCGGGGCAACTGAAGGGCAGGTTTTTCTATCAGAAAAATATGTGTTTAGCAGCACTGCCCATCATTTAATAATCCTCCCCCATCATGTACAAATCCGCCCCTCACCGTCATGAACTTGCCTCAGCAGCGTGGGGCACAATCTGACACAAACATTTCTTCCGTCGGCTATTGTGCACAGGTGCTGTCTCGCCGTCACAACAGCTGATCATAAAATCAGCTGTTGTGCTGCTCCCTATGGCGCATGCATGGTCTGGGGGGAGGGGAGTGTTAGATTTAAATACACTAATGCCCCATACACACGGTCGGATTTTCCGACGGAAAATGTTCTATCGGACAATGTTGTCAGAAATTCCGTGTGTAGGCTCCATCTGACTTTTTCCGTCGGATTTTCCGACGGACAAAGTTTTATCTCCTGCTCTCAAATTGTCCGACAACAAAGTCCTATCGGACTTTTTCCGATCGTGTATAGCGAATTCCGATGGACAAAGTGCCACGCATGCTCAGATCACATTACAAGACCAAAGCTATTGGCTACTAGCCTCTACGTAGTCCCGTCGTACGCAACGAACGTCACCATGTTCAGGATGATCGGATTTTCCAACAACTTTGTCCGACCGTGTGTATGGAACACCAGTGTCGGACAAAGTTCGTCGGAAAAAATCAGACAGATTTTGTGGTCGGAATTTCCGACCGTGTGTACGGGGCATTACAATACACTAACAAATTGAAGGCAAACTCCAGTTAACACTTTATAAGCAGTTACAGCAAACAGGTTTTTTCCTTTGGGATAAAGGTTTTACATAAATAAATAAAAGCTGATCATTGTAAGCACCCCTGTCAGTGGTAAATGGATTGTCTTATCACTGTAACTGATACATTTTGTTCTTTTTGAAAAACAGAATTGCTGGCGAGATCACCAGGTGAAAATAAAAGAAAGCCTACAAAAGAAAACCGCAAGCTCCAATATAATAAATGTTTGTTTTTGGGTTTAATGCCACTTATGTGGTGAATAGTAGACATGTGCACACTGAAATATTTTGTTTCGGAATTTTGTTTTCGTCCGAAAAATAAATTTATTTAGTTACTGCTAAAATAATTTTTTTCTGTTTTGTTCTGTTTTATTCTGTTTTGTTTAAAAAATGCATTCGTCCAAAAATCCGAAATAATTAAGGTTGAATCTGTCATTGAAGGCTTATGGTGTCTGTCGAATGTTCTAAAAAGATTTGACTGAGCAGCTAAACTGTACGACGACGCAATCGTACATTTCCGGTCTAATGTTCCGCCTACAAGCTATAGTAGAATTCTAATGTTGTATGACACTAGTAATAATTATATTTATTAATTATTATTACTAGTCAACCAACATTAGAATTCTTCTATAGCCTATGGGCGGAGCAGTTGACCATAAATGTCCGCTCGTGCTGACTGCTTCGTCAAATCTTCATGTTGAATCTTTTCTCTCTATATCGAATAATCTTGGACTAATAGAGTTAGGTTAGGCACATTCGACCTTTTTTGCTATTGTCTCTATAATGTTGAATCTTTTTTCTCTATGTCGAAACTTTTCTCTCTATGTAGAATAATCTTGGACTAATAGAGCTAAGGTTAGGCACATTCGACCACAGGTTCGATGGACACAGATCGCTATTGTCAGCGTCATGTCGAATCTCCTATATATATATCGAACTGTTGTTACAATGAAAAAATAAAGCATTTGTTTATGTCGGATCTTTCGGTTTTCGGATTCTGCACATTCGTTATAGTTTGTTAAAACGATAACAAAAATACCCGAAATTCGGCCAAAAATGCATTCGGACGACAACGAATGCACATGTCTAGTGAATAGATCATCTTCGGTGAATAGTCCGTACGTCGAGTAAGTCCAAGACTCTATTCTGTAAATTCCTGAAGAATCAGAAATAACATGTGGCTAGATCATCAGGTAAATAAAGGAAAAAAAAGCCTTAAAAGAGAAGTATGGGAATTCATTTTTTTAGAATCATACTTACCTAGGTGGATGCAGCATCTGTCCCCTGATGCCTCTAACACTAAGAACCGAACGATTGAACACTGCTGATCGCTCGGTTCTCACAGCTCCATGAGCAGAGAGCTGCTGACTGTGAGTCAGCGTTTTCTGCTCTGCCTCCTCCTTGCTCATTGGAGCGATGGGCTGTGGAAGGGACGGGAGTGTCCGGCTCAGGCTCTCAACGGCTCGCTGAGAGTCTTAGCCGGGTGTCGGTCCAGGGATGGTCATGATGATGCCCAAGCCTGGACCAAATCTGTGACATCAGCAGAGAGCAAACTTCAGTCTGCTCTCTGTTGAAAAAGTGTCACAGGAAACACAGTGCACAGTGCAAAACTAACTGCATTCCTGTGATCCACAGCGAGCTTTGGCTGTACTTTGCCTTTAAATAAAGAAAACGAATGCAGCAATCTCATGTAGGCCTTGTTCACACTATATGTGCATACAAAACTGATGGCAAAAACATGCAGATTTGACTTGAATAGAAAGGGCTTGTTCACACCATATGCAGAGGTGTGTGTTTTTCTAATGTAGGTCTCTGAAAGGCCACAAAGGAAACTGTTGTTTTCTATGTGCCCTGTTCACACCACAATGTTAGTGTCATGTGATTTTTTTTTTTCTTCACTGAAAAAAATGCACACATGATACCAGTGTTGTGTTGTGAATAGGGCACATAGAAAACAAATGTTCTCTTTGTGCCCTTGCAAAGGCAGGTACGTAAAAATGCACATCTTATCGACATGGATAGATCATCTTTGATACCTGATACTTTCAGCAAGTTGCTGAACATGTGTAACTACTGTTTAAAATGTTTTGAACTGACATTAAGTAAGTACCGGATATATTTTGGCCCTAACCCTGTAAATATGTTGCAATGCACAAGCTGTGTACAATTGCCTTCTGAAAATATCACTAAAAAGTTATTTGAAAAAAAAAAATGCAAATCTTTGCACACGATGTGAAGAAATTATAGAGCCATTTACCCAAACTGCATACTGCACGCTGGTTCAGGCTTACATCTTATTCCTGAAAAAAACTACCTCTTACTTGGGTATGAAAAAACAGTAACACTCGGCAGTAAGAGTCATCTTCCTTTCAATAACTGCATCAAACATTGTAACCTTAAAAGCCAGAATAAATAATTTTTTATGGTGAAATGCTTTAGTTACACACTTTATCACCAACACATCCAACTGCTGACACTTTCCTACTTGAACTCAGAATTTGGAACTTGGAACTCGGGATTTGAAATTTGGAACTAAGAATTTGGAATTCGGGAACTCATAACTTGGAATTCAGAACACTGAATCTGGAATTCCAAACTCAGAATTCAGAACTTGGAATTCAAAATTCTGCATCTAGAACTTGGAATATGGAACTTGGAACTTAGAACTCGGAAATTGGAATTCGGAGAGTAGAATTCAGAACGCAGAACTTGGAATTTAGAATTCAGAGCTTGGAATTAGGAATTCAGAACCTTGGAATTCAGATCTTGCAACTTGCATCTTCGGAAATTTGGAATTCGGAACTCGGAAATTGAAATTCAGAACTCAGAATTTGGAACTCAGAATTCAGAACATAGAATTTGAAATTTGGAATTTGGAATCCGGGACTTGGAATTTGGAACTTAGAATTTGGAATTGGAATTTGGATTTTTGATTTCAGAAATTGAAGATTTGAATTTGGATCTCCGAAGTTACGAATATAGAACTTGGAATTCGTAACTCAGAATTTGGAATGCCCAAAAGCATGCCAATAATGACTGCTGGAGTCACTGTGCCTTTTTTTTAAATGCCTAAGATTGGTAAACTGAAATTAAATGTTTATTTTGGGGTTTAATACCACTTTAATACTTAAGGGAAACCAGACCTGTGTCCCTCACAAGAAAGACAAACAATGAATATGATAGACATAATAGTTTGTTGAAAAAAAGAAAAGACATGCATAGTAGGGGTGCCCAATTAGTAGTCTCATCAGATTTCAAAAAGCAGAAATTTCTTAATTTCTTAATTAGTAAGAATTCATATACCAAAAATTGCATTTCATAGGTTCGCAGGCAACTTCCTCAGTTTGAATTTGTGACACAACTCCTTGTATGGCTAGTATTCCAGCTGTCAGCTGTGAGGTATTATATATAAAGCACAAATGGGTACACAGACATCAATAAAACATGAGTTACTTAAAGCACTATACCAAATATTTAAGTCCAAATATAAGTTTATTCTAATGATAAATTGTATGCAAAGCAAACATGTTTCGAAAGCTGTGCCCCTGTTCTAACGTAACATAAAAGACAAAAACCTATTATATAAGATTATTTGTAGCATAAGGTTCAAAATGCTGAAGAGCAATTGGATACCAATAAGTACAATATAAATTATTAGCATTAAATTAATAATATAATATATAATATATATATATAAACACATCATACACTTTTTATCATATTTTTATTGATATTATAACGCCACACAAACACAATGATCACCAATATAGTTAAAATTTTTGTACAGTGAAAAGTTAAAAATGTTACAGTGATTCCATTTTTTATTACAATCATTTAAGTACCATCATTTTTATTCTAAAATCTTTATGTAATACTTTTAATTTATGTAGTCCTTATTGCTAATTCATTGTCCTTCAGTTTTTTAACCTTATGCTACAAACAATTATAATTTTTGTCTTCCATGTTACATGTTACTCCTGGTGAAGGGAGCAAAGATATTGGACTAAACTTGAATTTGCCTTGAATATTATGGTGTGGTGCTTCAAATCCTGATTTACCCATCTCTATCACAACCCAAGGTAATCGTGGAAGCCCTGTGGTGTGAAGAAGCTACCAACTCACCAAAACATTGATTTTCATAAAGCAAACACAAAGAATCTTCAGGTTTCCAGTACCTCCTAACCATTTTTCCTAGCAATAAAAACTTAGGAGAGCTTCCAACCCTTTCCAACTTTATCCAACACAGAAAACTTATGCCACAGTTGGGCTCCCAGTACAACAAAATCTTGCCTTTATACAACAGTTCCAAAGTCTTCTCTTACCTTGATTGGTCAGAATCCATTCCAGAGACCCTGTACGGGCCTGTAAGGTGCTGCAAACAGTATTGACAGAATAACAAATAAGGAAAGAGTAAAGAGATATGATAGTAAAACATGGCAGCAGAAGTGGTAAAGCCTGGAAAAAAGGACACCATAATTTAGAGTAACCTCAGCAGACTGTGATGGACTACATCATATACAGTAGTTCAAAAGATACTAGTGAGGTAAGGGCAAACATCTAATGGGTGGGCCCCCATCCCATCTTTTCATTACCAAAACAATATTATCTATATAGGACAATCACAGTACCTACATTCATTAAAGTATTAGTATCAACACAAGACTATGAAAGAAAACCAAGAAACAAGTTTTTTTATAATATTGCACTTTTCAGGTACAGAGACAATGATCTAATATCAATACTTTGAAAAATACTTATGTTTATTTATACAATTATTTTGTTAGAAAGAACCCCTGCATGGGTCTAAGAACATTAAAACACTAACAAAGATAAAATAATAATAATAATAATAAAAAAAACATTAATTAAACCATCCTTATACTGCAAATAGAGAAAAAAAGAACACTTATTGATTGGACCAGTTTGGTCTTCATTATAACGTGTATAGCATGTGCTGGAGTATACATTGGAGCGTCCTTTTAGTAATAGTTAATGTGTTTCACGGCCAGAGCTACTTCCTCAGGACAGGATGGTAAGTAATGACACACTAAATATAATGAAACAACAATATCATTAGGCATAATACATATACAATATACCATACAGTTGTATGTAAAAGTTTAGGATACATATTTGGGTGTTTGGATCAGCCATTTAATTTTGATCTATCAAATAACTGAAGGACACAGTAATATTTCAGCAGTGAAATTAGGTTTATTGGATTTATTGGATTAACAGAAAATGCGCAATATGCATCAAAACTAAATTAGACAGGTGCATAAATTTGGGTACCCCAACAGAAAAATCACATCAATATTTAGTAGAGCCTCCTTTAGTAGAAATAACAGCCTCTAGACGCTTCCTATAGCCTGTAATGAGTGTCTGGATTCTGGATGAAAGTATTTTGGACCATTCCTCCTTACAAAATATCTCCAGTTCAGTTAGGTTTGATGGTTGCCGAGCATGAACAGCCTGCTTCAAATCACCCCACAGATGTTCAATGATATTCAGGTCTGGGGACTGGGATGGCCATTCCAGAACATTGTACTTGTTCCTCTGCATAAATACCAGAGTAGATTTTGAGCAATGTCTTGGGTCGTTGTCTTGTTGAAATATCCAGCCCCAGCGTAACTTCAACTTTGTGACTGATTCCTCAACATTATTTTCAAGAATCTGCTGATATTGAGTGGAATCCATGTGACCCTCAACTTTAACCAGATTCCCAGTGCCGGCACTGGCCACACAGCCCCACAGCATGATGGAACCTCCACCAAATTTTACTGTGGGTAGCAAGCGATTTTCTTGGAATGCTGTGTTCTTTTGCCGCCATGCATAACACCCTTTGTTATGACCAAATAACTCAATCTTTGTTTCATCAGTCCACAGCACCTTATTCCAAAAGGAATCTGGCTTGGTCAAATGTTCGTTTGCATACCTCAAGCAACTCCGTTTGTGGCGTGTGTGCAGAAAAGGCTTCTTTCGCATCACTCTCCCATACAGCTTCTTCCTGTGCAAAGTGTGCTGAATTGTTGAAGGATGCACAGTGACACCATCTGCAGCAAGTTGATGTTGTATGTCTTTGGAGGTGGTCCGTGGGCTGTTTTTGACCGTTCTCACCATCCTTCGCCTTTGCCTCTCCAATATTTTATGTGGCCTGCCACTTCTGGCCTTAACAAGAACTGTGCCTGTGTTCTTCCATTTCCTCACTATGTTCCTCACAGTGGACACTGATGGCTTATATCTCTACGATAACTTTTTGTAGTTTCCCCTAAACCATAATGTAGAACAATCTTTGTTTTCAGGTCTTTTGAGAGTTGTTTTGAGGCCCCTATGTTGCCACTCTTCAGAGGAGAACAACAACCTGCAATTGGCCACCATAAAAACCTTTTCTCATGATTGGATGCACCTGTCTATAAAGTTCAAGGCTTAATGAGCTTGCCAAACCACTTGTGTGTTCCAATTAATCAGTGCTAAGTAGTTACAGGTATTCAAATCAACAAAATTACAAGGCTGCCCAAATTTATGCACCTATCTAATTTCATTTTGATGCATATTGCGCATTATCTGTTAATCCAATAAACCTCATTTCACTACTGAAATATTACTGTGTCCTTCAGTTATTTGATAGATGAAAATGAAATTGCTGATCCAAACACCTAAATATTTATAAATGACAATCATGGAAATTGTCAGGGGTTCCTAAACTTTTGCATACAACTGTATATCATGCCTATAATGACGTATAGTCTCTCTTAAATGGAAAAAACTGTGCAGTGTGAGAATTATCTTTCAGGTGGACTTAGGGATCAGAGGGCTACGGAACAGCCACAAAAGAACAGTGGAGTATACCCACAATAGCAGAGTATATCCAACAAAAGATCTTAATGGTGAATAATGGATTTTTGCTAAGGAAACTGTCAGCACAGGTAAATTTAGGCAGGCCTATGCTTTAAGTAAGGCCTGTCTGTTTTGATCTGGGGGCAGGGAGTGGTTAGAGTACCAGTGGGTGTGACCACCTGTGCTCTAGTTCTGTGGTGCCTCCCCTGCTTCCAGAGAGAATGTTCTGGAAAAGGGGCAGGGCCTAGGAATGGAGTGGCAGGCAGCTCATGTGGGAACCCTGACCAATCCCCAACTGGAATTGGCAGGGGGCAGGCCTCCTATATAAGCTAAGGGTAACAGGCCACTGGGGGGAGTTGTCGGCTGAGAGAAGTGGAGAATTGAGTACTAGACAGCAGCAGGGGGGCACCCCCACCTGGGGGGGTGCGCCAAACGCAGGAAGAGGCCCGGCAAGAACGGTGTGAGAACTTCACCTTTACACGGTCATTGGTGAAGTCTGCATCTTTACACGGTCATTGATGTGGAATTCCAGGAGCAGAGGGGAAGGTGAAGCTGTCGGAATGTACAGTCCAGTTAAGTTCACCATCATGGACTCAGGGCAGATAAAGGTCGGTGAGTGTACCACAGTGGAGGGCTCGATGTGGAGATATGCCAGGGAGTCTGTGAGGGAACTTCGCCTTTACACGGTCATTGGCAAAGTCCTTATCATTACACGATCATTGATAAGGTGTCCTGGATCAGAGGAGAGACTGTGGGGAGATGTGTCAAATCGATGTGTCCTGAGGGCACAGAATTTGCAAGTTAGGCTAGCTGGGAACAGAAGTTCACTGTTCAGAACAGGCTTTTAAACTACTAGGCCTCTAGGGAGAAATACTGCAGGCCTCTGGCCTAGTAGCAGCAAGCAACCAGAGTCAGCATGAGAAACTATTCAGAGTGGGTTCTTTTGCTTACAGAAGAGGATGTGACAAGAAATGAATATGCTACAGTATAAGTTTTGTGCAGGAGGAAAGGATTTCTGGGAACATCTCCCTTACACGGTCAAGGGTGATGTCCACATCTTTACACGGTCATAGATGAGGAAGTTCTGGAAGCAATAGTCTGCAGGAGTTACGCAGACGAGGAGCAATGGTCTGCATGGTGATACAGGAAAAAAACTGGTACGACTTTCATGCAACTTTTGAGGGTTAACATTGAAGTCTGTGGCCCTCAAGTTGCATTAAAGTCGGACCAAAGTAGTGTATGACTTTAAGTTGCACATATATGAATGGTTATTATTGGAAAACATGGGGAATGACTTGTCATGTGACTTTGTTGTTCAAAGTTGCATGAAAAGTCACACAAGTGTGAATGGAGCCTTATCAGAATAAGGAAATTGCAAGATGTGACTCCTAACTCTGAATTGAGATGCCAGAATACTTGCATGTTCTGACTACCAGGTCGACAAAGTTTGAGGTCTGGTGATCAAGGTAGGTTGTTACACATACCTAAACATTAGGTACAAATAAAGTAATAGTGATTAACACTATAGTGTTAAGAATGTTTATCCTGCTCTCTAACTCCCTTGTCTCCTCCTCCCATGCTCGTCTCCAGAATTTCTCCAGAGCCTCTTCCATCCTCTGGAACTCGCTACCCCAATCTGTCCGGCTATCTCCTACTCTGTCCACTTTTAGGCGATCCCTGAAAACTCATCTCTTCAGGGAGTCCTATCCTGCCTTCAGCTAACAACTGAATCTTCTACTCCCCTCATCAGTTCATCCCTCACAGTCCCTAACTTTTGTTTCACCAGCCCCTCCCTCTTAGATTGTAAGCTCCCAGGAGCAGGGCTCCTTTAACACTCTTGTTTTGAATTGTGCTGTTGGTGTAGTGTCTCTCTACATTATAAAGTGCTGCCCAAACTGTTGACACTATATAAATACTGTATAATAATAATAATAATTATTATATATGCTGGGTAGGTGGCAAGATAAGCTCACTTGCCAGCATAAGGCTCCAAATCTTACCTCCCTTTCGCCTGATCACCCTCTGCAAAGTAGTGAAAAACATTGCAAAAACCCCAGACTTGAACCGGTATTTCAGCAATACTGTGTAGTGTACTCCACAAAAAAGTATAAGCTCTTGCACACAGCCGTATATTAGGTATACGGCCATAACAAGTAAAATATGTTCCATGTTTTGGCTTCTGTGAGCCACAGCTGCAGTGTTTTTTCGCCCATAGGTATACATAAATGCTGGAACACACATACATTCTCAAAAATACGCCCATACGTCTGCACATGCAAATGCATGCAAGTGTTTATGCATGTACAGCTGTTTACAGTGTTATAGTGTAATATAATGTGATGTTGTAATGTAATGCCCCGTACACACGATCGGAAATTCGGCCAGCAAAATACCGATAAGAGCTTTTGGTCGGAAAATGTTCTTGACGGTCGAAAGTTCAGCAAACTTTTGTGTGACCGTGTGTATGAAAGCCAAGCTTGAGCGGAATTCCATCGGAAAAACCATCCAAGATTTTTCCAACGGAAAATTCGCTCGTGTGTACGCGGCATTAGTCTATAAGCAAAAATATGCTGCAGCTGTGGCTTCCAGGAGCCATAACAACAATCATATTTTTACTCGAAACCACTATACAAAAGAGCCCTAATATGCCTCCCTATAATAATATAATTATCAATATATACCAATGATAATTATATTATTTTATATACAGTACATTATAGCAATGCTTATAAATCTATTATATTGTATCAGTATAAACACATAAATATGTACACTCTTTGCAGAAACCCCTTCTTTATCAAATATATTAGTGTTGTGTGTGTCAAGAAGAGCTTTTAGAATAAGGTAAGTCTTACATATGTCAGATGTCAACAAATACGCCAGCAACAATGTCGAAACTCTCACAACCTCATCAGTATTATTAGCTGAATGACCTCATCGGTCCTCTGAAGGATCCATAATTTAATTTCCAGCAATAATATTAGCTTGCCCAATAAAGGTTGCACTTAAAAAAGCTTTGCTAAATAAGTGAAGACACAGACAGAATACAGCTTGTACAGACGCTACAGGAAAATAATACATTACACTTCATTTGCTTCTTAGACAAAGGACATATTAATGCATTTAATGCTTTTGCTCTTTTTAGGTCAAACGGTTTTTGGCGCTGTGCCTTCCATAACGTGTTGATTTGACATGATTTGAGCTGCAGCTTCTGTATGCTTGCTCTATTGTTCCCTGTGTCAGGACATACCCTAGGCTTATGTGGCTGCATGAAAACAGATTTTATTTGTCTAGCTCTGCACAGACTATTGAGGAAACCATTGAAGGAAAACAATTGTGTCTGGTTTTATGTGATGAGATTTTTTACATAGTACTGTAGCTGAACTCCATACATACTGTATATGAAAAAATGGGAATAAATGCTGTTGTGTTTAATAAAAAAAAAATATTCGGGTTATTTTAAGTGTAAGTACCTGAATTTGTCTTATCAGCTTCCCTGTACAGCTCTGATGGTTTTCTTGACGGAATTCCGACGGAATTCTGCTCAAACTGTCTTGCCTACACACAGAGGCGGCTCTCTAATTAGGCAAATTAGGCGGTCGCCTAAGGCTTCGCACTCACAGGGGCCTCGCGGCCTCCTAATTTGCCTGTGCTCAAACACTGATTCTCTCTCTCCCCCCTCTTTATCTCACCCTCTTTTCTGTGCTTGTATTTTTTTTCCTATTATGGGCGTGAGTGGGGCCTCATGTGTCAGTTTCGCCTAAGGCGAAGTTTCAGTTTCACAAAGCCTAGAGCCGCCTCTGCCTACACACGGTGACACCAAATTCCGACACTCAAGTACGCGGTGACGTACAACACTACGACGAGCCGAGAAAAAATTAAGTTCAATGCTTCCGAGCATGCGTCAAATTGTTTCTAAATATGCGTAGGAATTGTGCACGTCGGAATTGCTACAGACAATCAGAATTTCCGTCGGAAAAATTGAGAACATGCTCTCAAATTTTTGCTGGCGGGAATTCGGCCAGCAAAATTCGGATGGAGCCTACACACGGTCGCATTTTCCGATGAAAAGCTCTCATCGGTCTTTTGCTGGCCCAAATTCCGATCGTGTGTACGCGGCATTAGCCAATCTGGCCTCACTGCAGTGCTCATGTGCTTATAATAAACATGCTGATAGGGACAGTAAGCAGAGTGAGTAACAGGGTGCCATCATCAGTCTGCTGCTGCTCCTTCATTATCAAATCAACAAACAGGGGTGTGTTTTTGAACAAACTGTGCTGCAGCTGGAGGAGAGGTCAAGGATCTACTTGTGCTGTCTTGCAGGGCTAGTTCAGCTGGATCACAATACTGGCTTATTTGAATTGTACAATTGGTACTTTATTTGTGAAGTCCAACTGAACTTAAAGCAGAGTTCCAGACACTTTTTAAAGTTTTTTTCTCTAAAGTTCTTTACCTTATTTGGCAAACATAAAGTTACTCTTCCGCTTTACCTGGCCACGGCGAGGTACGTCATTTCCACCTGCCCATTGGCTACTTGGAATTTGAATATCATCAATCCCAGGAATGAATGGGCATCCTCCACTTGTAGCATCAAGGTATTTCCAAACGGGAAATGACACAATGCCAGGCAACCTGCAACACAATGAGTGCACCACGCTTAGTACATTATGTGCATGCGCGAGATCAGGAGGTGCAAGCTGGTTAGCGAGCAGCATCTTATCCCGGAGGGAACAACGAGTGGGCGTCAGATGCCCATACTGAAGATGGGAGTGTGCTCACTGAGGAGAGCAGAGTGAGTTTAAAAAATAGAAAATGAATTATAAAACCTACTAGTATTAACTATTTTCATAATGTATTGTTTTACTTGCGAACATTATGGGGGTGTTTTAAAAAAAAATAGCTGGAACTCTGCTTTTAATTGAAATCAGCTAAATACATTTCACGTGCATTAAAACAAACAATATGTAAAGTCTAATGCCCTGTACACACGATCAGACTTTCAGACGGAAAATGTGCGATTGGGGCTCGCTGTCGGAAATTCCGACCGTGTGTAGGCTCCATCACACTTTTTCCATTGGAATTTCCGACACACAAAGATTGAGAGCTGGATCTAAAATTTTCCGACGACAAAATCCGTTGGCGGAAATTCCGAGCGTGTGTACACAATTCCGATGCACAAAGTGCCACGCATGCTCGCAATCAAGCAGAAGAGCAGCACTGGTTATTGAACTTCATTTTTATTGGCTCGTTGTACGTGTTGTACGTCACCGCGTTCTTGATGTTCGGAATTTCCAACCAACTTTGTGTGACCGTGTGTATGCAAGACAAGTTTGAGCCAACATCCGTCGGAAAAAATCTGATGGATTTTGTTGTCGGAATGTCCGATCGTGTGTACAGGGCATTACAGTTTATTTTCTTAGAAAGCAGCGTGAGTAGAAAAGTTTGTCCCCTGCAAGTATGCCAACTTTCATGAAGTTGGTATTTGGATAAACACAAGCATGCATCCATGATAGCAAACTAAAGAAAGCTTGTGATTATATAGGATGCTCCAAAGGTTCCAGTAGCTTTTTGATGAGGTTTACAGTATGGATACAAGTATGCTATTACACCCTATGTCGTACAGTATGTGATACCTTTGAGAGTTTTCTATTTTAAATTAAAAAAATTGTACTGTCATAGATATCTGTAAAAAAATTTGAAAACTGTGTTAAAGCAAGTGTTTAAAAATATTTGAAGTTAAAATGTGCCTATCTTCTCCACCACAGAAAGTGTTGAAATAATGTCTATAGATCTCTGTCACCCTTGGTGCCACCACAAAAAAAAGTGATGAGATTTTACATTTCTGTTTACTGAGATTAGTTAGTCACAGCTAATTGCACCTCGTACTTCACAGGAGATGTGTGAATGATGAATTTCTGTCAATTGACAGATGAAAAAAATACCAAACAGATGGGGAAGCAAAGCCACTAACGATGCATTGATTCAAACATCAAAAATCAATATAAAGATTCAATTTGTGCTGCTACTAAAAGTCCAACACACCAGAAAAACAAAATAAGGGAAATGCAGGCGACTGACATCTCAGGTGTTTACCTTAATGCCGCGTACACACGACCGGACTTTCCAGCAGAAATTAGTCCGTCGGACAATCAGATCGTGTGTGGGCTAATCCGATCATTTTTTCGTTATAAAAATCCGACGGACCTAGAAATAGAACATGTTTCAAATCTGTCCGACGGACTCAATTCCTATCGGGAAAACCATTCGTCTGTATGCTGGTCCGACAGACCAAATACGACGCAAGGGAAGATATTGGCTACTGGCTATTGAACTTCCTTTTTTAGCCCCGTTTACGTCATCACGTTCAAAACGAATGGACTTTTGAACGGACTCAGTCCGTTCGTGTGTGGCCAAGTCCGTTAGTTCGGAAAGTCCGTCGGAATTCTGCCGAAAGTCTATCGGGAAGACCGTCAGACTTTTTCTGCCAGAAAGTCCAGTCGTATGTACGCGGCAGCAGATCAGCTAAAAATTAACACATTTTTGCACACATGGTAAATGCAAAAGAGCTGGTATCCCCATGGACAAAAACCTACAGGTCCATGACTCAATGCAGGCTCCAGGACAGCCTTTCTCAACCTTTTCACCACCAAGAAACTCCTGGAATAATTTTCAGGTCTAGGGGAACCCCTGTTAAAATCTATTAATTGGAAAAGAAAATTAAAAATCTAATAATTGGGAGTCAGTGGGAAAATGTCCCTTACATTAGTGGTCAGTGGGAAGAATACCACCCTTTACAGACAGCTTAAAAGATCAGCTAAAAAGATCCTGCAGCTGGCTCTTTTGAGGGTATTGGCCCAGAATTATGCACATTCTTAGTAACCTTATTGATGGATCTACAGTCCTTCTTGCATAAGAATAAAATACTGTATGCCACTGAAAGTTTCCCAAGGTTGCCCTGACCTTGCAAGCCTCCCAATGCCTGGGTTCTGACATAATTGTATTCTGACAGAATACACTTGCAAATGACACCAGAGAAACAATAGAAATGGCAAATGGGTATTTTACTAGATGTTTTTGATCAACCAAAGAAAGAAGAATGTAAATATTCCTCAAGTTGCGTACTTTAGCATTAAAAGGATAACAGAGAATATACAATGAAATGGCAATAACAATAAATCAGACAGTAATGACCAACAGGCCCTAGGACAGGGGTCTCAAACTAGTGGCCCTCCAGCTGTTGCGAAACTACAAGTCCCACCATGCCTCTGCCTGTGGGAGTCATGCTTGTAACTGTCAGCCTTGCAATGCCTCATGGGACTTGTAGTTTTGCAACAGCTGGAGGGCCGCCAGTTTGAGACCCCTGCCCTAGGAGAACCTATGACCCCAGGTATAAGAGGGAGAAGAAAGACTTTTTGTCAAACAGCTCCCTCTAAACCATGATGCCATGGGCCAAACGGAATAAAAGACACAATATAAGACAACACATTATGTAAAAAGTGCAATTAGCAAAACCTGAATAAGAGTTCCTCTTTAAGATGAGCAGGTGTTATAAGCGGAGTCCTTTTGGGTGGAGGAGTCCTTGATGTAAGGTGTTCAAGATCTTCAGCTAACTATGAAGGCGCCCAAGATATTGCTGTGCAATGGCGATCAGCAACAGTGGATTTAACAAGCATGGTGTCTCTCAGGGAAAGCCTTGGATATAGAAAAGAAAGGGTAAAGGTGTCTGCATTCAGTGTCTGACTCTAATGTTAATGGTGGGCTTCTGCCTGCTCACCACTCCTGGAGATATCAAAGCTCTTGGGTAGAGGATGTCCAGAACAGGATTTTGTAAGGCCTGCAGTCAGATGACATATGCCCGACTGGTCACCCAACAACCCAGGGATTCAGTGGTGTCTGCCTCGGTGTAGATGGCCCCAGATAGCCACACTGCCAATGGAAGCTGAGTAGCTTAGGATTTGCCTCCAGAGATAAGTCTCACTCATGAAAAGCATTCTGCCCTTTACAGGCTGTGGCGCCCGCTCACATCCACCGGATCCAGCCTAGTCCCTGCTCTGCAGCTGTGTCAAGGACTTTCCAGGCATTTCCGAGCTTCCCGTGCGCACATAGGTGTGCGGCGGGCGCGCGCGCGCGTGCACGTTAGCGTGCGCGTTAGCGCGCGTGCACGTTAGCGTGCGCGTTAGCGCGCGCGGCGGCGCGCGCGTGCATGTGCGCATGCGCGGGAACGCAATTGGCGCCAAAACGGGCTTTGAAAGCCCAGCAGTGACACTCAGCCAGTGCTGTGTTGTCTTTAAGCTTCCTGCTTGTCAGCCACCCGAAAACCTGATCTGAGACCTGAACCTGTGATCTCCCGTTACCGACCCGGCTCTGTTTGGACTACTCTACCTTCTCCTACCCGACCCGGCCTGCCTGACCTTGTTACATCTGTCTTTGGTTACCGACTCCAGCCTGCCTACCGACTCTGCCATTGCCTGCTCCTATCATCTGATTGATCTGCTGTTGCCAACCGGACTGTCTGACCTTGCTCTGCTGATTCCCACTTGTTTGATCCGCCTGCTGCCTGGTTCTTTTGTATCCTGCTTCAACCACCTACAGCTGCAGTCTTACATCCTGCCATCCGCATACGGACATTACTGGAGGACCTCCCTGTTGGTTGCAACACCTTCCTCTACAAACCAGGCACTCCTACCCCACTGTGCTCACGTCACCACTGTCCCCATCTCCAGTGGCACGTGAACCAGCGCTGTATGAGAGGTCTCCTCCTACAAGTCAGGCTCTACGTCCAGGTACGTAACAGTACAACACAGCCATGACTGAGCCTGCAGGAGAGACCCCTCCCATGACAGATATCTGTTCACACCTGTCAGCCCTCACTCAAGCCGTAAAATCCTTACAAGACGGTTACACCAGATTGGAGGGGCAAGTCCAGAACATCATCAACCCCATACACGTGGTTCCTGGGTCCGTTTCCG
The DNA here is from genome assembly GCA_028564925.1 of Lithobates sylvaticus. Taxonomy (NCBI): domain Eukaryota; kingdom Metazoa; phylum Chordata; class Amphibia; order Anura; family Ranidae; genus Lithobates; species Lithobates sylvaticus. The sequence goes on along the minus strand of CM053030.1, from coordinate 125,172,980 downwards.
CCCCTGCTCAGGCTGCTTCCCCTCCTTCTGTCGTTATGCTTCCACCTGAGCCAAGGGTCCCCATACCTGAGAAGTTTTCAGGGGACCAAACTAAATTCCGGGCCTTCCGCAGTGCTTGTCGACTTTACTTCGCCCTGCAACCCCGGACTTTCTCACTTGAAGCCACTAAAGTGGGGTTTGTGGTCTCCCTACTGTTAGGAGAACCACAGATCTGGGCACACCGACTTCTCGAAGAGGACTCTGTTTTGATTCAATCACTGACGGCCTTCTTTGAAGCTATGTCTCAGCTTTATGAAGACCCTGAACGGGTCGCCACAGCAGAGGCCACCTTAACTACACTCCAGCAGGGTCGCCGGGCGGCCGAGGATTACATTTCGGACTTTAGACGCTGGAGTGCGGACACTCAATGGAATGATGCAGCTCTACGGCATCAGTTCCGCATGGGCCTATCAGAAGGACTGAAAGATGAATTGGCCCGGGTAGGCATACCTGATACTCTTGAGGCCTTAATCACCCTAACCATCCAGATTGATCGCCGCCTTCGGGAACGTCGCACTGAACGGGCCTACCAACATAATCGCCCTACTTGGGTGACTGCTAAAGCTCCAATTCCTGCTGCCCGCTACTTACCACCACCCAACTTCCAGCCGACCCGCCCTGCACCGGACGCCTCCGAGCCGATGCAGTTGGGACTGATTCGACCCACCTTAACCCCGGAAGAGCGCACACGTCGCCATCAACTTAACCTCTGCCTGTACTGTGGAACAACAGGACACTACGTGCGTAACTGTCCGGTCAAGATGCGTAAGTGCTTTTCCTCTGTTCCTGCCAGTCTTTCAGCACTTTCTGCTAACACAACCCACATTGCTCTCCCTCTCTCATTGCAGCTCCAAGGAAGGACAATTCCAGTTAAAGCAATTATTGATTCCGGAGCATGCAGTTGCTTCATTGATTCTGCCTTTGCCAACCAACACAACATTCCCTTACGGAACAAGACCCACCGACTTTCAGTCTTCTTGGCCGATGGCTCCCGCATCAGCTCCGGACAGGTGACCCAAGAGACTTTTCCCGTACCTGCCATCACCTCCTTCCAGCATAAGGAGCTTCTGATCCTTGATGTGATCTCTTCCCCGTTGTTCCCAATCATCCTGGGCATTCCCTGGCTTCAGGCCCATAATCCCTCCATCAATTGGACTACCAGAGAAATCAGGTTCTTGTCCCCCTACTGCCAAGAACATTGTCAAAATGAGTCTACTCATCCTCTGTCACCTTATTTTGCATGGACGTTGATCAGAACCTACGCCAATCAGTACCCGAACCATATCATGGGTTCCTCGATGTTTTCAGTAAAAAGGGAGCAGACTCTCTTCCACCCCATCGGGCATATGACTGCCCAATTGAACTTTTACCCTTTGGGCGCATTTTCCCCCTGTCAGAAAAAGAACAGGAAGCACTAAAAATTTACATCAACGAAAACCTGGAAAAAGGATTCATTCGCCCATCTACCTCTCCAGCTGGTGCTGGAATATTTTTTGTGACTAAGAAGGATCAGACTCTCTGCCCGTGTGTAGATTACCGGGAGTTGAATAAAATTACGGTTAAGAACCGTTACCCGTTGCCCTTAATACCCAAATTATTCCAAAAATTAAGGTCTGCTACTATTTTTACGAAACTCGATCTAAGAGGGGCATATAATCTGGTCCGCATCCGGGCTGGGCATGAGTGGAAGACGGCATTCCGAACAAGGTTCGGGCATTATGAATATCTGGTCATGCCCTTTGGTCTATGTAATGCACCTGCCACTTTTCAACATCTGATTAACGATGTATTCAAGGACTTCTTAGATATTTTTGTAATTGTTTATTTGGATGATATTTTGTTTTTTTCTGAATCCCTCAGCCAACACCGGGAACACGTTTGCAGAGTCTTGGACCGTCTTCGCCTACATGGACTATACGCAAAAGCGGAGAAGTGCGAGTTCGAGCAACAAGAGATCCAGTTTTTGGGTTTGATAATATCCGCGACCGGTATCAAGATGGACCCCCAAAAAGTGTCTGCTGTTCTGGATTGGCCTGCACCCGTCGATAAAAAGGGTATTCAACGTTTCATTGGTTTCGCAAACTTTTACAGGAAATTTATCAAGGGATTCTCTGCCATCATAGCCCCTATTACACGGTTGACACAACAACATGTCAGGTTTCATTGGAGTAGGGAGGCTCAAGAGGCATTTGAGAGACTTAAAAGACTTTTTACATCAGCTCCAATTCTCAGTCACCCTAACCCATCTTTACCTTTTTTATTAGAAGTTGACGCATCCGAAGTAGCGGTGGGAGCGGTCATTTCGCAAAGACAGGGTAAGGAGGATTTGATACACCCTGTGGGATTCTTCTCCCGAAAGTTATCTCCAGCTGAAAGAAATTACGATGTAGGGGATCGGGAGCTTCTTGCCATCAAGACCGCCTTGGAGGAGTGGAGGTATCTGTTAGAGGGTGCGGCTCACCCGGTATTAATATATACCGACCATAAAAATTTAGAATATCTGAGATCTGCCAAACGTTTGAGACCCCGACAAGCTCGTTGGGCCTTGTTTTTTACTCGCTTCTGTTTCCACATCACTTATCGGCCAGGATCAAAGAACGTCAAACCAGACGCATTGTCACGCATGCATGATAACCCTAAGGACTCACCTGCTCCTGACACAATTCTACCCACAAACAGTTTTTTGCTCTTATACACAGATCTCTTATCTCTAATCAAGGAAGCCTCTACCCACTCTCCAAGACCTCCAGGAACCACCTTGACATCTCGAGATGGCTTGCTATGGAAGGGAAGTCAAATCTTTGTCCCTGAAGGTATCCGAGTTAAGGTACTAACATTGCTTCATGATCATCCCTTAGCAGGACATTTTGGGGTACGGAAAACTCGTGAACTTGTACAGCGTACATTCTGGTGGCCCAATTTAAAGGAGTTTTGTGAAAAATACGTCAATTCCTGCTCCATCTGCTCACGGAACAAGACTTCAAGGAACCGAGCCTGGGGACTGCTTAAACCTTTACCTATACCAGACAGACCTTGGAAAATGATTTCTATGGACTTTATAGTCGAACTACCCCGCTCTGAGGGGTGCACAGCCATTTTTGTGGTTGTAGATCGCCTATCTAAGATGGCCCATTTTGTGCCCCTGAAGGGAACCCCATCCGCTACAGAGACAGCCCGTGTATTTATTAAGGAGATCATCAGATTACACGGAGTACCTACAAATATAGTCTCCGACAGAGGGGTACAATTTACCTCACGCTTCTGGAAGGCACTTTGTGAAATCTTGAAGATTGAGCTTGCTCTCTCCTCAGCCTATCATCCACAGACTAATGGGCAGACAGAGAGAACCAACCAAACCCTCGAGCAATATATCCGATGTTTTACTTCCTTTTCACAGGACAATTGGGTTTCCCTGCTGCCTCTAGCGGAATTCGCATACAATAATACCAGTCACTCAACCACTAACCAATCCCCCTTCTTTTCCAATTATGGTTTTCACTTGACTTTTTTACCAGATTTTGTTTCAGAATCCCCAGTTCCGGCAGTCCAGAAGACAGTGGAGTTCCTCAAACGCAACAATCAGGTCCTACAAGAAGCTATGTCTAAGGCCCAGGCAGATAGCAAGAGGAACTTCGACCAAAAAAGAAGGGGGGAGCTGGTTCTGCAACCTGGAGATCAGGTATGGCTGTCTACATCCAATATCAAATTGATGTGCCCTTCTAAAAAACTTGCACCTAAATTTATGGGACCTTTTCCTGTTAAGAAGAAAATTAATGAAGTGGCCTATGAACTGTCTTTACCTGATTCTCTTAAAGTTCACCCGGTATTTCACGTGTCTTTGTTAAAACCTGCTGTGCCTAATCCCTTCCCTGACAGAGGAACTGGCCCGCCTGAACCTGTTTTGGTGGATGGTAACCAGGAATATGAGGTGGAGGCTATCCTCAATTGTAGAAGAAGACATGGGCAAGTACAATTTTTGGTCAAATGGAAAGGGTACGGTCCAGAAAGCAATTCCTGGGAACCGGACAGTAACATACATGCAAAACGGCTAGTTCGTACCTACCTGATTTCCCACCCTGAGAAGGCAAGTCGCCTGGGCATCCGGAGGCTGCCCCTTGTGGGGGGGCAATGTCAAGGACTTTCCAGGCATTTCCGGGCTTTCCGTGCGCACATAGGTGCGCGGCGCGGGCGTGCACGTTAGCGTGCGCGTTAGCGTGCGCGGCGGCGCGCGCGTGCATGTGCGCATGCGCGGGAGCGCAATTGGCGCCAAAACGGGCTTTAAAAGCCCAGCAGTGACACTCAGCCAGTGCTGTGTTGTCTTTAAGCTTCCTGCTTGTCAGCCACCCGAAAACCTGATCTGAGACCTGAACCTGTGATCTCCCGTTACCGACCCGGCTCTGTTTGGACTACTCTACCTTCTCCTACCCGACCCGGCCTGCCTGACCTTGTTACATCTGTCTTTGGTTACCGACTCCAGCCTGCCTACCGACTCTGCCATTGCCTGCTCCTATCATCTGATTGATCTGCTGTTGCCAACCGGACTGTCTGACCTTGCTCTGCTGATTCCCACTTGTTTGATCCGCCTGCTGCCTGGTTCTTTTGTATCCTGCTTCAACCACCTATAGCTGCAGTCTTACATCCTGCCATCCGCATACGGACATTACTGGAGGACCTCCCTGTTGGTTGCAACACCTTCCTCTACAAACCAGGCACTCCTACCCCACTGTGCTCACGTCACCACTGTCCCCATCTCCAGTGGCACGTGAACCAGCGATGTATGAGAGGTCTCCTCCTACAAGTCAGGCTCTACGTCCAGGTACGTAACAAGCTGTATTCCCGGGTCCCAAGAGAGTGAGCCCCTCCTTGGACCGTATTTATCTCCTCACCCAGAATTCCTCCTCTCTCTGGCCAGCTGGAAATTGTAGTTTGCAGCAATAGCAGGTCCAGTGAAATGCCAGCCTTCCGGACTAAATATCCCATGATCTTCTGCATTAAGTAGTGGGCTCGCTCTCTCTCTCTCTGCAATCAGGAAATTATGACATAATCCCCATGCTGGGCACTATAGGATACAAGGCGCGTTGCAATCTTTGTTAAGGAATGTCCCATGATTGCCAAAGCGATATAGCCAGCACTTGGCTACAGTTATGTTGAAGTGACTTTAATTTTTTATCTAAACAGTTTCCCCTGTGTTTTTCCCTTTAAAGACCTTGGAAGTACAGAAAAAATCTTGTTGATCTGCCAGAAATGCACATAACTATTATTTTCCTCTTGTGGCCAGACAACACATAATTTTTTGGACTGAGTGGTGTCAGCCCTGCCCATTATATTTTGCTAAACTACTCAGTCACTCCTACTCTTTTATCCATATAGGGACTAATTGACTTGCAGTCAAAGATAAGAACAGGGAGGGTTAAACAGTTTCACTGAGATAACAAAGGCAGAGAGCATAGAACAGCACAAAACTTCTGACAGGATCATCAGGTTTATTTTCACTTACCAGATATAACAAAATGCTTTCAATGGTAAATTTAACAAACCAAAAGGGAATAAATAGGAGATTTGCATTGTTGGGATTTACATTACACTCTAAAGTGTGATATTTTGGTGCTTGGGTTTAGAAAAATGTGGGGCCTATCCACAGAGTATATAGGGGGGTATTATTATAGATACCGTACCATCATCCAAATTTTTGGATTTTTGGATTTTTTGGTAATCTGGTTCCCAACCCAGAAGACCAAAGAGGAGAGGGGGAGCTAGTGGACTATTGCGGTACTTGGTGCAGAAAATTAGATCACAATATAAGACAGATATAAAAGTATTTACCAATTTATTACAGAACAAAAGAAACAAAAACAAAATCTAAACACAACATATATACTAAAAACCGTACATATAGTGGATGGTTTCAATATTTCATTTTGACTAGTTTCGCCACGTAGTGGCTTCTTCAAAAAATATATATACAGCTTGGGTTTAGATGTTTTTAGAGCAGACCTTCACCGTCTTTACTAATTTTCCACAATTTTACTCTCCCCCTACTTTCACACAATTGCACATGAATTTATTTATATACCTTTTTGGTAACCATCTTCTCACTTCTGTATCTCTTGCTTAGGTGAGAATGACATTTCCCAGCTACCTGCAGATCCCTGGAATGTCCCGCATTCAGGAAGCTTCAGGGAAAGCTGCAATGCATCGTCAGGTGGCCAGCTGTCTATTCCTTGCTATGGCAGTTGCCCCTCCTCTCAGTGGAGCATGCACTTTAGATTGCCCCAATTTTTTTAAACCAATCAAAGCACGATTGAATCGTCAAACAATTGACTAGCCATAACTTCCCTTCCAATTGATTTAGACTCATTCTTGATTGGGTTCCGTTAAACTTAGTCAATCAGCCAGAGCAGAATACTATCGATTGATTTGCTTCAATTAGCAGGACTAAGATATTTTGTTAATGAATATGATCGTGTTTAATTTAATCAGATTTTGAGATTACATGTTAAAAACAGAGATGCGATCCATCATTTACGATGCTACGTTACAATCCTATCTTCCCCAGTGATAAAAATGCACTTCCCTGCGTGTGGCATATTGACTGCATGGGTTGTTGACTATAGATCCTATTGAAAGAGCTCTGTCAGAAAAAAAGTGATCATTTACTGAAGCATGTATGTTCACCACGCGTATTCCTGGAAAATGCGAAAAGTTGGGGATGCCATTCTTGCCTAGCTGTTATCTGGGAGCTGCCTGTCTCTTCCTAGTTCTTGCAGCCAGCTCCCAGATGATGTAAGAAAGGAAGATGGTAGCAAGGTACAAGGTGATCAGGAGCAAAGTAGCAGGCTACTGCAAAGCAATGCTGGATTCACTGGACATATCCAGCGTTGGATAAGGACAACCCAACAAAAAATGTTAGTGGGTACTTAAAAAAAAAAAAAAATAAGACAAGTGGGTGAGTTCCTCTTTAGGATACACCTGGAAGTTTCCAGTACTTATTCACTGACTGCATACAGCTGTCTGACGGTCAGTATTTTTTTACACCACCCCAGGGCTTTCAAAAAAAAGGTGGAGGAAGAACAATTAATTTTTTCACAGTCAAGAGAACACCAGTGCCGCTGGGCATAATCTCTAATTAAGGATTTTCCTACTTTTATACTGAAATAATAGAATTTAGTTTAATGAAATATGCATTGTCAGTAATTTTGGAATAACTGCATTCGGAGATCATCATGCTGTGTGGGTTTAGTCACCCAAGGAATGTCCATTTCATTGCTCCTTTTGTGCCCATCTGTCTTTCGCTTCACTTGAGCCTGGCATTCCACCTGCTAAGCTGTCATCCCAAGGTTGCATTCTCAGGAAATTCCTGCGTCTTGGAATGTGACTGTATATGTACAGAATAGCCGCTCTTTAGCTGGAGGCTTTTGTACGCAAACAGCTGCTGCAGCCTCAGCTTTGCCAGGCCACACTTTGAAGCTTTTCCTGGAGTGACTGGCATTGTAATGGTTTAACAACAGTTAATAGAAGACCTGATGTCGAGACGAGGAAAGCCACTTCAGCCTATCACTTTCCATTCTGTGAATCACCTCCCAAAATATCCCTAATTCTTTTCTCACTTGTACAGACTTGTGTATGAACACAACTGACTCACTTCTATTGAGGAACAGGTGTAATGCTATCCATGTGCTAACAAAGGTGTAGTTCTTTGGAAGAAAATAGTAATGAATGTGTTATTTTCTTCACAGGGCAGTCATTTCTAAAGGGAATCCTCTCTGATAATATCTCAGTTTGTGAAAAACAATACAATCTAGCATTTATAGGACAGTAAATTTTATGTATGTTTCCAGAAGTGCATCCTGGGAAGTGATATACACGTGTATTGTAACCTTGAGGAGCCCAAGATCATCAGCCAAGCACATTGGTAAAAGCAAACAGTTTTTTTTTTATAAAAAAAAATCAGGCAAACAGAAAACAGCTTATCTTCAGTAAACAAAAATAGTCAACCAATCGCTGATACAGCAAAATAAAAGGTCGGCTCACCACCAGGCACACTCAACCCTTAACAGGGTATTTGAAAACTCCCATCTGCCTCATGGGAAACAGAGGATGTCACCACAGTTAGGCAACTGTGTCTCAGCAATAAGCTAGCCCACATTGCTCCACCTCACAGACAGGTGCTCTTTCCTCTTCCTTTTCTGGACTCCGATGGACCAGGTTAACACTTTCAGGACCAAAGTTCCTGTAATCAGGGTTTGAAGGTTCTTTTCCCACCCAAAAATCTCTCAGAATCTCCAAATTTCAGATCCCAAAAGAGTTAATCAGTCCCCTCCAAGCGGACTATCCCAGAACCCCTCACCCTGTATGGATGAGAACCCCTAAAGTACTCAAATTGCACACAAGTTGTCCCCCTTAAAGAGGCTACAACCCAAATAATGGGGAAACTCAAATCTGGCCTTTATGGGAGAGTGGCAAGTATATGTACATAGTTTATATATATATATTTATTTTTTATATATATGTGTGTGTTTGCGTATATAGATTTCTTCATCAGAGGACACATCAAGGTCCCGTAGGCTTAATTAATGGCTCGGTACAAAGAGCAATGGTGTGCGCCAACTTGCAGCAGATCAATCTGTGAACATAACGAAACATGATTCCCGTTCATTATAGACTAAAGAATGACACACATACAAACGTCATTACTATGTCCAGTGGGCTATGAGATGAGATTTCTGATTTTATTACTTGGATAATTTCATGCTGTTCTGTATGTTGCCTGTTGTTTTCTATATATGGAAAATAATAGCTAAAACAGAGCACATCAAAAAAGGTCCATAAAGTAACACTTCTGCTAGATTAAAGTGTATCTTTAGGCAAAATCCACTTTTTGAAACTTCAGAAAAAAAGACCAAGTGGCCCATCAAGTCTGCCACATTTTTTGTTTCTGTTTTTTTGTCTGAGTATAGACCTATGTTTGTCTCAAGCATGTTTAAATGCCCTTACTGTGTTATTACCCATAGTGCTCCTTTACCCCTCCATCCCAAACTTCTTACCTGTTGATCCTGCCAGTATGTGTCCTTCTACATCACTTCTTTTGGAAGTTTGATCGCACTGCAAAAGCACTTATCAATTTGCAGCAGCGTTGTCATCTCCCTCTTGCCCCATGAAGCATCTGGGAAGAATAATCTTCATCATTGGTGTCAGTGGGAGGAATGATGCCTCATCATTGGTATTAGTGGGAAGAATAATCCCTATCATTGGTATCAGTGGGAGGAATAGTGCCCCATCTATGGTGTCAGTGGGATGAATACCATATATACTCGAGTATAGGTCGACCCGAATATAAGCCGAGGCCCCTAATTTACCACAAAAAAAAAAATGGGAAAACGTATTGACTTGAGTATAAGCCGAGGGTGAGAAATGCAGCAGCTACTGTAAGTGGAAAAGAGGGTCAGCAAATGCCCATCTGCAGCTGCATGTCTCCCTGTGTCCTGTACAAACCCCCCTGTGTCCCCATTGCTGCCTACCTTTGCCGATCTGCTTCCCCTGGGTTCTGTGTATGCCTCCCTGTGCGATCTGCCACCTGTGTCCACCGATCGTTAGATGCCTCCCTGTTGGATCTGTGTCCTGTGTCCCCCATTGCTGATCCTGCCGATCAGCGCGTAATGGAAAACAGACGGCGCCATTCCAATATACAAAAGCCACGCCTCGTCCTCGTCCGTGATAGGAGGAACACTCTCTTTTCCCAGCAGTCAGTGTTCAGTGTTCCGCCTATCACGGACATCCTCTCATCCTCATCCATGAGATGAGAATGACAGGACGTCCGTGATAGGCGGAACACTGCACACTGACTCACTGCTGGTAAAATAAGTGTTCCTCCTATCACGGACGGGGAGGAGGAGGAGGCGCGGCTTTTGAACACTGCCGTCTGTCTGCATGACACGCTGTTCATGTAGGCAGACGGCGGTGACTTGAGTATAAGCCGAGGGGGGTACTTTCAGCCCTAAAATAAGGGCTGAAAATCTCGACTTATACTCGAGTATATACGGTAATGCTCCATCTTTGGTGTCAGTGGGAGGAATAGTGTCTTTCATGAATAGTGGCTTTCGTGCATAGTGCCCTAAGGGCCAGATAGAGGCAAGCAAAAGGCCGCATCTGGCCTGCGGGCCACAGTTTGGAGACCACTGGACTAGAGGATGACTTAGTCAGGGATGCATGCAAGAAGTCTTGCATGCCATGCATTGGATCCAAATCCAGGTACCACTCTGTACAATGTTCAGCCCTGTCCAGCCTACTATAGACATTGACAGGTGTAAGAAGCGGGACTGAATGCTGCACCTGTCCTTCCTGGGAGCACTAAAGGAGGGGCACATATCTCCTAGATGGCCAGCGTGCCAGGGCCTAATCTGTAAGTCAGCATCAGTTTTGTTACAGTACAGAGGGTTACACTGTAATTACAAACATCTGGTCTCAATAAATTAAAGCCCAACTTCTGGCAACTGAAAAAGAATCCCTAATGCCCCATACACACGATCGAAAATTCTGCCAGCAAAAGTCTGATGTGAGCTTTTGGCAGGAAATTTGTGTGTATGCTCCATCGGACTTGTGCTGGCGGAATTACCGCCAGCAAAGGATTGAGAGCAGGTTCTCTATTTTTCGGTCAGAAAAAGTTCAGATCGGAAATTCCGATCGCTTGTACCAATTCCGACGCGCAAAATTCCTACACATGCTCGGAAACAATTCGACGCATGCTCGGAAGCATTGAATTTAATTTTCTCGGCTTGTCGTAGTGTTGTACGTCACCGCATTCTTGACAGTCGAAAGTTCAGAGAACTTTTGTGTGACCGTGTGTACCATCCAAGATTTTTCCGACGGAAAATTTTGCTTGTGTGCATTACAGTAGGGCTGCTCCAACACTGCAGGGGTAATAGCTGGCTTAGGTCTAGGGGAACGATAAAAGAAAATGTATCTACCCAGTTCCTCACTCTTGCCTGCAGCTAGACTGGTCCCAGCAGCCTCTTCTCTCCCACGCTCTAGCTAGCGATTTAGGATTCTGACATCATCAAGACCAATGAGGGGTCCACAGCCCTGTATTGCACATGTTGAAGCCAAGGAACATTTCCACCATCAGAGTATAGGGGAGTGCCATCTATTGAGGGAAAGGAGGATAAGGTAAGTAAAACTGTTTTTCCTCTCGCCTAGTCTTGGTGAGCAATTAACCCTTGCAGCACAACCCCACTGCAAGAGATAATTTTTTTAGTTCCCTGTTGTTGGGCTTTAAAACTGAATTACAGGCAAATAGTCAAATAACGTTTAACCGCTTCAATACAGGGCTTTTAAACACCCTTCCTTACCAGAGCACTTTTTGCGATTCGGCACTGCGTCGCTTTAACTAACAATTGCGCGGTCGTGCGACGTTACACCCAAACAAAATTGACGTCCTTTTTTTCCCACAAATAGAGCTTTCTTTTGGTGGTATTTGATCGCCCCTGCGGTTTTTATTTTTTGCGCTATAAACAAAAGAAGAGCGACAATTTTGAAAAAAAAACACAATATTTTTTACTTTTTGCTATAATAAATATCCAATTTTTTAAAAAAAAAACAATTTTTTTCCTCAGTTTAGGCCGATACGTATTCTTCTACATATTTTTGGTAAAAAAAATCGCAATAAGCGTATATTGATCGGTTTGCGCAAAAGTTATAGCGTCTACAAAATAGGGGATAGATTTATTGAATTTTTTTTTTTTTTTTTTTTACTAGTAATGGCGGCGATTTGCGATTTTTTTTTTCGTGACTGCGACATTGCGGCGGACACTTCGGACACTTTTGACACATTTTTGGAACCATTCACATTTACACAGCGATCGTTGCTATAAAATTGCAATGATTACTGTGTAAATGTGACTGGCAGGGAAGGGGTTAACACTAGAGGGCGCTGGAGGGGTTAATGTGTTCCCTGATAGGAGTGATTCTAACTGTGGGGGGGGGAGGGGACTCAAGGGGAGGAGACCGATCATGTGTTCCTCTGTACTGGGATCACATGATCGGTCTCCTCCCCGCTGACAGGACGTGGAGCGGTGTGTTACACACAGCTCCACGGTCCCGCCCGGTCCCGTTGTTTTAACGGGCAATCGCGGGTGCCCGGCGGACATCGCGGCCGCCGGGCACTCGCACCGGGTCCCGAGCGGGAATCCGAGGACGTCATATGACGCCCACCCAGGATGGTAGATCCACCTTGTGGGCGTCATATGACTATACGCGGGTATTGAAGTGGTTAAATAAATATATGTGATCATCTGGTTGACCTGTCAAAGATGTTGTAATTCTGCTCAGCCAGTGTTGTAACCAGACTTGCCTGCCAGACAACATAGCCAGGTGCTGACACACATCAGGGATCTTTAACTGACTTGATTTGGGATTTTGGTGTGTTGCTGTACCTTTAAGGAGAACGAGGGCTACCAATTTTGACACAAGTTTACTTAGATTTTTTTAAAACAAAGCAAAATTGAAACAGCATATCACATTTGGCTGGCAGTACTATCACCAAATGCAACCCATTTAACGTGGTATTAAATCCAAAACCAAAAATGTAATATATTGAAGCTTACCAATCATTAGATGTGGCTGCATTTGTTTTCTTTTCTTTGACTTTTTTCTCTCTGTTTTTTACCTGGCCAGTGTATTAGTGAAACACAGCTCTAGAGGAATGAGCACAGGAGGCACAGCATACAGCAGCAGTCAGGAGAAGGGAGTGTTAAAATATATTAGTAGATTTAGAACCACTAACAAATTAAAGCCAAACGCCGGCTTGCACTTTATAATCAGGTACAGCAAACAGTTTTTTTATTTTCATTTCATAATAATAAAAAAAAAAAAGATGATCATTTTAATCACCCCTGCCAGGGCTAAATGGTTTGTCTCGTTCATGTAAACTGATGCATTCTACTGGAGAGTTTGTGCTGTTAAAAAAAAAAAACAGACTTGCTGGCTAGATTGCTAGATGAAAATAGACTAAAAAAAGGAAACTAATACATAGCTCCCAACTGTCCCTGATTTTGAGGGACTGTCCCTGATTTGGAACAAAGTCCCTCTTTCCTCCTCACTTGTCCCTCATTTTGGTCTAATCTATAGAGTTGTATATTAATTTGTCATTGTTCATTGTGACCATTTGAGGATTAGAATTTCTCCACTATATATCCTTTTTCTGTGGAATTTCTGCACACACAATTTTTTGTGGAAATTTTTATCATTATTCTTATCTTTAATCTCCTTCTTTTTATAATTGCTCTCATAGACTCTTTGGACTTTAGCGCTTTGGTGGTATTTTTTGTTTAATTTCACTTGCTGTCCTGCTTTGGTACCCCCACAAGAAATGGGGGGGGGGGTGTATTTGTTACCAAGACAGACTTTGTCTGGCCCCCCCAATTGGAGAGATTTCCTATCACTTCCTGTCCTGACAGTTTCCCCATAAAAACTGACAGAGGCTCTAACTCTTCCTTGCTCTATCCAAAATTAACTATGGACTTTTGGCTGAAGTTGTGTTTTGATTATCAAGGTTATGGAGCCCTTGAGTTTTGAGAATGTAAAGATTTTTCCCTGGAAGGTTCCCAAGCTTTCTCATTGTACAATGATTTATGTTTGTAAATTGTATTTTCAACTATATCTCAGAGCTCGTTTATAGGTGCGGCGGCCATTGATGTCCCTCTGAAACACAATCCGCAGTGGATCGCTTTTCAGAGGCATTTGACAGGTGGTGTGGAGGCAATTTGTTGCCTCCTCACTACCCGTTTTTTAAACACTGTAAGTGCCGCAGCCCCACACTGCAACCAAATAAACTACACGCAGTTGTATGTCAGTTGTGGCACAGTCCCAAACACTTAAAGCAGTATTAAATCCAAAGAAAAGAAAGAAAACATGTATTATATTGCATCGTACCAATTCTTAGACGAGAGGGCTGTATTAACATACCTCCCAATTTTATGAGATGGGAACAAGGGACACCTATGAGCAAAAGTATGTAGGCATAGGACACACCCCCTGCCACACCCCCTTAAAGGAGAATTATGCACAAAAAAAAGTATTAGTTAAAGGGGTTGTAAAGGTAATTATTTTTTTTTTAAATAACAAACATGTTATACTTACCTCCACTGTGCAGCTTGTTTTGCACAGAGTGGCCCCGAACCTCGTCTTATGGGGTCCCTCAGCGGCTGTCTCGGCTCCTCCCCGCAAGAACTAAGCACCTTCATGCAAGCTCTCTCACATGGGGGTTAGTTCTTGTGGGCGTGCTCCCGTGATACAGCCAGTGTCTATAGCTGCTCACTGTATCACTCGGCCCCGCCCCCCCGGCGCGCCGCATCATTGGATGTGATTGACAGCAGCGCAAGCCAATGGCTGAGCAGTTTTCAATCCATCCACTCTAGCCAATCAACGGCCAGGCTGAGCGGCGAAGAGGAGATCGGGGGCGAGTGCAACAGGTGAATGGGCTCAGGTAAATAAAATGGGGGGGCTGGGGGGGTCGGTATTGTCAAATGTTTTTTCACCTTAATGCATAGGATGCATTAGGGTGAAAAAACGCCAACCTTTGCAACCCCTTTAAACGCACAAGTGCTTTTTTTACCACTACTATTCCTTTATAATGGCTTTTGCAATTTACAAATGCAGCAATATAGAAATTGGATGAAAGGTTTAGCACTGGGGAACACTTTTTGAAAAATAGTACAAAAGAAGGGGTTAACTCTGTACGGTGTGTGTTAACTCAGGAAGTGAAATGAAATACACAATGAGGTCACAGACACAAAAAACTTTTTTTTTTTTTTAACTGGGCTTTAAATAAAAACATAATGCTTTTAATGATGAAATCCAATCAGGAGAGGAGGGTGGGGCCGATCTGCGACTGTGTGAATGGACACGCAGAGCCGTGGCTCAGGAGAAAGCCTGCTTGGGTGCCCTCAGAGCAAGCAGCACTTGGCAGGAGGGTGGGGCCAAGAGTGCTGGCAGGGGACCCGAGAAGAGGAGGATCTGGGCTGCTCTGTGCAAAACTATTACACAGAGCAAGTAGGTATAACATGTTTGTTATTGAAAAATAGTATTGCACAGAGCAGCCCCTTTCCTCCTCTTCTGGGGCCCCCTGCTGGCATGCTAGGTTCCTCCTCTTCTGCATGTGCCACCAGGGCCACTGATAAGGCAGTGCAGCCAGCCGTCCTGTACTGGGCCCAGACTCCATCCGTTCAAAAGGGGGGCCCAGGCACCTGCTGAGCAGGAGGTCCAGCTGTACTGTCTTATTGCAGACACCGATCCTCTTCTGCCTTGCCCTGCAGCGCTGCCAGCTTCTCCTCTTCTTACTCCCTCTGATTGCACTGCAGGGGGATTAGTTCTAGTACATGTACCCCTTCTATCTGCTGTCCAGGGACACCCCTTTCCCCCTCAGCACTACCGGCTTCTCTCCTCTCCTTTCCTGCCGGAAGCTGCTGTGGGCACACTGGGGGATGTTTCAGGATGGAGAGCAGGGGAAGGGGGTGGTAAATATGTCATTTACTGGTCCTTTACATTCCTGAATGAACACAGTGAGCGATCGGTACCAGTCACTCTTATGTCTATTTGTCACTGAAGCATAGTCAACTATGTTGACTATGCTTCAGTTTGCGAATGAGCAAGAAGCCTGAGGTGCTTACTATTCATTTATCTGTACAGCTGAGGCTCCAGAGAAAGGGACTGATAAATGTCCTGTCACTTTTGGCCGGGGGATGGGGGTCCTGTCAGGAAGCCGATTCCTACGGTGGCATATGTGCGGGCTCGCTCCCGAGCCAGGCTGTGTGCATCTATTGACACGCACAACATGCATAAATGCAGGAATCAAAACACCTGAGGTTTCCTTTACAAATGTAGCTTAGTGAAGATTAAAAAAGAAAAAAGAAAAAAAAGAAATATAATTTAGTGTATTTTAAGGCCTCATGCACATGGGGGCATTTTTTGTGTTTGCCCGCATGGGATGCACAGGTGTTCCGTGCATCTGTGTACAGAAAGTCCTATTACACAGCCACTGCTCCCACTTCTGTGCTGTGCATGTCCCCGAACTCACACTGTCTGCGCTCAGGGACCCGCATTCCACACAGCGAACACATATAAACACACATTGTGATGTGAATGTACCCTCAGGCTAGCCATAGGTGGATAATTTTTCTTTAATCAGGCCAGCTGGCTGTTAAAAGAAAAAAAGAATATATTCCTCCATCAACACACTTTAAATAAAGAACTGTGAAGCAAAATAAGGGTCAGTGCCCATCTGCAGCCTCACAAGTGCCATAAATGCAACATCCCCATTGCCATCAGTGCAGCACCCCCATTGCCATCAGTGCAGCACCCCATTGCCAGGAATGCAGAACCCACCATTGCCAGGAATGCAGCACCCACCATTGCCAGGAGAAAATGCAGCACCCACCATTGTCAGGAATGCAGCACCCACCATTGCCAGGAATGCAGCACCCACCATTGCCAGGAATGCAGCATCCATCATTGCCAGGAATGCAGCACCCACCATTGCCAGGAATGCAGCACCCACCATTGCCAGGAGAATGCAGCACCCGCCGTTGCCATTAGTGCAGCCCGATTGATGCCCATCCATCTGCAGCCTCGGAGGGGACAGGGAGGGGGCGGGACGAGCGCCAAAAGATTAAATACAGCAAAAACTCCTGTTTTCTCTGCGGCCTTTTTAATACAAAGTCACGCCTCTTATGATGGACAGAACAGTCATCCAATGGCAGCGCAGGAGACGGGACTTCCTATTACAGAGGCTGCCGTGTAAACTCGAAGGATGCTGGTGCATGGAGTGTTCCGACGTGTTTCGGAGAACCATGGGTCTGAGTCTTCTGGGCAACTCGACATGCATCTAGATTTGTTAATCATATTACAAAGAACATCATTATAATTACATTTACATCATTTTCAATTACTTTTTATACACATTTCTTAAAATACAAATATATTATGCCAACATTAATATAAGTGCTCACCAATTACAAAATGCTAACTGTATGTGGCCTATGTCGCCGTTCTGCCTCTCTGGGGAACGATCGCGCAATAGAGCTGACCTGCCGCAGTACATCTGAAGGAGGCGGTCGGGAAGTGGGTTAAAGTGATTATAAACCGCAGACATGAAATATAAACAAAGCACATCCCTCTATAGTGTGTTCTTGTCTCAATGAAAAGCACTAATGCCGCGTACACACGGCCGGACTTTCCGGCAGAAAAAGTCAGATAGGAGCTTTTCATCGGACATTCCGACCGTGTGTATGCCCCATCGGGCTTTTTCTGCTGGCATTTCCGACGGACTTAGATATAGAACATGTTCTAAATCATTCCGTCGGAAATGCCGATGGAGCTTAGTCCTTCGGCAGGTCCGGCCGTGTGTACACGGCATAAGTGTCATTTCTGTCTGCTTCTTTGTTCCTCCGTTATCAGCATGAATTTCTTGTGACACGTTTTCCTGACACCAAGAGAAAAATGGCGACAGGGGATGGACCCCTAGCAGATTGACAACCTCAGCTCTGTTCCTGTGAGCTGTGTAAAGGGGTGGTGTCCCTTCCCTCCAATCAGCTCTCAGAGCTCTGCTCACTGCGCTCTGCAGACTGTAACTTCAGCTCTCCGCCCCCTTTTTTTCTAAACTCTCAGACAAGCTTATTAATTCAGCACTTTGAAGGAATGTATCAAAGATAAGACTGCAGATTGACAGATACAACTTATGTGGTTGGATTTGTTTAATCTTTGTGTATCACCTGAGGCCAGTCACTTCGCTGGGTATATGTCAGGGTTACAACCACTTTAACCAATGCCCATCCAACGATGTACCGGTACGTCACTGGACTTTCAGTGGTTGTACCAGGCTGATGCCTGCAGCCATAGGCATCCCCCTGGTATTGTTTTCTAGAGCTGGCAGTTGGCCTTCCACGGCTCTGTTGGGCTCTCTTGTCCCACTTGGCCGGCCAGCCGAGCAAAACTGGGATTGGCCTTGATCGGCTGTTCTTAATAGTAACACAGAAGCGATGACATGAAATCACTTCCGATTTACCTGGAAACCATTGGTGCCATTTTTTGAAAATTTAAAGCATTCAGAAACACTGATCTTTGATCTCCATGGGAGCCATGGGTGAATTATTTATCTGTAAATTCCTAATCTTATGTTATGCATATATAATAATTGTCAGGGGTGCACTTATTCCCCCCCCCCCCCTTATTTTCCCTCTATCTTTCCTTCTACTCTTTTTCTTCTTTCCTTCCTTTTTCTTTTTCTGTAGATCTTTTATGAGATATATTTCACTAAGCTTTGATATTGGTATATTCATGACAAAATCTTGAAAGTGATGTATATACTTTGCTTGGCCTAATTGTACATCCTTGTTTGACATTTGTTTTTAATGTAATACTTATTGTTGATTTTGTTTATTACATACAATACAAACTATTGTAAACAGAAACACTGATCTTGTTGTGTTTTGAATGCTTTTAAGTGCAGAGGAGGGATTTGAGTTATTTTAGACACCAGATCCCTCCATAAAGTGTACTTGTCACAAAGATGTTTACATTCTTTGTCACAGCACTAAAAGTGCTAAAAAAATGAAAGTAACAGTGTAAAAAAATAAAAAAATAAATTTAAGTGCCCCCTTCCTCCCGTGCTTACACACAAAGGCAAACGCACGCTTTGGTCCCGCACGCAAACAGCAATCGTCCCACACATGTGAGATATCATTGCATACGTCAGATCATGCACAGTAATTCTAGCACCAGACCTCATCTGTAAATCTAAAACGGTAACCTGTAAAGGCTCTTAAAGCATTGCCTATGGATAGTAAATTTGACGTTGCTTATCGCCGTTGCATTTGCGTGCGCAGTTTTAAAGCGTGACATGTTTGGTATCTATTTACTCGGCGTAACTCTATCTTTTATAATTTACAAAAAATTGGGTTACGTATTGTGTTTTTTGCATTAAAATTTATAAAAAAAAAATTTTTCCTAAAAAATTGGGTTTGAAAAACCACTGCGCAAATAGCGGGCGACATAAAAAATTGCAAAACCTACTAATTTATTCTCTATGGCCTCTGCTTTAAAAAATATATATATATATCTATAATGTTTAGGGGTTCAAAGTGATTTTTTAGCAAGAAATACTGATTGTTACATTTGAACAAAAAGTGCCAGAAAAGACTCTGGAAGTAGTTAAAGTGGAAGTAAACCCCCCTATCGTTTTCAGCCAAGGAAGCTGCCATCTTTGCCTCTGTTTAATCTTCAACTGCCACAGTGCTGCACATGTGACCCGTTATGACACCAGCCATTGGATGGTTTGACTGTTTGGTTGAGAGCACAGCCAATGTGCAGTTAGCATTCACGGCATGCCTTTTTGTTTTAGACTGTTAAATCGATGGGTTTACTTCCGCTTTAACCGGTTCCCGACCGCCCCACGTACATTTATTGCAGTGGGGTGGCCAGAATTACGTACTGGTACATGACCCTGCACTTGCGGGTCTGGGGTACACGCCGCCGGTGACCCGCTCCTGCTGTGATTGCACACAGTAGGAACCAATAAGAGGGTCCGGCGGATTTGATGTCCGCCAGGACCCGCCGATCGTTCAGGAAACAAGCAGAACGGGGAAGGTACTGATCCTGTGTTTCTGCTAAGCAGGAACACAGTT
This sequence comes from Lithobates sylvaticus, assembly GCA_028564925.1. NCBI lineage: Eukaryota > Metazoa > Chordata > Amphibia > Anura > Ranidae > Lithobates > Lithobates sylvaticus. Next base: position 125,153,268 of record CM053030.1, on the reverse strand, counting down.
CTTTGCCTTCCCCCTAGTCAAAAAACCTCCCCCACAGTTAGTAAGCACAATTTAGGCATACATTTAACCCTTTGATTGCCCCTGATGTTAACCCCTTCCCAGCCAGTGTCATTAGTACAGTGACAGTGCTAATTTTCGCAGTCCTGCTATAATTGCTGATCGCCGCCACTACTTGTAAAACAAAAAAATATATATTTTTTAAATTTAAACATCACATAGTTTGTAGAATAACTTTTGCGCAAACCAATCAATATACGCTTATTGGGATTTTTTTTACCAAAAATATGTAGCAAAAAATTGATGAAGAAATTGGATTTTTTATATATTATAATTTTTTTTGATTATGTTTTATAGCAGAAATGTAAAAATATTGTTTTTAAAAAAAAAAAAAACTGCAGAAGTGATCCAATAGCACCAAAAAAAAATAAAAAAACTCTATTTTTGTAAAAAAAATGTTTATTTATAAATTACATTTTATTTGGGTACAGTGTTACATGACTGCACAATTGTCAGTTAAAGTAACGCAGTTCCGCATCGCAAAAAAATGGCCTGATCATTAGGGGGGTAAATCCTTCTGGAGCTGAAGTGGTTAAAGTGTGACATGCTTGGTATCTATTTACTTGGCGTAACTGTCTTTTACATTTTACCAAAAAATGAGTTATGTATTTTTTTTTTTTGCATTCAAATTCAAAAAAGTGTATTTTTTTCTCTCAAAACATTGGGTTTGAAAAATACCGTGTGACATGAAAAATGAAAAACCCACCAGATTATTCTCTAGGGCCTATGCTTTAAAAAAAAAAAAATTCCAATGGGAGCTTTTCATCGGACATTCCGACCGTGTGTATGTCCCATCGGACTTTTTCTGCCGGCATTTCCGACGGACTTAGATATAGAACATGTTCTAAATCGTTCTGTCGGAAATGCCGATGGAGCTTAGTCCGTCGGCATTATATATATATATATATATATATATATATATATATATTTAAAAAATTTAAAATGTTTGAGGGTTCGAAGTAATTTTCTAGCAAAAAAAATGATACATTTTACATGTAGGAGAGAAATGGCCTGGTCATTAAGGGAGTAAATCCTTCCGGGGGCTAAAGTGGCATTAAAAAAGAAATTTATTTATTCTCTAGGCTAGGGCCTATGCTTTACAAAAAAAAATAATAATAATAATATATATATACATATATATATATATATATGTATATATATATATATATGTGTATATATATATATATATATATATATATATATATGTGTATGTGTGTGTGTGTATATTTATATATACATATATTTACAGTGCATTACTGTATATTGCAGAATATAAGAACTTATTCTCTAAGCTAGGGCCTATGCTTTAAAAAAAAAAAATATATATATATATATATATATATATATATATATATATATATATATATACATATATATGTGTGTGTGTATAGATAATTATAATTAATAATTAACATGTTTTTAAATGTTTGGGGTTCTAAGTAATTTTTCTAGCAAAAAAAATATACATTTTATATGTAGAAGAGAAGTCAGAATAGGTTTGGGAAGCAAGTAGTTAAAGATATTGTGAAGCCAGGATCCCCCCTTCTCTCTGTTGATCAGAAGACATGTCACCAGTCTAAGGATCAGTGAGCGATCTACAAAGACACCACTAGGTGGCGCTGAGATCTCCACATGGTGAGGTTTAAATTCCCAATAAAACACAAAAAAGAAGCAGAAGAAGAAGAAGCAGCAGCATTGGTGAGATCCCTCCCCCTCCCCAGGAAGTGGAAAGGGCTGAGCTGTTCCTGGGGACGGTACATTTCATTCACTGTGCTGTGTGTGGAGTGTGCAGAGTGCTGATCTTTGCTGAGTCTCCGCCAGCCTGCACAGAGCCAGGACTCAGGTCACCAAGGTGAGATCTCCTCCCCTATACTGCATGTCAATGGAGGGGAGGGGGGAATAGGACAGGATCAGTGTCTGTGTGTTGTGTGTTGTGTGTGTGTGTGTGTGTCTGTGTTGTCATCCTAGGGATGGAAGGTGTATGATGGGGAGTGAGGCTTCCCCAGCTGCTGTCATTGCTCTGCATGCCTTTGTTCTCTCCCAGGGGCCGGGAGAAGACACAACACTCCTCTGTAATTACTGAATAATGTGCATGGAAGTCATCAGGAGCCTCCTAATATAGGGGAGAACTATCTCCTTCTCTGATCAGGTGACCCCTGCTGCCCCCCCCCCCTTTCATTGTCATCAATGAGTTAAATTCATATTCAGCCCCAAAGCAACATTTTATAAATTGCAGCTTTGCAATCCTACAATGTAGCGTCTGCCTTCCTTTTCTCCCCCCACTTATTTTCACCTGGTGATGCGGCTGGTATCGCTCTTCCTCCCTAGGTTGTCTCTTCTCTGGATGGAGGCGCAGCAGAGACACCTCTGTCCAGTGTCAGTCCGGGGAGCTGGGAGTGATTTACAAGGACTTGACAAATAAACAAAGATTTTAAATCTCGCTTCGCACTTGAATGCGGTGCATTAAACCCGCCATCTGTGTGCGTTTTCCCGCACTGCGTTCCAATCGCACTGCCCTTGCGATCTGCAGCGGGTGTCAGCGCAATGTTAACAAAACCCCAAAAAGCAAGTCGCAAATGCCGTGCATTTGCCCGCATCGGATAACATAATACAAAACGACCGTGCGATCCAGTTGCAGTGCGTTTTCTAAAGTTGGTACATGCACTACTTTGGCGTGATGCAGATGTAGTGGGATTTGATGTGCTGCAATTTGAGCCCATTTAAAATGAATTGCACAGGAGTGAGGTGCGATTCGTAGTGTGAACCGGGGCTTAAAGCAGAACTGAACCCATCAATGTTTTCCCGAAATGGTTACATTCAAGGCATGACATGAATAACTGTCACAGTTGCTTTTCTCCAAACTGTCAAACCTTCGGGTAACTGGTGTCATAACTTCTTACATGTGCAAATCAAACCCAGGCTAAGATGGCAGCTTCATTGGCTGAAAAGGGTAGGAGGGTTTACTTCCACTTTAAGTAGTTACAGCAACAGACTTTTTATTTTTTACCTTTTTTGATAAAGGCTTCACATAAAAGCTGATGATTGTAAGCACCCCATCAGTGATCAATGGTTTGTCTCATCCCTCTTGGCTTGGTTCACACTAGCCTGACTCCCAGTGCAACTTTGATGTGACTTTTTACACTCTGTGGCATTGAAGTTGGACCAAAGTAGTGCAGGAACCTTTTCTAAAGTCGGACAAACTTGTGTAGTATCAGTTAAAGTGATTGTAAAGTGGTGTACATTTATTTATTTTTTCTTTAAAAATAAGAAACATGTTATACTTCCCTGCTCTGTTGCAGTGGCTTTGCACAAAGCATCCCCGATCCTCCTCTTCTGCGGGTCCCTCTTCTGTGCTCTTGGCCCCTCCCTCCTATTGAGTGCCCCTACAGCAAACAGCGTACTATGGGGGCACCCAAGCCACAGCTCTGTGTGTCCATTCAGACATGGAGCCGTGGTTTGGCCCCGTCTCCTCTCTCTCCCCTCATTGGCTGGCTGGCTGGCTGGCTGGCTGGCTGGCTGGCTGGCTGACTGACTGACTGACTGACTGACTGACTGACTGACTTGATTGGCAGGAGCCAATAGAGGACGGCCAAGGCACTTGTGCACATTGGTGGATCAAGATGGGGCTCAGGTAGGTATTAGGGGGGCTGCTGCACACAGAAGGTTTTTTTTATCTGAATGCATAGAGATAAAAAAATAAACTTCTGGCCTTACAACCACTTTAAAGGGGAGTTCCAGGCATTTTAAAAGTCAGCAGCTACAAAAAGTGTAGTTGCTGACTTAAAAAAAAAAAAAAAAAATGACACTTACCTGTTCCACGGTCCAGCGATGCGGCCGAAAGGGGTGTCGCTCCTCTCCCCGTCCTCTTCGCCGGCGCCGCCATTTCCACTAAGGGCACGCGGCCGTGACAGCTTTCCTCTTCACGGCCGGGCACGCACGGCGCATGCGCGAGCCGCGCTGTGCTCCCGGAGTGGATAGGCGATCTCCTGGGACCTGTCACGTGTCCCAGGAGATCGCCTAGAGGGAGGAGTCGCCTAGGCGGTTACTGGGCGGAAGGAGGGAGTGGGACAGGAAGTCCCCCTCCTAATGAAGCCCCCACCCCCCCCCCCCCCCCCAAAAAAAAAATTACATGCCAAATGTGGCGTGTAAGGGGGTGAGGAGTGGTTAAAGCGGAAGTTCATTTTTAAGTGGAACTCCGCTTTAAGACGCCTCTCATAGGGAAACATTAAATGTCACATGTCATCTGACTTGGCGTCTCACAAGTCGGATTCTATATTGGATCAGTGTGAACTGAGCCTAGCTGTCACTTTGTATGTGTGTAATAAATATATATATATATATATATATAATCTCTCTCCCGTTTCCCCGAAAATAAGACCTAGCGTGATTGTCGGTGATGGCTGCAATATAAGCCCTACCCCCCCCCCCAATAAGCCCTAGTTAAAGTCATTGTAGGTCTTCTTTTCATGGTAGGGCTTATTTGGGGGGTAGGGCTTATATTGTAGCCATCACCGACAATCACGCTAGGTCTTATTTTCGGGGAAACGGGGGGTATATATATATATATATATATATATATATATATATATATATATAATGTGTGTGTGTGTGTGTGTGTTTGGGGTTTCTAAGTAATTTTCAAGCAAAAAAAGTTGATTTTTACATGTAGGAGAAAAGTATCAGACTTGGCCCGGATAGGAAGTAATGGTTTTCTTAAATGTGGTGATCGATTATTATTTAATTTTTTTTTTTTTTTGCAGAATTTCTGTATTAATGTTCAAACGATTTATTTTTGGTGTACCGCTCTACTGCTTGACTCAGCACCATAATGCATATTAACTACATTCTACCAGTACTAGACTGTATGTGGTTGGTTATCTCTATTGCCCATATGCCTTTTTTATTATTTACTTTAATTTTATATGGCACTGATAAATCCTGCCACACTGTATACGGGACATCTGAGTACAATTAACCATCTGCCTCCCTATAAACTCTCCGGGGTGAATTTTATTGCACTATAAAATAACGAACGCTCAGTGTTGTTCGATTTCATATTTATCTTTCTGTGTTGGATCCGTTTTTTTTTTTTTTTTTTTTTGTAGTAATAATTAAGTCTTGTGATGCAAATAATTATAGGAATTGATAGGATCTGCTATTAATATACAAAGTCTAGAGGAGACGACCTTTGTCACATGGAAACTTGTTATCAGAAGGTTTCTCAAGGGCAAGTTTTACATTGAAGTATAACATTGGCAATTTGGCAGCAAGTTTTATTATTTATAACCTTGACAAGGTGTGAACTGGCTCTGTATGTATTGACTTGTAGTGGAGACCCTTTTATTTTATGCTTCTTGAAAATTGTCAATCATGAAAGCTTTTCATTACAGAATTCCGTCCGCCTTGCTGGAATTATTAGGACTCGTTTACATTTGTGTTGCCCTCTGAAGAGCTATCTGCTGTGGATCGCTGTTCAGGGGGTGTTTGACAGGAGGCATTACGTCGCCGTATTCCACATCACTGTGCCGCAACCACAAGCATTGTGTTGCAGCTCCATTCATTTGAATGGGGAAGTTGTCTGTTGCACTCCTTTTTTAGAGGCTACAATTTGTGTAGGGAATTGGTGGGCTGCACCACCATATAATCATAAGATAAGGATCTTCACAAGCACACCTTGGCATAGAGATTACCTTTTCCTTTATTCACATAAAGCCGCGGGCATCACAGGCCATGTCTACCTTGGAAAAAAGGATCCCGTGAGGACCCAAAACCTCCACCTAATGGCTTTATGTAAATAAAGGACAAGATTATCCCTATGCCAAGGTGTGCTGGTGAACATTATTTTACCTGATTGACTTTAGTGGTTCATGTTCAGCATTTGTACTCCCTGCCAAACACAACTGGGGTATAAATCTTGGTGTGGCATGTGTGCAGCCCTTTCTGGCGCTGTTTGGTTAAAGTGATATTAAAGGATACTTTTTCGGAGGATTCGAATAAAAAAAAGATGTTATACCCAACGATATTGCACAGAGCAGTCCCTTAATTCCTACTTCCCCCAGGGCTGTCTGCTTCTCCCTCCTCTGGATTCCTCCTAAGCAACTTGTGTGCATGCACTTTGGAGCCGGGCTTTGTGCATCCAGAGACACACACAGTACTGTTAAGCCACTCCTCCCTCTCTGACTGCGGGAGCTCTTAGTGTCCCCTGTGAGACCCGGACACGTGAGGAGTGGTGCTGCAGCTGAGACATTGCTGGATAGGTGACTGGGAGTCAGATGTTTGGGAATAGAAGTAGGTAGAACAGGTCATTATTTATTTTTTTACCTTCTATTCTAAATGTATGTAATGGCGTGACATCAGCACGACGACAGCATGACGTCGGCATGCAAGCATGTTTCGTGCGAAAGCATTTACTCGAGCAAGCTGGACTTTTCATATTTTATTTACACACAAGGCTGTTGTTTGTATAAAGGTTATATATAAAAATATACACTCTCTATATTTAAGGTGGTTCTTCAGTCCCTTATGTGAAAATTAAAAGTCTGCAGCTACAAAAACTGTAGCTGCTGACTTTTTTAAAATGGCCACTCACCTGTCCAGGGATCCAGTGCAGTGCTCTTCCGACCGCCTTTCCTCACTGCTCTTTGATGCTGGCGCCGGCATCATAACTGTGGGCAGCCGACTGTGACTGCTTGTGACTTTACAGCTGGCTGCCTACTGTGCATGTGTGAGTTGTGCTGCGCCTTTGTGAATGGTCCTGCAGTCTCTTGGGACCTGTGACATGTCCGAAGAGGATGCTGGGAGAGAGGGGGAGGTGAACTTCTGCTTCGATCGCCTAGGCCAGTGGTCTCCAAACTGCCCTTTTGCTTGCTTTTATCTTACCCTTGGGGCACTATTTCATTCACTGACACAGAGAGGCGCAGTTCCTCCCAATGGCACAACGATGGGGTGCAGTTCCTCCCAAAGTCGCCCAAGGATGGGGCACAGTTCCTCTCATAGATGCCCAAGGATGGGGAGCAGTTGCTCTCATAGATGGGGCGCATGTTCCTCTCATAGATGGGGCGCATGTTCCTCCCATAGATGCCCAAGGATGGGGCGCATGTTCCTCCCATAGATGCCCAAGGATGGGGCGCATGTTCCTCCCATAGATGCCCAAGGATGGGGCGCATGTTCCTCCCATAGATGCCCAAGGATGGGGCGCATGTTCCTCCCATAGATGCCCAAGGATGGGGCGCATGTTCCTCCCATAGATGCCCAAGGATGGGGCGCATGTTCCTCCCATAGCTGCCCAAGGATGGGGCGCATGTTCCTCCCATAGATGCCCAAGGATGGGGCGCATGTTCCTCCCCATAGATGCCCAAGGATGGGGCGCATGTTCCTCCCATAGATGCCCAAGGATGGGGCGCATGTTCCTCCCATAGATGCCCAAGGATGGGGCGCATGTTCCTCCCATAGATGCCCAAGGATGGGGCGCATGTTCCTCCCATAGATGCCCAAGGATGGGGCGCATGTTCCTCCCATAGATGCCCAAGGATGGGGCGCAGTTCCTCCCATAGATGCCCAAGGATGGGGTCAGTTCCTCCCAGGATGGGGGAGTGTTAACTCCTACTAATGCTGAGACAGTTTGTTTTTCCTGATGGCCACAGTCTGCCCCCCCCCCCTAAAGTCTGAAGGACCGTAAACTGGCCCTTTGCTTAGAAAGTTTTGAGACCCCTGGTCTGGGCAGTCGTAGCAGAAGAGGGTGCGGGTACCCTTTTAAAACCATTGCCTATAGAGGGGGGATGAGGAGGAACAGCAGGACTTGAATGGATTTTAAAGTTTGTTTAATTTTTGCCACTACATTTACTTTATATTTTCTTTGTACTAGTATTTTTTACAGGTAATATATTAAGCTAAAAAAAGTTTAACTATCGGGTGAGTTTAGGGGGACTGTAAGACCACAACTCAACTGCCTGGTTTTTACCCCCCCGGCCGCTATTGTAAACCAGGCCTTACTGTCTGTAGCTCTCCTCAGTTGGCTCACATCAGGAGGTTGTGAACGATCATGTTGCATAATGGTAACTTATTTCTTACAATGTAGTTCTGTATTCTGAACACTGTGTGGCTCATCGTTAAGTATGTCATTATTGCATAACCGCGGCGTTGCCTATTTCGAGCAGCCATACTCTAGCTGTCATTCACTTACTAGCCCTGTAAACATAAAAAGTTTTATGTCTGATTCCTCAGCAAGCCACCTTTATGTGTGCACACAAGCTTCGCTACTGTTTCCATAGCAATCATTCAGAAATAATCTGCGATTTAGTGAGTTGTAAAATACTGAAGGTCGATGTATGATGGCTTTTTATTTCTGCACATCATCATTTGTACTGCCAAGGTAAAGGCAACCATGCATGGGCAAAAAGAACTCTTCTATCTGGGCCAGACCTTCTCAGCCTTTGTACCCCAGGGGAACCCTTAAAAACTATGTTTAGGGGAACCCCTTCTAAAATGAATTCTTCGGGCGTCCATAGGAGAAATTCATCGTACTTTGGTGATCAGAATGCCCCCCCTCCTCTCGGACAGCCAATGGTGTTGGCGCCTGCTTGGTTCCGGGGCCATCAGATGGGAAGTCAATTAGTCAGAGCTCAAGCAACCTGGAGGAACCTCTGAAGGAACCTTGGTTGGGAATGGCTGGTCTGGGTCATAACTATGCGGATGGTTGTGTGTAAAGAGAGAACAATGAGTGGTTGTATGAACTAGATGGAACTTTTCTTCATTTTATCAGTTGTATACAGGGGGTCCCCGACCTACGAACAACCCCTACTTATGAACGGGGCGCTGCGGGGACCCTCCGCCATTTTTCCTTCTTTGTCGCCGTCTTTTGGCCGTTCTGCGCATGCGCGGCCATACGGAGCTTCGGAAAATGCCGGACATGTCCGTAATTTGACGCGCATGCTCAGAACGGCATTAGACGGAACATGGGAAATGTCCGGAAATCTCCGTATTTGTCGGTCTGCGCATGCGCGGCCAACTCACGAACATTTCCGACTTCTGTACAGGCGGGCAGTCCCTAACGAGTTCGTAACTCGGGGACCCCCTATATAGAGATGCACACTAACAACATCCCGTAATACATATAATATATAAAATATGTAAATCAGCAGGAATGTCGAAGGTGGTGGAAGATTATAATTTTAGTTAAGCTCTGTTCCCACTAGTGCGACTTGCCCGACAAGTCACAGCCCATTGATATTCAATGGCACCTGTTACAATCTATGCGACTTAAAGACGCAGCAACTTTGAAAAGGTTGTGCACTACTTTGATGTGACTTTCTTGTAACTTGAGTGCCAGAGAGTGCAAAGTTGCATCAAATATAAAAGAAGGGGGAACTAATGCGCAAAACCAAACTCACAGTGGCAGCACAGTGGTGTAGTACTTTCACCTAGCAGTAATAGGGTTGCTGGTTCAATTCCCGACCACGACACCTTCTGCCTGGAGTTTGCATGTTCTCCATGTGCCTGTGTGGGTTTCCTCCGGGTACTCTGGTTTCCTCCCACACTCCAAAGACATGCTGGTAGGTTAATTAGATCCTGTTGATTTAAAAAAAAAAAAAAATGGCCAAATATGTGTATGTGTTTGTAAGCATGTCTGGACCCCACAGGGCAAGGACCGCACTATACCACAGATGGACACCAAAAAGCGCCCTGAGGCGATTTAGTTTGCATAGGTAGCGCTATACAAGTAATTCATTCATTCATTCATTCATTCATTCATTCATTCATTCATTCAAACTCGCTTGGATAGATAAATATGTGTTCCCACACAAAAAGAAATGTTGTATATAAAAGGTATGTGGCGCTAACTAAAATACACAATTAAGTGCCAAAAAAAATCAATTTTTTTTATATTGCAAGCCACTAACAAGAATGTGCCGCGTGTAAGCACATAAGCGTGACAAAACTTGACTAAAGCATAGAATGATTCATATAAAGTGAAAAATGCAAACAATATTGCAATATAAGATCTGTTAACGTCCATATTCTTATAAAGTGCAGTCAAGCTCCAATAAGAAGGGATCAGATCTCCATATAGTAGTTCATGCAAAAAGAAAAAAGTGCATGTGCAATATATTTGATCGGTGTCCACTTCCTCCAATCACTAACCCCATCCCCAGTGTGCCACTCGTTTCCCCCAGCCTCTCACCTCTAATGGAGACCCATTCGGGTCAAATCGAGCCTTCTTATGAAATAAAACCAGATCTCCGCAATCAATCGACTTCCAGCGATCGTCACAGCAATAGCGGGGTTTTGGAAGATGGCTTCAGGCTTATCCAGTGTGGTGAGGACATGAAATAAAGGGGGGAGGGGGGGCTCCATCGTGCAGTATTTCCAACAAATGAAAAAAAAAAGAACGCAGTAACTTACAGTTTAAAATTCCTATTTCCAACTAACAGAGTACCTGCGGTCTTGGCCGCGGCCAGAAGTGACGACACCGGGCTCCTTCACTGACGCGTTGCGTCATTGAACATGTGACTTCATCAAAGGGTGATCACTCTTTGAAGTCACGTGTTTAGTGACGCAACGCGTCAGTGAAGGAGCCAGGTGTCGTCACTTCCGATATGTATTCACTTAATTTTGTATTTTAGTTAACGCCACAAACCTTTTTATATACAAAGTTGCATCAAAGTCGCACTAGTGGGAACACAGCCTTAAAGCAGAATTTCAGTCAGATATAAATGACCGGCACTTCTGTTATTAATTCATAAAACCCCCTAAGGCTTGTTTACACCACAACACGTTTGTTGCGGTGCATTGCAGTTTTTGTAGCGCATTTGGGTGTGTTTTTACACGCACTGCGTTTTATGTATATATTTTGTGTTGCTTTTATGCATAAATGTGTTGTGTTTGCGCTGCACTGAAAAAAAAGAAGCGCATGCCATTTTTTTTTTTTTTTTTTTGAAGAGCTCGGCAAAACCAATGCAATTTTTTTTTTTTTGGTTGCCATGTGTTGGGAATGGGATCACAAACGCACCGCAGTGCTTCTGGTGTGAATAAAACACTAGACCCCATTCAAATCTAAGCGACTTGAAGCATGTTTCCTGAGGTGCTTAAGTGATCAAAATTCACATTTTAGTGCTGGTTCACACCAGTGTGACTTGAGCCACACAAAGTTGCATAACAAGGGAAAACGCATTATATTTAATGGTGCCCATTCTCATCTAAGCACGGCGCTACTTTAGAAAAGATTCTAGTGCTACTTTGATGCAATTTACAGTGCGATTTGGTCCCATAGAATATGCAAAGTTGAATTGCATAACCACACCACAGCAATGTGAATGGAGCTTTCTACTTATCAGTACCTGTTCACACCTGAGTGTCCCGCCACCTAACGCTTTTTGCTGGATGCGTGAAAAAGTACATGAGATTTTTGGCCACTGTGGACTGTTTTCTTGCTCAACTTCTTGCCTCACCTCCTATCTAGCCTTCCATTGGCTAAAATAAAAATGCTCAAGCCTCAAAAAAGCCCAGAAAATACAAACACACCCATTCTTTTAAATACAGATATCAATCCTTTTTTATGTGCACCAAATGATTTTGCACTCCTACTGTATATGGTGCCTTGTATAAGTAATGGTGACATCATTGTACTGCCCATAGCTTGTATAGAGAGTAGAGCTGTTGGAGGGGCTCAAGCAGGTCCACCTACTGCAGGCTGCCTGCAAGAAAACTACGGAAGGGGCGGATACAAGACCAGTCACCCTGCACAAGGAGAGAGGAACAGTAACTGGTCTTCATGAGTGGAAACACACAGAGATAGTATTGTGCTGGATTATTGTACAGAGGTGGAAGAAACGCACAAAGCACACCAAGATTAAAGTAAGAATATGCATGACAAATGGTTTTAGATAATAATATTTTCTTATCCTGAGTTTCACTTTAAGCACTTCAGCCCCGGAAGGTTTGGCTGCTGAATGGCCATTTTTTGTGATACGGCACTGCGTCGCTTTAACTGACAATTGCGCGGTGGTGCAAGTTTGCAACCAAACATAATTGACGTCCTTTTTTCCCCACAAATAGAGCTTTCTTTTGGGAGTGTTCGATCGCCTCTGCGGTTTTAATTTGTTGCGCTATAAACAAAAAAAAAAGCAACAAATTTGAAAAAAAACTATATTTTTGGACTTTTTGCTATAATAAATATCCCCATTTATTTTATTTATTTATTTTTAAAAAGCTTTTTTTTTTATTCCGTTTAGGCCGATATGTATTCTACATATTTTTTGGTAAAAAAAAATCGCAATAAGTGTATATTGATTGGTGTGCGCAAAAGGTATAGCGCCTACAAAATGAGGGAAAGATTTATAATAATATTATTATTATTATTAACCACATCAGTACAGTGCATTTTCACCCCCTTCCTGCCCAAGCCATTTTTTCAGCTTTCAGCGCTGTCGCATTTTGAATGACATTTGCGCGGTCATACAACACTGTACCCAAATGAAATTATCATTTTGTCCCCACAAGTAGAGCTTTCTTTTGGTGGTATTTGATCACCCCTGGGTTTTTATTTTTATTTTTTTTTGGCGCTATAAACAAAAGGGACAAGTTTAAAAAAAAAATGTTTTACTTTTTGCTAAAACATGATAACTTCACAGCACCCAACTTCAGTACTCAAAAGCCCTGATGAAATGGGCGAGAGGAGTCGTACAAATATCAAAATACCTTTATGGTTGGAGGTCATTCTTGAGGAGTAGGTGCTCCTTGGCAGACTGCCCTAAGTAGCCCCCCATGTGTGATTTTTTTTTTTTTTTTTTTTTTTTTTTTTTGTGCCCCCATGATTGATAGTAAGGGTGGTTAGATGATGCTAGATATCCTCTATCCAGGAAAAAAGGCAACTTATAAGTGACTTGCTGCAGCTTCTAATGCACACTATGACAAGCTCACAGGTATACAGTACAACTGTGCAAAATTGAAGACAAGGTTGGAGTTCAGATTTAAAGAAGAACTCCAGGCAAAAAATAAATCTCTAGTTTTGCTGCAAAAATAGAAATATATTAAAGTTGGTTGAGTATCCAAACTCCTTGTTTTCTTCATTATGAATACAATAGTCTACCCACTTTCTATTCCCATATTAGTGACATTGTTGAGTTTGGGTTCAGGGGGGTGTGTGTTGTAGGGTTGAGATTTAAAAGCATATTTTATTTTTATTTTTTTTCTCTTTTTATAGTCCTCTGACTAGTAGTCAAGACTACAAGACTAGTAGTCAAGTCTTGTAGCTATGGGTTTTTATATTTTGCACTCCATCTTGGCTCTTTGTCCTGACTTATTTAGTATGACAAACAGTTGTGCAACAGTCTCAGTAACTTACATTTTAATGGTGATAGTTCAGACAGGGTTTTTTTTTTTTCCCAGGGGATCTTAGAGAACTATTTCATACTATTATAGGCAGATCCTTATCTAGAGACGAAAATCTGGTGCACATCTGTCACAATATTTAATAAAATCCCATCTCATGGTGTTATATGCAGGAGGAAACAGCTGTGGTCCAGAGGAACTGAAGCTGCATAATATGGATTTATTGTAGCTGTATATTTACATAGATTTTATATACATGTGTATTTTATGTAGTTGATGGTAAAGCTTGGTGTAGAACAATGACAATGGATAAGTGTTGCACACAAGGTGCGTTGTATAGCATTCAGGTATGACTTTCATGCAACTTCAGGGCCATAGACTTCAATTGTAACCCTCAAAAGTTGCATAAAAGTTGGACCAAAGTAGCCACTTTAAGTCGCTATATGAATAGTTATTATTGGGAAATACCTTGACATGCAACTTTGATGTCCATGTCCAAATGTGAATGGAGCTTTATGCCTCGTACAAGAAAACCGTGGAGTTTTGTCTGAAGGGCGTTGGCTCAAACTTGTATGGCATAAACACGGCCGCAGAAATGTTGGTCAACAATTACGAACGTAGTGACGTACTAGACGTACTGCGTGAGTTTCAGCTCTTTAGTGACACCCTTTTGGCTCCTTCTGCTAATTTTGTGTTAGTAGAAGTTTGGTGAGTGTTGATTGGCGCTTTTCAGTTTGTTTCTAAACGACCGTTCGTCAACCAGACATGTTGCGGAATCGGAGGAGATAACGTGTTATTTATTATTGGCCTTGGAGCTATTGCTTTTGACATTTATCTTTTTGGTTGAAAAATGATTTGATTTGTTATTTTTTTTTTATTTTCTATTTTTTGGATGCATAGAATGCACTTTTTGGTTAAATTCTATAGGCAGATAGCATGTCTAATTTTTTTTTTTTTTTTTTTTTTTTTATTTTTTTTTTTTAATGCACAATAAAAAAAATTGTGTAGAATAATACTTGGCTATGTGTTTTACTTCAAATTACAGTTTGGGAGTCGGCAGTTACATTTAAAAAAATTACAATGTAAAATTAACAAGGGACACCAACATGGTTGTATCTTTTGATCTTAAAAACTCAGGGATAATGGTGTTGTGATAACTTGCCCAAAAAAAAAAAAAAAAGCATAATAATCTTGATATCACTAGGGGGAAAAAAAAAGCCTTTGAAAATTTGTGTGCAATAACTCCATCAGTATCACCAGCAAAGTAGCTTCATTATTATCACATTAACCACTTGCCGCCCCCTATTGTCAAAAGACGTCGGCAAAGTGGTTGTAAAATCCTGACAGGACGTCATATGACGCGCATCTCGCCTTATCGTTGTTGCGGGGTGTCACTCTGACACCCCGCAACTACGATCTTGGTAAAGAGTCTCCAGATTTACCACGTGATCAGCCGTGTCCAATCATGGCTGATCACAGTGTAAATAGGAAAAGCCGATAATCGGCTTTTCCTCACTCGCGTCTGTCAGACAGATTGGCTGCTCCTCTGACGGGGGGGGTCTGCGATTATCAGCGCTGCCCACACTGGACCACCAGGGACGCCACCAGGGATGCCCATCACAAGGTATGCCACCCTAGACCACCAGGGATGACACACAGTGCCCAGAATGGATGCCAATCAGTGCCCACAATGGGCATTATTGTTTGGCACTGGCGTCCATCAGTACAAAACAATTCCGCCTTTCCGTGCCGCCTAGCCATGCCCATCTGTGCCGCCTATCAGTGCCCATCAATGCCACCTCAGTGCCACTTCATTGGTGCCACCTCATCGGTGCCCATCAGTGCAGGAGAAAACTTACTTATTTACAAAGTTTTTAGCAAAAAATAAAAACCATAG
Organism: Lithobates sylvaticus; assembly: GCA_028564925.1. Lineage (NCBI taxonomy): Eukaryota > Metazoa > Chordata > Amphibia > Anura > Ranidae > Lithobates > Lithobates sylvaticus. Next base: position 125,137,985 of record CM053030.1, on the reverse strand, counting down.
AGGTGATCTAATACCACCAAAAGAAAGCTCTATTTGTGAGAAAAAAATTATAAAAAATTTAATTTGGGTACAATGTAGCATGACCGTGCAATTGTCGTTCAAAGTGTGAGAGCGCTGAAAGCTCAAAATTGGTCTGGGCAGGAAGGTGTTTAAGTGCCCTGTATTGAAGTGGTTAAAGAAGAAGAGAATTCAATTTTCAAGATTTCATAAATTCTCCATTACGAGCGCTAATTTACAAGACCGGCCACTTCTGGCTCGTCCTTCCTTCCGAGCATGTGTGTTTGTACTTTGGACTTTTGTCCGATGGACTTGTGTACACGCGCTCGGAAAATCCGACAACAGACATTTGTCTGCAGGAAATTTGAGAACGGATTTACCGACAACAGCCTGTCATCACACGTTTCCTGTTGGAAAGTCCGATCGTGTGTACGGGGCTTTACCCTTTTAACGTGAATAAAAAAAAATATATATATATATATTTTACTTAACTTTATGGCAGATGAGTTAAAGAATGACTGACAGAAAATGGAAGACACATGGGGAGTAACCATGTAAAATGCATTGGATACCATTTTGCAAGAAATAATGAAGTGCTGTAATATTTTTGAATGATTAGATGACAGAGGAAGTACATATGGATGAAGACATTGTAGAATCTCACATGCTAGGCTGGTCTGTATCATTGGAATACAGCAGCCTGCAGCTAACCCTGCTTTAAACCTGCCCATAGAGGGGCGGAATTTAAAACGGCAGTCCTTTAGAAAATTTGTGGACATTCTCAGAACATTAAAATGTCTTTTGAATGTTTTTATTTTGCTTTTAGCATATAATTTTGGAATGAATGGATTTTATCTAACAATAACCACATATACTGTTTAGGAATTTGTTTATAACATTTTCCATCCTGCTCCTTCGAATTTTCTCGTCACCACGGGCAAAAATGAACGCCAATTGGACATCGCTAATGATTAGAAAAACTAAATAGTAATATAATTAAAATAAATTAAAAATTTTTTTTTATATATATATATATATATATATATATATATATATATATATATATATATTATTTTTTTATTTTTTTTTTTTTTTTTTTTTTTTTTTTTAGAACATTATTTTCCTTTTTTAGTTTGAAATTCTACCCATCTAAGGCCGACTTAACTGGACTGAAAGATGAGTAAACTAAGTGATAGAATCCGGGCTTCTGTGAATAGCCACCTAGATGCTGTAATAAACCAGCTCCTCTGTATTCAATGGATCTATAAAATTACAGCCAACACCTTTTTTTACTTTTTTTGAACTGCATCTATTAATGATGGAAACACACGTATCCGGACCCACTGTAGTTGATGGTATTAATGCTTATTCGCGTTTTCCATATTTCTTCCCTTTTTTTTGTATTTTATATTTTATTTTTTTAGTTCATGTTGTGAAGGAGCACATTACCTTAATGGAAAACTGCAGCCGGCAGGATATTTTCCCAGACATTGGTGTGGACCCCACCTGTTTACAGCTGGGTTTTGGCAAGTACATGAGCAGCATAAGTGCTCAAGTGTTCTTATTATGTACATGCTGAGGTTTCCTGCTGACTAAAAGAGAGAATAAAGGGACCTTCATTAGTTACATGGTAGTCAGATGTGGAGGAACAACCTGACCTCTAAAAAAAATCTTTTATGCCAAGCTCTTTCCATCAACATTAACGTTTTATTTTTTCTGGAAGACGCAAGTGGAGCACTCAGCAGACATCCCTTGCTCCAGCTTATTTAGGAGAAACCAGTAACGGTCAGCCATTTAAAATCCAACCCAGTGGGTGGGGCTCCACGCCCCTGCGGTCCAGCCCAGTGGGTGGGGCTCCACGCCCCTGCGGTCCAGCCCAGTTGGTGGGGCTCCACCAGTGAGAATGGTCAGCCAGAGGGTGTCTGTCAATGTGTACAAACATAATGATAAGGCTGAATCAGGCAATCCATTTTAGCTCTGTAGACTCAAAGGCCTGTTTCACATGGACTTCAACTTGTATAAGAGCAGTGTGAACAGAAAACTTTGATAAAGCATTTGCAGAGCTTTCAGCAAGCTTTGTTGAAGCTTTTAAAGTACAATTCAGCTCCAGTGTATAATGTAATCTTGGATCCTAATGGGAGTTCTAATAACTACTTTAAAGGGGTTGTAAAGGTTTGTTTTTTATTCTCTAAATAGGTTCCTTTTAAGCTAGTGCATTGTTGGTTCACTTACCTTTTTCCTTCGATTTCCCTTCTAAATGTTTTTTTTCTTTGTCTGAATTTCTCACTTCCTGTTTCTCCTCAGTAAACTTCACACCATCATCCGAACGGTGTTTAGTCAGCCAGAACAGCTTACTGAGGAGGAACAGGAAGTGAGAAAATCATACAAAGTAAAAAAAACTTTTAGAAGGGAAATCGAAGGAAAAGGTAAGTGAACCAACAATGCACTAGCTTAAAGGAAACTATTTAGAAAATAAAAAACAAACCTTTACAACCCCTTTAACCGCTTCCCGACCGCCCACTGCATATATACGTAAGCAGAATGGCACGGGCAGGCAAAATCGCGTACCTGTACGTGACCCTTTAAATGCCTGCCCGTGCCGCCGACGGCGCGCTCGCGACCCGGTCGGGAGCTCCGTGACCACGGCCGCGGGACCATCGGACCCGATCGCCGCTGGTGTCCCGCGATCGGGTCACAGAGCTGAAGAATGAAGAGAGGTATGTGTAAACAAACCTCTCCCCGCGCTTCCTACTCTGCCTGTCATTGATTGGCTGTTCCCGGTCATCGGGAAAGCCGATCAATGATGTCAGACGTCAGCCCCGCCCCCTAATGTAAAAAAACACACACACACACGTCACAGCCCATAACCCCTCCCCTCCCCCTAGTGGTTAACTCTTTCACTACAACTGTCATTTATACAGGAATCGATGCATTTAAATAGCATTGATTGCTGTATAAATGACAATGGTCCCAAAAATGTGTCAAATGTCCAATGTGTCCGCCATAATGTCGCAGTTGCAATAAAATATCGCTGATTACTAGTAAAAAAAATATTAATAAAAATGCTATAAAAACTATCCCCTATTTTGTAAATGCTAAAACTTTTGCACAAACCAATCAATAATCGCTAATTGCGATTTTTTTTTTTTTTTTTTTTTTTTTTTTTTTTTTTTTTTTTTTTTTTAAAAATATGTAGAAGAATACGTATCGGCCTAAACTGAGGAAAAAATAAGTTTTTTTTTTTTTTATATATTTTTTGGGGATATTTTATTATAGCAAAAAATATTGCATTGTTTTCAAAATTGTCGCTCTATTTTTGTTTATAGCGCAAAAAATAAAAACCGCAATCAAATACCACCAAAAGAAAGCTCTATTTGTGGGAAAAAAAAAGGACGCCAATTTTGTTTGGGAGCCACGTCGCATGACCGCGCATTTGTCAGTTAAAGCGACGCAGTGCCGAATCGCAAAAAGGGGCCTGGTCCTTTGGCTGCCAATTGGTCCGGGGCTGAAGTGGTTAAACAAGCTGCTAGCAGGCTTCAGCACTTAAAGCTTTTTTAAAGCTTGCTAGCAGCCTCCTTAAAGTGGCAATCAACACTCCTATTTGGATCTATATATAGCCACTACAAACTGAAGCCCATGTGAAGCAGGCCTTAAGCGGGCCATATACCACTAATTTTGTTCGTCTCTTTTCATTTTTGGAGCATTCATTGTATTGTAAGTGGGTTAAATTGACGTATTTGCGGTGATGAGATTGTTTTTCTCTTATTTGAACAAATAGCTCTAATCGTGAATGTGATTTTTCTATTCAGGAAAAATCGTACAAATTGTAATGTGCGTGTACTAGACGCAAAAGTACGCTCATCGTATGTGTTGTGCGTCACCGCGTTCTTGACCTTTGGAATTTGCGACAACATTTGTGTGACCGTGTATATGCAAGACAAGTTTGAGCCAACATCCTTCGGAAAAAAATCCACGGTTTTGTTGTCGGAAAATCCTATCGTGTGTGTGTACATAGCAATATATCGCTTTCCGTCGTTTTGCAACCTGAATTGTCTTTAGCCTAATAGGAAAACAGGATCTTATCTTGAAAACCTCAGTCAAAACATGTTTGGTTCTGGATAGGGCAGGAAGGGTTAGAGCTTGTGTCAGGTTTTTATTCTTCCCTGTGTACCCCCCCCAAAGGATAAATTTCCCGCTAACTTCTGTCAGGAAATATGTGCACCTGAATACCAATGAAAACATGTTTTTAGTAGAGTGGTGGAGACTTGGAGACTTCTGTTGACATTGCTACCTGTGCTTTCCTGTCATGGTGACAACCAATCTCTTCCCCCCCCCAAATCATTTACTGGTGTCATAGAAATGAAGCGTATGAGAAAATCTCACTGATAGGATGACAGAAAAAAAAAAATTACAAAAAATTAACTTTTAGGCTCCGTGCACACTAGCGTTTTTTTTTTTTTTTTTTTTTTTTTTTTAAAGCTAAGAAATGCTGGTATCGGCTTTTTTAGTAGCATTTTAGGAGTGTTAATGTTTTTGCAGTTCCTTTTAAGAAAAGGGGAAAAGAAAGCTAAAAAAAAAATGCACTTCTGCTGGAAAGTACACACGATCGGACTTTCCGACAACAAAACCGTGGATTTTTGTTCGAAGGTTGCTGGTTTCAACTTTTCTTGCATACCCGCTTGCCGACCGGCTCATGCTGATATATATTGGCAGAAGGGCTCGTACAGGCAGAATCGCGTACCTGTACGTGGCCCTTTAAGAGGCGGCCAGCATTTTGTATAGCACTGATTGCTGTATAAATGACAATGGTCCCAAAAATGTGTCAAATGTCCGATGTGTCCGCCATAATGTCGCAGTCACAATAAAAATTGCAGATCGCCGCCATTTAAAAATAAAAATTATTTAAATGCCATAAAACTATCCCATATTTTGTAAATGCTATAACTTTTTACCAAAAATATGTAGACGAATACAGCCTAAACTGAGGAAAAAAAATGTTTTTTATATATTTTTGGTAAAGTAAAAAATGTTTTTTTTTTATATGTAAATTTTGTTTGGGAGCCATGTCGCACGACTTCGCAATTGTCATATAAAGTGACGCAGTGCCGAATCGCAGAAAGTGCTCTGGTCAGGAAGGGGTAAATTCTTCCGGGGCTGAAGTGGATACACACGGTCACACAAATGTTGGCTGACAATTACGAACGTAGTGACGTACAAGACCCATTACCCATTACAAGTCTCCATTACGAACGCTAGTTTTACAAGACCGAGCGCTTCCGGCTTGTACTTGATTCCGAGCATGCGTGGACTTTTGTGCAACAGACTTGTGTACACACAATTGGAAAGTCTGGAAAATTTGAGAACCTACTAGCCAACATTTGGAGAGTCCAACAACAAATGTTCGATTGAGCATACACACGGTCTGAATTTCCGCCTACAAGCTCGCATCCAACATTTGTTGTCGGAAAATCCGATTGTGTGTACGGGGCATTAGAAACACTACAAAAACGTTTTTACTTTTATTTCTTCTGCTCCTAGACGCTGAAGCTAAAAAAAAACACTACTAGCCTAAAGTAGTGTGTATGGACCCATAGGATAACACTATTTTGCTTCTAGGAGCAGGAAAACATGCTAATAGCTTCTAGGACAGTGATGGCGAACCTATGGCACGCGTGACACAGCTGGCACGCAGAGCCACCTCTGTGGGCACACGAGAGGGTCCAGGACAGAGCTAGGGGTCTCTCTCTCTTTCAGCCCCCCTCTCTCTCTTTCCGCCCCTCCCCTCTTTGTGTTCCCCTCTTTGTGTTCCCCTCTTTGTGTTCCCCTCTTTGTGTTCCCCTCTTTGTGTTCTCCTCTCCTCTTCTCTTCTCTCCTCTTCTCTTCTCTTCTCTTCTCTTCTCTTCTCTTCTCTTCTCTTCTCTTCTCTTCTCCCTCTTGCGAATTGGCAGTTTGCTACACAAAACCAATGTATTTATTTCAGTTTGGGCACTCGGGCTCCAAAAGGTTCGCCATCACTGTTCTAGGAGCTTAAAAAGGCTAGTGTGCATGGAGCCTTACCCACTCAATCCAAAACCTAAAAAAATGTCTGTAGTGGGTAACAGATTACCAGTTTCTTTTACTGCCCTTGCAGTGGGAGAGGAGCCAATTTTTATTTTGGCACTGGACGGTCTGCAGAATTTTGTCCCTTTCGAACTTTAGCTGTTCTTTCAGTGAAAATTAATGTAAGAACCCATTTGCGTTGTAGTTCCAGAGTGGTCTTCATTAATACCATCACCACATAAAAAAAAAAATATAAAATTTGTATGTGTAAAAAAAAAAATATAAAGTTTGTGGTTTGGATGCAAGTAATGCCTTTTTGAAAACAATTGTGATTATTAGATTTGAAGACTAAGCAGCAAATTGAACTTTGATTTGTGAGATCGACTCGCAGCAGTCGCAGTACAATGTTTTACAGTAGAAGTGCTGTCTGGACGGAGTGATGTAACGTTGTGTTCCTCGTGTCAGAAGTGAAGCCGTGACTTAATTTCAGTTTCCGTGCGTGTGTTTATTGAGAACTTGACACTTGGCTCTGTGTTTTGCGGGTTGTATCCATCACGTGGCATGCATGCTCCTTAAGCCAAATAAAATTCTGCAATTAGTAGTATGCTTTGCCAAGTCTTGATAAAGCAAGTTGAGAATTTTTATGTTCGCAGTATGATGCCAGAGTATATAATTAGAGGAGAGTAATTGTAGGCCTGGATGGTGTTGTCTTTCAGTGTATGAGAGCCGAGCACGATTACTGCACTATAATTTATCATCCCGAGAGTAAGATGTTTGTGTATAATCTCTTTCATGTAGGCCTGGAAAACTGATGAACACTTTGTTGGAAGAGAAACAAATGAGGTAACTGGGAAAGTAGCTATTATGTCAGTTATATTTTATAGGAGGGAACATCTACTTTTTTTTTTTTTTTTTCTCCTTTTTAAAAAGACCAATAAACCCATCCAATACTTTTATGCTTCAGACATCTGCAGTTATTTGATGTCATGTTGTAAGAAATACTTGAGAATCTTGCAGTTGCACCATTGTTCTTAAAGATTAACTCCAGACCAATTTATTTTTATATTATGTCAAATTAAATCGGTAAACCTGCTCTAAAGTACAACACCTCCCAGCCAATAATCCACCAGAAAAATAACAGCAGCACTCAACACGAAAAAAAAAATCCATTCAATTTTTTTATATTCTGGTCCCCAAGAAGTAATAAAAAAATAAACCCTTAAACCCTGGCTGCCCTACTCATATTTTCCTAGTTGTCCTCCCACAGTACTTCTTCTCTGGTACAAGATGTCTTCTGTCCTCTGGATTGCTTGATACTATTTTTGTTATTCAAAAAGACAAAGTACATAATGTACGTTTTTAGTGTACCATGGGGTCCTGGGTACAGTGTTTTGATGTACTCCTGGTCTACAATACAAACAAATGAATGACCACCTCATTAAGAAAAAACCTTCTTGATCCCCTTCCGTCTGGATTTTGCCTTCAACACTCCACACAAACTGCTCTCCTCAAACTATTTACTGTGCTAACAGCAAAATGGACACTATTCTGTACTCCTACTTCTGGACCTTTTGGCTGTCTTTCATACGGTTGTCCTCTTCCTCCTTCCTCCTCCTTCCTCCTCTTCACATTGAGCACAAAATATGCCTCTAATCATCCCATAGGACTACATTTAAGTAGCTTCTACAGGCAGAAGACACAACTCCTGTAGAAGCAACGTTTTTTTTAAGCCAGTGTGTATGGAGCCTCAGTGTCGCTTACAATTCTACTTCCTCATCTCCTCTTACTTTCTTAGTCGGGGTTCCCCAAGGTCCTGTTCTTGGCCCTTTCCTATTCTACATCTACACCTCCTCCCTGGGTGTGCTGCTAGCCTCTCATTGCTTTCAATATCATTTCTATGCTGACGACCCCCAAATCTATCTCTCTACCCCTCAATTCACTCCATCAGTCTCCTCACGCATCACTAATTTACTAACGGACATATCAGCCTGGATGTCAGACCACTTCTTCAAACTGAACCTGTCCAAAACCGAGCTCCTAATATTTCCTCCCCCACGTGCCTCTTCCGCTGACTTCTCTGCCAAGATCAATAGCGCAACTATCAGCCCATCCCCGCGTGCCAGGGTGCTAGGTGTAGTCCTGGACTCTGAACTCTTCCTTTAGCCCCACATCCAATCACTTTCCAAAGCTTGCTGCCTCAACCCGCAACATCTCCAAAATAGGTATCACTTGACCCTCCTCTTTATTGATTGTAAGCTCTAATGAGCAGGGCTCTATGATTCCTCCTGTATTGAATTATATTGTAACCATACAGTCTGCTGTCACGTTGTTAAGCACTGCGAAAACTGGTGGTGCTGTATAAATCCTGTATAATAATAATGGGGCTGGTCTAAAGGCCACTGCCTCTCTTCCTTGCCCATTGTAAAAATGCAAGGTTCTCTGGCATCTGTTTCAAAGAAGAAGGGCAGCTGCTTAGCACGGGGCCTGGAAACTAATGGCAATTTCTGTGTCTACCAACTTCAGCGAGGATCGGCCAGCAATTCAGCTACTTTGTAAAATGTGCTGGATTCGTAGGGGTTAAGTCCAGTGAGATGCAGGCCATCTCGTGGACCGTTCGCTTTTATTCACAGTTTACATTTTTTTTTGTGTGCCAGGAGCATAATTATCGCTATGGGACATTGGATCTTCTTGTCTTAGCTCCTGAGGCTGCAAAGTTGCAGCTCTGTGCCTTCCCTCCCTCCTGCCCAATCACAGAGAGCACTTTATATTACGTGAACTTATTCACAGAATGCTAAATCTTCTGTGAATGAAGAGGGTAGGGGCAGGCATAGATGCTGTGTGTGAGAAGGCAGTGTCTTGCCTGTCGGAGCCCTGGGTGTATAGTTATAGCTGTACTTCCAGAGCTTGGTAAAACTGTCAGATGTAAATGAAAGAGCTAAGTCCACGGGCGGCATGCGCCTCAATGGATTTAACTTGCACTATGAGAGCACATATTACAAAGTGTCTGAATTCCTAAAGTTCAGCTTTAATTTGTTTGTCAAATCCATCTAAATCTGCTAGTACATCCAGCACTAACTTATCCCAAGACTGACAATGCTGCTGTCCAGTGGTGGCTCCGTTGCTCCTCTATCCAGAGTGGGGGACACCCTAAGCCCCGGTTCACGCATGCAGATCGCACAGCAACCGCACCACATTTCTGGCCTCAAATTGCATTGCCCTAAAAAAGCGGCGTCATGTTTATTGGAGCCGCAAGAGCATCACATTGTCTTTTTGTACCATGCGATCCGGAGCGAGCAAGCCACACTGCGTTTGGAAACCCTTTTGGGGTGCCACTAACTTTGTATTAATGCCTGCAGAGTCTTACAAACACAGTGCGATTGCAATGCGGTGCAGGGCACCGTATATGTGTGAACCTGGGTTTAGACAGAGTGTTACTGGCAAGATTACAAGGTGAAAATAAGAAAAAGAATGCAGCTACCATATTTTAAGGATTTGTTAGCTGCATTTTATTTTATTTTTTTGGGCCCCGAAAGAATTTACCCCCTTCCTGACCAGAGCACTTTTTTGCGATTCGGCACTGCGTCGCTTTAACTGACAATTGCGCAGTTGTGCAACGTTGTACCCAAAAAAAATTGACATCCTTCTTTTTTTTTTTTTTTTTTTTACAAATAGAGATTTCTTTTGGTGGTATTTGATCACCTCTGTGGGTTTTATATTTTTGCTTTAAAAAAAAAACGGCGCGACAATTTTGAAAAAAAAATAACATTTTTTTGCTATAATAAATGTCCCCCCCCAAAAATATAAATATATAATATATAATATATATATATATATATATATATATATATATATATATATATATATATATATATATATATATATATATATATATATATATATATATATATATATATATATATATATATATATATATATATTGTAACATGGGGGTGTTTAACTCAAGTGAAAAGATGCATTTTTTTAATGCAGTGAGTCCTCATCAGACAGGCGTATAGAGTTAAGGGCCTGGTAGCCCACGTTTATTGAAAAAGGAAAAACGCAAAAGTCCATCCAGAAGTCCCACGCAGGGGTTTAACTTCATTAAGCATTCATCAATGAAAAACATACCAAGCCACCTGGCTCTCTCTTGTCAGCAGTTCCTCTGCTTGCTCTCAACAGAGTTGATTCCTTCCAGTCCCCTGGACTCACTGGCTTCCTTAGTCTTCCCGACTCTCAAGGCTGTCCCTCCTTTCCCAGTCTCTGGGCAAAGAATCCCCCTTACACAGGGATGACCCCTCCACAGGTCTGTCTTCATACAGCAGCAGCAAGCTGCTCACACTCCACCCTCCTCCACTCATTAGCCCCTCATTATATGGTCTGTGTGCAGCTGGGCACACACCTTGCTTGCCATCGTCAAGACCTGGACACAGTTTGAGATCCCTTTCAGGACTAGCAAAACCTGGAGAAAACTGACAGAGCAGTTTTCTCCATTTAAATTCTATAGTCTGCAGATATGCAAACTCTGGATCTCCTTTACCTCCAATTTCAAAGGGACAGAGCTTCGCTCTGCCACAATATATAAATATATATATATATATATATATTAAAAAAAAAAAAAAAAAAAAAAATTATAATTTTTTTTTTTTTTTTCCCCTCAGTTTAGGCCGATATGTATTCTTCTACCTATGTTTGGTTAAACAAAAAAATCGCAATAAGTGTAATATTGATTGCTTTGCGCAATTTTTTTTTATTTTTATTTTTTATTATTATTATTTATTTATTTTTTTTATTTTATTTTTTTACTAGTAATGGTGATCTGCGATTTTATTTATATATTTATTATTATTATTATTATTATTATTATTATTATTATTATTATTTTTTTTTTTACAATAATATTATATCGTGACTGCGACATTACGGCGGACACATCGGACAATTTGACACATTTTTGGGACCATTGGCATTAATACAGCGATCAATGCTATAAAATTGCATTGATTACTGTAAAAACGTCACTGGCAGTGAAGGGGTTAACACTAGGGGCGGGGAGGGGTTAACTCTGTTCCCTGGGAGGGGATTCTAACTGAAGGGGGAGGGGACTGACTGAAGTGACGGATCGTGGTTTATAGCTAATAGGGACCCACGATCTGTCACTCCTGTCAGAACAGGGAAGTGCGTGTTTACACACACGCACTCGTCCCTGTTCTGTCTTTCCTCTTCGTGATCGCTTGTGGCCGGCAGTCATTGCGACCGTTGGCCACGAGCACCGGCACCCCCGGGTGCGGTCCCACTATCCCGATGTATAGCTATGGCGGCTCGCACAGGGGAGCCAACATTCTGCAGTATAACTGCGGCGGTTGGTCGGGAAGCGGTTAATACCACTTTTAGTTTTTGCTGTTGCCCTTAAATTGTGTATAAATTCAAATATTTTTAAAGAAATCTTGTGCTGAAAAAAAAATTGTAGGCTGCGATTTCTGAGTGCTGGAAAATAGTTTTGTAGATAAACGGTATGCAATAAGCTCTACCTAATATACTTTTTTTTATTTTTTTCAGTTTATTCATTTATTTTTTTATACCTCATCACACATATAGCATAAGTAGCCGTTAGAAGCTTAGCCAGGTGCACGGCATTATGCTGGATTTAATCCTTTTTCCTTATGTCAGCAGGAATACGGGTAATCGCTGGACCTCTTCAGGAATTACCAAACCCCATTCAACACAAGACATTCATAAGGTAGGATGTACTGAGATGATTCGAACAGAATTCATGTTTTTCTACTGTTAAAAATCCTGTGACAAGAATTTCCATCACCAAAACACAACATATACATGCAGTAAATGTGTCCACACATGAGCCCCTGAAACCCAAATCCAAAAATGTAATGTATTGCAGCTTACCAATCATTAGATATGGTGGCTACATTAGTTTTCAATTTTTTTTCCCTACCCTCATTTTTCACCTGGTGATGTGGCAGATAACGCACCTCCTGTATTATCCTCAGGATGAATAAGCACAGGGGGCACAGCAGACAGCAGCATTATCAGTCTGGGGGGAGGGGAGTGGTAAATATACTAGCGGACTTAAATCCAACAGCAAATTGAAGCAAACTCCATCTCATACTTTATAATTGGCTATAATAACATTTTCTTTTGGGATAAAGGTTTTACATAAAAACTGAGCATTGCAAGCACCCCCAGCCAGTGTTAAATGGTTTGTCCCATCCCTGTAAACAAATGCATCTGGAAGAGAACTTGTTGAAAAACAGACTTGCTGGCTGGATCACCACATGAAAATAAAAGGAACGCAAGGCTAACAAAGAAAACAAATGCAGCTGTCATATCTAAAAAATTGTTAGGTGCAATATAATGTTTGCTTTTGGGTTTAAGGTTTCTATCGCTCTGTCTTTTAATATTTTTATTACATTTTTATTTTATTTTTTATTTTTTGCTTGCTGATGTGATCTGACTTCCTGTTGGAGGGTGGCTGCATTAGTTCTCCATGGTCCCTCTGTATGCAGAAATGTAGCTGTAGAAACCGATATAATATTACTTACTATTATATCTGTGTATTAATTTGTCTAGTCCCTATAGATTAGTTAGTCTATTAAAACTCTGAGCGCATGCTAC